>OZ018328.1:105718752-106027907 GCA_963969495.1 Ceratothoa steindachneri
GAGATTTAAAAACGGTAAACAAACAAAAAGGAGGGGGGGCGCTAAATCATTTAAAGCACGGGGTTGCGTTGACAAAAGGTTAAATGATTAAAGGTAATGCTCAGCTTACGTAATTACAAAGTTGTGCACAGGAAGACTATTCGAAGGAATCCGGTCCAACTGGCGATTTTCAACAGAAGGGTTCTTCGGGGGGTTGTCCTTAGCGAGGGGGAAGGACTGTCTTCGAGGAGTGAGAGCGAAGTGGGGCTCGGAAGTACGAGCGATCCTTGTGACAGCAAATTGGAGATGTTCTAGATGAACAATGGAGGTTATTGTTGAAACCAAGCGTTCTCTTGAAGGACGTTAAAAAGGGGGAAATTAATTTATCCGGACGTAATGTCTTGGGAACGAGAACCGTTTCTTGACGAACGGGCTTGAAGAACAATGCCTGTTCTAATGTTGTTCTCTTTCTCAACAACAGGGAAGGGGGAAACCGTTTCTTGTCAAACGGGCTCAAAGAACAATGGCTGTTCTAACGTTCTCTTTCTGAAACACAGGGGGCCTTGTTGACTTGGCGTCTCCAAGGGCACGAACCTTGGCACTCAAGGGATATTCTCCTCTTCTGGACAATAAGGGGTTTCTCCGCAGAGTTCCTAGGTGCACAAGGGAGACCGGATCGGCTTGATGCCTCGCGAAGATAATCTGGATCTGCTTCAATTGGGAAAAGCTATGATATAAATAGCCGGAGCCATCTCCCTGGCGTCGGGGATAATTGAGTGGGAGACTCCGGGGAAATGTCCAAGTGGCGCCTGGGAAAATACCTTATCTGCCCATAAGCCTAATTCAATTTGGCGAGATCGACGTTTGGAGGCGAAAAGGGGAAGTGAATCTCCTTGATTAAACATTGGCTATGATGGCGATAACGCGATTCTCCGTCCTCTCGCAGGATACACGTGGGTAAGCATGGTTAACATGTGATAGAGGCTGAATTAAAGCAACCTCAGACCGTTCTGCCACAATATATATATATATATATATATATATATATATATATATATATATATATATATATATATATATATATATCCTCTAACCGGTGCCCCTGCGACTACCAGGACCTTCTCCATTTCGGAGAAGGACCTGGCTGAGGCCGGTCCATCTGGTCTAGGGGCTGCTTCTGGCAGAGGTGAGAATTGGGTTCATTCCTCTCCCTCGACTCCTAAAAAGAAGAAGAAAAAGACTCGGGGCTCCTCTCCATCCGCAGGGCCTGCGGGGACGGAGGGTCTGCTGCCACTTTGGTAGGCGACCAAGCCAAGATCGGAAAATCCGGCCCCTCTGCCCCACCGGGTCCGGAGCCCCCGACTAACACGAAAAGTTCACAGGGCGGAGCCTCGATGACATCGGGGCCCCTGATTCAGAGATTACCTGGCGTTTTCGAGCCCACTGGCTTCGAACGCTTCATCGTTATTTGATCACTGATCGCACCATATTGGCCAAGGAAACATGATCTATCAGAGGAGAGGATTAGCTAGTGCAATTGGTAGAGAGCCAAAGGTGACCCATTTCTCGGATGGGAGCCTTCTGGCGAGTGCGGTGAATCCCGCCGAGGCGTTCAAGATAAGTGCTCTTCGTACTCTTCATGGCACCCCGGTGAGTGTGACGCTGCACTCTACCATGAACTTTGTAAAAAGAGTAGTTTATGCGAGGGTACTCGTTGACTACTCCATTGAGGAGATCACCTTAGAGCTGGCCGACCATGGGGCGGTCAAGGTCGAACGTGTGCCGGTTGGTACCGCTAGCGCATGAAGGCATTCGTGCCACTTCCGCGGCGGTGCTATTACTGTCACCGCTTCGGCCATACGAATTGTTCTTGTAGATGTGCAAAGTAGGGGTCATCCGAAGTTTGTGTGAATTGTTCCAAGGCCGCACACGATAAGTCTAAATCGTGTGTGGCCAAGTGGTCAATTGCGGAGAGCTGAACCGAGCTTCTTCGAAGCAATGTGGTGCATATCTCCTTGAGAAAGAAATCCTGGCCGTTCAGGCCCAGGATCGACTCTCATTCCGCGAGGCTAAGGACTTGGTCTTGGCGCGCCCGGCTCTGCATGGGACATCATATGCCTCAATAGTTATAAAGGCACCCTCTGCTTCTGGCCCATCCAGGCCAACGAACACGGTTGTTTCCGCGCTAATTCGGAGCCCTTCTGCGGGCTCTACCCAACCCGGGCGCTCCCCTGGTAAAGCTGGCGGCAAAAAGGGTTCATATCCAGGCCCAGCTAAAACCAGGGCTTGCCCCTCTTTCATCAGCGTGACCGTTTCCCGTAAGGCGAAACGGCCACGCGCCTCCACCGAATCGTGAGACCACAGAAGGCAACACCCCTGAAGTTCGTTGCTAGGCCATCTTCCGGGGTTCCTAAATCTGTCCCCTGAAAGGAGCTGCGGCTCCTTCGCCCACGCATAGTGGTAGAGCGATTGGCTCGGAGACGGTAGTTCCTCGAAAACAGGGCCCCCCGCCTCCGAAGCCGTAACGCCCACCTAAGGTTTCGAAGCGGAAAAGACTCGCATGGCGAGCCCAACCTCTCCCATTAAGTCCTCGAAGGCGACAGCGCATTCAGCGCTTTGTCCGGCCAACAGCGGTCTGGGTTCTTCTTCCGGGAAGCGTACAGCCATTCCTGTAGGGTCTTCTGTTTGAAGAGGGCCCCCGCGTCTCCTCTGAGCTAGGCCTGGAGGGCATATTCCTTCAATGAAATTGCCGTAGACTCCGGGCCAACTGGGAGGTGCTGTGGAGGCTCGTCTCGTCCCGTTCCCCGTTAGCTATTTTTCTGCAGGAGACCATTCTAGGCGCGTGTCCCGTGCCCACACTCCCGCGGTAAAAGGGTCTTGCGACCCCACCACGACGGGATGGCTAAGCTGAGGGAGGCGCGGTTTACACCCGGCATAATGTCTCCGTTCTTCCTTTCTCTTTAGATACCTCCCCTTTCTCTTTAGATACCTCCTTTCAGGCAGTGGCTGTGCAGCTGCACCTGGATAGGAGGTATACTATCATTTCTGCATACATTCCACCGTCAGCTGACTTCGACGTGGGGGCCTTCCGCCGCGTCGTGGCACGGTTGCCGAGGACCTTTCTTCTTGCTTGAAGATCTGAACGGCAGGCATCCTCTCTGGGGAGATTACTCAATAAATCCCAGGGAACAAGTCCTTGCCGATCTGATCGAAGAGCATGAAATGGGTGTCCTAAGCGTGGATGAGTTTTTGCACGACTGTCCGAGAACCGCTTCACTTTCTTGCCTTGACCTATCTTTGTGCTCTTCGGATGCACAGCCTGATTTTGATTGGGGGGTGGTCAATGACCTCCATGGTAGTGATCACTTCCTCATTCAAATATCATTTTCAGGGCAACTACCGCCTGGTGCTTGGCACTAGCATCATTGCCTGCATTTCAGGAAATGACTGAATTCTCTATCTCGTTCGAGGAGTTTAGGTCGGTAGATGAGACCGTTGAGTTCTTCTCAGGCAACCTGATCGCCGCGGGCCTTACTACTATTCTTAGAACGTCTGGCCGTTTTGTACGCCGACCACTCCCATGGTGGTCGGCCGAGTGTGAGACGGCCCTCAAACAGAAGCGTTATGCCTGCATGTGCTTTAAGCGCCGCCCAAACGATTTCACTGTCGCTAGGTTCGGGTATATTTCGAAGCACGCCCGCCGCTCTTCTTGGCGGGCATACGTGTCTTCACTTAACGGGAAGACGCCTATAGCAGAGGTGTGGAGGCGAGTCAAAAGGATTCAGGGCAAGTTCTCGCAGGAACCCCCTCCCGTTCTCCAGGAGAATGGGACAGCAATCCCGGACCCCGCGTCCGTGGCGGAATCCTTCGCGACCGCTTTTCCCGTATTCTCTAGCCGGGATGCTGCTCCGCAAGCATTCAATGTACGTTGTCATGTCGCGGAAGGCCACCGGCTGGACTTTACCTTCAGAGGTGGAAAACCCTTCAACGACAGGTTTACTGAGAGTGAGTTGCGCTCCGCTCTTGCTTCGTGCGCGGACACCACTCATGGTCCGGACGATGTCCCGTACGCCATGATTCGACACCTGGGTGAGAGAGGCATGGCCTTTCTGTTAGATTTGTTCAACAGGATCTGGGTGAAAGGTCTTCTCCCAGATTCCTGGCGAATCGCTACTGTGCTCGCCTTTCGCAAGCCGGGGAGAGATCACTCTACTCCGACCGGTTTCCGCCCAATCTCTCTAACCTCTTGCGTGTGCAAGTTGATGGAGAAATTGGTAAATGTTAGATTAGCCTATTTCCTGGACAGCGGAGGCCATCTGTCTTCTGCACAGTGCGGCTTCCGTAAGTTTCACTCCACGTCGGATGCTCTGCTCCGACTGGAAAATGCCGTCTGCGAGGCTTTCCTTCGTAGACAGCACTACGCCACGGTGTTTTTTGATCTGGAGAAGGCCTATGATACCGCATGGCGATACGGTATCATGGAGACTCTCCACACGATGGGAGCGAGGGGACGCCTCCCAATGTTTATATCTGAATTTTTGCGAGATCGTCGATTCCGCGTACGGGTGGGGGGGAGCCCTCTCTGCCCCAAAGGAGCAGGAAGAGGGTGTCCCGCAGGGAAGTGCCCTCAGTGTCACACTCTTTGCCCTGAGCATCAACGGCATCACCTCGGTGCTGCCAGAAGATGTTCTCGCTACGCTCTACGTGGACGACCTTTCGATCTTTTTGGGCGCGACCCAAATGCCAACTCTGGAGCGTCGACTCCAACAGGCATTGAACCGCGTCTCTCACTATGCCGAAGCGCACAGGTTTCGGTTTTCCTTGGCCAAGACTAAGGTGGTGCACTTTTGCTGCCATCCACGGTTTTATCCCGACCCAGACTTGTTTCTTAATGGGGTACGCTGGATGTGGTTGAATCGCACCGTTAACTTGGTCTTTATTTGACCTACGCCTCACCTAGGAGGCTCATATTCGCAGCCTTAGGGTCTCTTGTACCTACGCCATGGATATTCTCCGTTCTGTGACGTTCAGCGCTTGGGGCACTGATAGGGCTACTGCCTTACTTTTTTATCGATCCTTTGTTCGTTCGAAGCTCGACTACGGATGCGAGTTTTATGCATCCGCAGCTGAGCGTTTATTGCGGAATGTGGACTCGATCCACTACACCGGCCTTCGCCTTGCGACCGGTGCCTTCCGCACTTCCCCCATTGAGAGCCTGTTGGTCGATTCTGGGGAGATTCCACTCGCTCTACGCCGCGTGCAGTGCATTACTCGCCTGCTTCCGCAGCTGATCTCGACGGTGTCTATGCCGTCGAGCGACGCCAGTCATACCCTAAAGGGTTTAGGCTCCCAAAGTTGTACTTCGGCGAGCCGGGCGGATGTTGAGATTATCTTCTGCTGGGTTCCTGGAGATGTAGGAATTGCGGGGAATGAGCGCGCCAAAGAGTCCGCGAGGACTCTGCGACTGTACCAGCGTTTAGCTCTTCCTCACACCGACTACATGGCAGGAATACGTGCAGGTCTTCGGACTGCTTGGCAAAGAAGATGGGAAACGATCGAAGGGAACTTAAAGTTGCGTGCCATTGCGCCGCGACTGTTCCCATGGACCTATCCCCTAATGCCGCGACGGCTTCAGGTCGCTTTTTGTCGTCTCCGAATCGGACATACTCGTGTGACGCATCGCTATTTGATGGAGCGCTCGCCTGCGCCCTATTGTGACGACTGCCTCGTTCCCCAGACTGTTCGGCACATTCTTGTCGTATGTCCCATTCTGGGTGATCTTCGCTCACGTTACCTATCCCGGGACCGGGATGGGCGGGTTCACTACCGCCTGTCCCTTGTACTCGGGATGAGTGCGTGCACTTTGACTGGTGGACTTGTTGACTTTTGGGGGAGGCCGGCCTTTTCCCTATTTTTTACCTAGGTTTTTTGTTTTGTTTTGTTGTTTTTTTTCCTTATAGGTTCCACGCTCCTGCGCCGGGGGGACCTCCCCCGGACGCAGGAGCTTGCTTACTACTCGTTTCCTTTTCCCCCGTTTTTTAGTTTCTGTTGTTGTTTGGGTTGTTTTTTGTGTGTTATTGCATTAAATTTAAAAGTAGCCTACTTCCAGGCAGTTTTTAATACGACGACTAATGCCCAAATAGGCAGTCGCAAGATAAAAAATTGGAGAATTACAAATAAGGCTTGCCTGAAGTCATCTGTAAGAAGTAGAGTACCCGACGTGCAAAGAAAGAGGCGAGCTGTATCCCAGCAGTGGTAAGTCGCCTGAGAGAAAATTACAAACCGACGTAAGGTTTGCTCTCCCTGAGACTATCGGAGTCATTTACTGGGTTCTCTCTGAATCCTCGCGCTGGTCGAATTTAGTAACAAATCCTCTGGTGACAGCCTTGCCACAAACCGTATGAGGACAAGGCTGGGTGAGTGCACCAATGCCCCTGCATGGTGTTAATTCTCGTTCTTCCTCTGTGATCGACTGCCCTATGGTGCTCGCTGTCGACTTTTTTATACTCTTAGTTGAGGGAATCTTAAGTGATTACACAACTTCTTGGTGTCGCGTTTAGTAGGAAATTGGGGGACAAACCTTTATGACCCGCTTTCCAAGTTCATGCCTGCTAACTGCGAAAAATGTCTTTGTGGAATTTCCTTTCAGGCTTTTTGTACGCACTTGTTTGAATTGTGTATATAGATCCGAAATACGCCCCCATCCCCCCTAACCATTCGGGTCGACAACTAAAAGTTACTTATATCATCACATCAGTACTCATTAGTGTGTATGCATACTGCAATGCCAGTGGCTTTGAAAATGGTAGAATCAAGACACCATCTTCTCTACAAACCCTGGGTCGGCCTTGATATTTTCTGCTTGGCTCCTTTGTTCTTAGCAACCAGGCTGAGGCATCTCGTCATATCACGATTTCAGAGCGATAGAACAAAAAGTGGAAACACCGCTTTCGATTTAGCAAAATTGAGCCACGTTGGGTGTTGTTAGTCGCTGGATGGTGTCAAGATTTGGGTTGACAACAAAGGGGCTGCCCTACGCCTTAGATACCCGTGGTTCGGAGCCCACGTTAAAACTTTGTTCCACACAGAAATAACAGCCATCTTAATGAGTGCAGTTCGGTGGCCAAACAACTAGCCTTTTTTTTTTTTTTTAAATTTATGTGGAAAATTCGTTCGAATATCTGCACTCAACTTTCATCCATTCCTGGTATCCAATTGAAATTAGGTTGCCTATTCGGTCGGCAGGAAATGGTTAACCACTTGCATATCGCATCAAGCCTCCCGCAAGCATGCCCAATCCAGTGTGGAAGTGAGTAACCATTGTTATGACAACCACATATCCCTGGCAATTTTTCCTAACCAGCATAGCAGAAACTATCCCGGTTTTTGAAAATTTAAATACTTCTCTTTTATTTTCTAATGTTCAAATCCTTCAGTTAACTAGTGAGCTCTGTATCAGGCTGTTATTAATTTACTGACCCACCACTTAAATCTTTCGAGCATTATTACCCTATAAATGCTTTGTCCACGGGAGGACAAACCAGAGATAATTTCAAGTCTGCTTAAAGCCTTGGCCAAAAGTATGGGGCACGTATAAAAAGTGAATATGATTGAAACTCATTTATTTTATACTTGAAATGATAAAAATAAATATTTGTGTATATTCTATCAATAATTAATATTTGATGTGTCATTTTGCTTTTATAACCACTTTCATGCGTTTTTGCATACCTGAGACTAAGTTGGCACAGGTGATTGGCTAATTTTTTTGCCACTAATCATGAATTTTGGTTGTTAATTCACTCTTTGAGGATCATTTTGTACCCTCACTCTTGTGTCCAAGTGTGACCACAAATGTTCAATGGGATTGAGGGGGACATTTCTATCAACGTCATCCCTTTCTTTTCAAACCAACCCTTTGAGACTAGATGTGTGGCATTGAACATTGTCTTGTTCGAAGATTACACCATCTGGTATGTCATCATTTAAAATTTTATCTAAGGAAGGTTGATAAGCCTGGTCTAACATGCTGGTGTAAGTGTTGGAATTCATTCTGCCCTCACAAGTCAATAACAATCCTGGAGAGGAAGACGACATGTAGCCCCTAACTATTACACTGCCACCTCCAAATTTGACTGTTGGGACAACACATTTGGGATCATAAGCTTCTCCAACTTTTCTATGAACATAAAAGCTCCAGTGGTTCCAAAAATCTGAGGAAAAATACGAATTTTACTGATGATTTTTGGTATCCAATAAAAATTTTGATATCCATTAAAAATCTGTAAAAGCGTAATAAATTGGTGGAAACTAACTTGCTTTGATCTGACCAAACAACTTTAGCCCAATCATCATCAGCCCAATCTTCATACTCTTTTGTGCAAGACAATCGCTTCTTCTTGTTCACCTGAGACAGCTTCTAATAACCTTCTTCTCACTGTTCGTCTTAATACGAGTATCTCTTTATTTGTTGCTGACCGAAACTCAGCAGCTACATCAAAAGAGGTTTTTCCTATCGGTCAGAGATGTCCTTTTCAGCACCCTCTCTTCCCATCACGGTTTTTGAATGAATTGGTTTCATCGTACCTTTTAATGATTGTTTGGACACCGTTTCTCGAGCATTTCAATTATCTTGCAATTTTGATTTGGGATAATCCCTCTCTGAACAAAGCAATGATTTGAGCTTCAGGAATCTGTTTCTTGGGAGACATTTTTAACAAAAAAGAATAACTTGCAAGTTAACAAAAAGATATCACTAAAAAAATAGGAAAAAACATTAGTATCATACATTGAATGGCATAAGGTTGCCCCAACCACTTATGCACAATATGCAAGAACGCATAAATGCGGTTATAAAAGCTAAAGGAGATCACATCAAATATTACTTATTGAAAGAATATACGCAAAAAAATTTATTTGTATTATGTCAGGTATGAAATAAATAAGTTTTAATCATATTCTTCACTTTCCATACCTGCTCCTTAATTTTAGCCAAGGCTGTACATGGCACCAAGATCTTTCTCTACCAGTCTCCCTTAGAATGAGTGAATCGTCGTCTCGTGCTGGAATCTATTTTCTGTAATGTAAATACGCGATCATGAATAAAAATCCTTTGGATAAATGGCGAATTCTTTTATAGTTCTATTGAGATAGAAAAATCTTGACATCAGAAGGTCAGTAGAAGGGAAGGTTTATTTGTTGTTTTATTTATTCGACTCCCTTGCCAACATATGTAAATCGTGAGTTTTTCATTCTCATAGTCATGGTATTAACCGGGGCGTCATGCAAGCAAAATTCTGTGTGGTCACAATTAAAAAATTAAAAAATTTAAGAGGCTTAAATTTACAGATTAAATGCTAATCCATTTAAAGAATAAAATTAATAAAGTCACTAATGATTGAAAGAATGATGAGGAGTTTCTTCTTTCATGCCATCCGTCTTCTAAACTCCGAACCATACTGTAAGAATTCACTACACTGAATATCTGGGGTGAAGAGAGAATTGCACTATCCATGCACATTTCCTGTCTGCCTATATACGAGTATGTATTATCTTTATACATGCCCATATATATTTCATCTTTATTTATTTATTTAATATTATACTTCTTTGTATACATACTGCTTTTTTAAGGGTGCAGGCAAAAAAATACATTTCACTATGCATTGTACAAAGTAATTGTGTATGTGACAAATAAAACTATTGAAATCCTTGAAATATAATTTAATATCATTTATTGTGTAAGGTTACCATTCAATGCGTGTGTGTGCGCGTGCGTGCATGTGGCTGCGTGTGTGTCTGGTATCACCAGTACCCTACCTTTCTTCTGTTCACTCATTAGAGCTCTGGTTCACCCTGACAAAGAGAAGAGGGCAGTTAGCACCGAAATAATATGTCAAGTGACAACAAATAAGTATAGAATTTTATGCTTACCTTAACGTCTGTCAGCCATACTCCATAAGGAATCCCTAACTCTCTTCATGTTCACTTCCTGGGTCCTCTCTGCCTCAACTACAATGACCATCAGATCAGCCATCCTTTCAAATCAAATCAAATCAAATCACTTTATTAGCACGACAAATTTGCATTTGTATTGCCAAAGCTTTAGATACAATTAAGTGTACATTGAACCGAAAAGACAAATAGATGTAGAAATAAAAATAACAACAAACAGGTGTAGGAATAACAATAACAGATATACAAAACTAACACCATCAGGGTGTGTGTGTGTGTGTGTGCGTGCATGAGCATGTGTATTCATGTGATGTGAATGTAGATAAAATAAGCATAAATAAATACAAAAATTACCTTACCTTTCTTCAACATTGTGGTCCTCAGTTTGTTCTTCACAAATTTAAGTGAAGAGAAGCATCTTTCATTGCTCCATGATGTGACTGGAAGTGTGATGATGAGCTGATAGAGCTTGCTGATTTCAGGATATGCTTCAAGAAGATTTTTTCAACCATAAACTGGTAAATACCATCATGATACTAGGTGTCGTTTCTTCTCTCTGGAGTCTGTGTCTCAAGAGTTTGTACTCCATTTCAGCTTGTTCTGGTTTTACATCCCCACTGTAATATATACAAAGCTTTTGAAGTTTCAGGATATTCCCTATTGATGGCTTTGTGAGGCTGTTTGTGTATTTGAGAAGAGTTAGGGCCTCATTGCTGAATCTGTCAGTGATACTCTGCATGCAGAGGTCAAGAGATGGAAAAATAGAAATTAATCTTCATCTCATCTTTGGGGCTCTGATTTTGCCAGTTGTCATCGTCTCCTTGAAACCTTTCTGCTTCTTCTTTCTATCGACTGAACATTTATCTTTGGAGCAACCACCTCTGCTTTGTCCCACATCTTCACAAAACTTCATATGTCCTTAGGAGAGACAGCTCCGTTTTGCAGTCTTCCACCAGATGGGCAGCTGTACTAATGTCTATGTCTAAACTCTGAATGTATTTTGAGAGCGCACCAGTCACCGGGAGAATTGTAGTTAGGGCTACCCGATGGAGACATAACTCAAAATCAATGGTTTTCCTCAGTACCATTGCAGTTGCTGATGTCTCTCAGTCAAATGCATCATTAGTCTGAATCCGATCCAGTGTCTCCACTACAGATTCCATGGTAAAAAGAAGGGCTGAGCAGTTGTCGTTTCTTGTTGTCCATCTTGTGCCACTCAAAGCTATTAGTGCCATGGGTCTCCCTGTGTTGAGGTCAGTTTTTTATCAGTTCCTTTTGCACATCGATGAACAAGCCATGTCTTTTGGTGGAACCTTCCATAAATGTGTACATTTGCTCAATAACACTAAAGAAGTTGCGTGAGGCTATGTTCTTACAACACACATCAGTCACTACTAGGTTCAACCGATGTGCATAGCAATGCACAAAGTATGCCTTCTTACTACTTTGTTTTATAATAGCTTGAACACCCCTATATATGCCAGACATAGCAGCACAACCATCCTATCCTTGCCCCCTGATGTTGCTAACACCAAGTTCATATTTTTCTAGTGTCTCCATGAGATTCTTGGCAATACCAGCGCCAGTTATGTCTTTAGCATGTATTATATCAATGAGGCACTCCTGTATCTTGGCTTTGTCTTTGTCAACAAATCGAAAAATGACAGACAACTCATCTTGTTTCGATGAGTCTTGAGTTGTGTCTAAACAGATTGAGAAGAATTTTGCCTCTTTTACTTCTCTATGATTTCACCTCTGACTTCTTTTAAAACACATGCAATCAGATTCAAGGTGTTTAGCAAGAACATCATCATATCTTCCGACCAATTCGGCTATTTCTCTAATTGCGCCTTTGTTTGTGAAAGTGGCTGATTCAATGTGGCCTCTGAAGGGTAACCTAAGGCGGGCTAGTGTGGAGGTACCCCGTAAGGGGCACGGCGATTTGCCATCTTGGCCGCCGTGCTGACGGGATCCAGCGCTCCGTCCGGCCCTAGCTTAGCCACTCTTCCTTCCTTCAGATAGCCTGTTTTTCTCCCCTACTTCGTCGCTTTTCAAACAACCTCTTCCACAACTTTCTCTGGTGAGCTTCTAATTTCACAGGGTAGATGCTGACCTTCTTCTCAGCCAACCGTCCCGGATCGGGGCTGAGGGGGGAGAAGACAATGTTACTTAACCCTAGAGCTCCAGTCTGGGGTGGTTGGTTTTTAACAACCTGCTTCATCCCCACCCATACCTTCCTCACATGCCTTTTCCTCTCCTATTCACAATCTATCTTCTTTACGCCGTGTTCAAGTTGGAGCCGCCATGCCGATGGACTGCCAGGCCACCAGGCGGGAGGGGTGGTCCCAAATGGCGGCGCCTGGCTCTGCTGGGCCTGTAAGCACCTCTTGCAGTGCGAACTACTGCGAGAGTTTATGTGCGATTGCGTCCCGTTGAACAAAAAGGGTCACCATGCCCAATGATGCAAAAACTAAACATCTCCCCTTAATTCCCCCTATAACAACGACGGAGCCGCCCTCGGGCAGCTCCACAGAAAAAATGGAGGTCTTCCCCCCCTGTGCTTGCGCAGGGGACCCTCCATATTTCTCTAACCGGAGAGGAGGCTTACTCCTCTCCTTCGCCTCCGGGTGCAGGGGACTCCCCCTCACCCCCTTCTCTGGAGGTGCTTTCGGGCACCTCCCTCTTTCCCGCGGCAGTCCCCTCTTTTCTTTCCAAGGTGACTGCCAAGAAAGCCAGCAGGCAGCCCATTGCCGACCGCCCCTCGTGTAAGCGGCTCGGTAGGGCAAACCCCCTTAGGGGAGAGAGGAAAGCCAGGCCCCTTCGGTTGCTTCCTTCAAAAGACCTGCTAGCAAGAATACTTAACCTTGCCGAGGTCAAGGCCTGTGCCTCCCCACATCAGATGACTAATGACAATACTGCCAACCGGACCTGCGATGTTTTGGGGGGGATGGCCAACTGGAGGCACCCCCTGAGGTAGACATTGTCCTTGAGGCAACCCAGCCTCAGACGGTAGGGCCTGCCATGGGGGGAAATCCGGGCTCTGCGCCAAGCACCGAACCCGAATCCGCTCCTAAGCAAGGTCCTACTCAAACGGCTGGGGTTTTTGAGGTAGTATAAGGAGGGGAGGGATCTCCTCTGACCGGTGCCCCTATGACTACCAGGACCTTCTCCATTTTGGAAAAGGACCTGGCTGAGGCAGGCCCATCTGGCCTGGGGGCTCCTTCCGGCTGAGGTGAGAAGCGGGTTCATTTCCAGCCCTCCTCCCTGAAAAAGAAAAAGACAAAGAAGACTCCGGACTCCTCTCCATCCGCGGGGCCTGCGGGGACGGATGGGTCTGCTGTCACTTTGGCAAGCGACCAAGCCAAGATCGGCACATCCGGCCCCTCTGTCTCCCCTGGGTGCGGAGCCCCTGACTACGACAAAGACCAAAAGTGCACAGGGCGGAGCCTCGACATCGGGGCCCCTGATTCAGAGGTTACCTGGCGTTTTCGAGCCCACTGGCTTCCATCGCTTCCTCGATATTAGCTCCACTGATGGCACCATGTTGGCCAAGGGCAACATGATGATCCATCAGAGGAGAGGATTAGCTAGTGCAATTGGTAGAGAGCCAAAGGTGACCCGTTTCTCCGACGGGAGCCTTCTGGCGAATGCGGCGAATCCCGCTGAGGCAGCCAAGATTTGTGCTCTTCGGACACTTCATGGCACCCCGGTGAGTGTGACGCCACACTCTACCATGAACTTTGTTAAAGAAGTAGTTTAGGCGAGGGAACACGTTGACTACTCCATTAAGGACATCACCTTAGAGCTGGCCGACCATGGGGCGCTACCGCGTGAAGGCATTCGTGCCACTGCCGCGGCGGTGCTATTACTGTCACCGCTTCGGCCATACGAATCGCTCATGTAGACGTGCAAAGTCGGGGTCACCCGAAGTTTGTGCAAATTGCTCCAAGGCCGCACACGATCAGTCTAAATTGTGTGTGGCCAAGTGTGTCAATTGCGGAGAGCCGCACCCCGCTTCTTCGAAGCAATGTGGTGCATATCTCCTTGAGAAAGAAATCTTGGCCGTTGACGCCCAGGATTGACTCTCATTCCGCGAGGCTAAGGACTTAGTCCTGGCGTGCCCGGCTCTGCCTTGGACGTCATATGCCTCAATAGTTATAAAGGCACCCTCTGCTCCTGGCCCATCCAGGCCAGGTTGTTTCCGCGCCCATTCGGAGCCATTCTGCGGGCTCTACACAACCCATGCGCTCCCCCGGTAAAGCTGGGTGCAAAAAGGGTTCACACGTAGCCCCGGTCAAAACCAGGGCTCCCCCCTCTTTCCCCAGCGTGACCGTTTCCCGTAAGGCGAAACGGCCACGCGCCTCCACCGAGTCGTTAGAATTGCAGGAGGCAACACCCCTGAAGTTGGTCGCTAGGCCATCTTCAGGAGGTCCTAAAGCTGTCCCCCGAAAGGAACTTCGACTCCTTCGCCCACGCCTAGTGGTGGAGCGAGTGGTTCGGAGACGGTGGTTCCTCGAAAAGAGGGCCCCCCGCCTCCGAAGCCGCAACGCCCGCCTAAGGTTTCGAGGTGGGGGAAGGAAAAGACTCGCATGGCAAGCCCAACCTCCCAAAAAAGTCCTCGAAGGCGACAGGGCCTTCAGCGCTTTGTCCGGCCATCAGCACCCGGGCTTCTGCCTTCGGGAAGCGTACGGCCATTCCCGTGAGGGTCTTCTGTTCGAGGAGGGTCCCCGCGTCTCCTCCGAGCTACGCCTGGAAGGCATATTCCTTCAATGGAATTGCCGTGGACTCCGGGCCAACTGGGAGGAGCTACGGAGGCTCGTCTCTTCCTGTTCCCCGTTAGCTATTTTTCTGCAGGAGACCATACTAGGCGCGTGGCCCCTGCCCGCCCTTCCGGGGTATAAGGGTCTTGTGACCCCACCACTGCGGGATGGCCGGGCTGGGGGATGCGTGGTTTACACCCGGCATGATGTCTCCGTTCTTCCTTTCTCTTTAGATACCTCCTTTCAGGGAGTGGCTGTGCAGCTGCACCTGGATAGGAGGTATACTATCATTTCTGCGTACATTCCACCGTCAGCTGACTTCGACGTGGGGGACTTCTGCCACGTCGTGGCACGGTTGCTGAGGACCTTTCTCTTGCTTGAAGATCTGAACGGCAGGCATCCTCTCTGGGCAGATTACTCAATAAATCCCAGGGGACAAATCCTTGCCGATCTGATCGAAGAGCTTGAGATGGGTGTCCTAAACGTGGATGAGTTTTTGCATCACTGTCCGAGAACCGCTTCACTTTCTTGCCTTGACCTATCTTTGTGCTCTTCGGATGCACAGCCTGATTTTGATTGGGGGGGGGGGTCGATGACCTCCATGGTAGTGATCATTTCGCCCATTCAAATATCATTTTCAGGGCTACTGCCGCCTGAGACCCCACCTCAGTTGTGCTTGGCGCGAGCGTGGTGGCATGCATTTCAGGAAATGACTGAATTCTCTATCTCGTTCGAGGAGTTTAGGTTGGTAGATGAAGCCTGACTACTATTCCTAGAACGTCTGGCCGTTTTGCACGCTGACCACTCCCACGGTGGTCAGCCGAATGTGAGACGGCCTTCAAACAGAAGCGTTATGCCTACATGCGCTATAAGCGCCACCCGAACGATTTCACTGTCGCTGAATTTCGTCGGGCTAGGGCTAGGTTCCGGTATGTTTTGAAGCACGCCCGCCGCTCTTCTTGGCGGGCATACGTGTCTTCACTTAAGGGTAGACCCCTTTAGCAGGGGTGTGAAAGCGCGTCAAAAAGATCCGGGGTTAGTTCTCGCAGGACCGCCCTCCCGTTCTCCAGGAGAATGGGACTGCAATCTCGGACCCCGCGTCCGTGGCGGAATCCTTCGCGACCACTTTTTCCGCATTCTCTAACCAGGATGCTGCTCCGCCAGCATTCAATGCACGTCGTGATGTCGCGGAAGGCCGCCGGATGGACTTTACCTCCAGAGGCGTAGAATCCTTCAACGACAGGTTTACTGTGAGTGAGTTGCGCTCCGCTCTTGCTTCGTGCGCGGACACCGCCCATGGTCCGGACGATGTCCAATACGCCATGATTTGAGACCTGGGTGAGCGAGGCATGGCCTTTCTGTTAGATTTGTTCAACAGGATCTGGGTGGAGGGTCTTCCCCCAGATTCCTGGTGAATCTCTATTGTGCTCGCCTTTCGCAAACCGGGGAGACATCACTCTACTCCGACCGGTTTCCGCCCAATCTCTCTAACCTCTTGCGTGTGCAAGTTGATGGAGAAATTGGTAAATGTTTGACTAGACTTTTTTCCTGAACAGCGGAAGCCATCTGTCTTCTGCACAGTGCGGCTTCCGCATGTTCCACTCCACGTCGGATGCTCTGCTCCGACTGAAAAATGCCGTCTGCGAGGCTTTCCTTCGTAGACAGCACTACGCCACGGTGTTTTTCGATCTGGAGAAGGCCTATGATACCGCATGGCGATACGGTATCATGGAGACTCTCGCTACGATGGGAGCGAGGGGACTCCTCCCAGTCTTTATATCTGAATTTTTGCGAGATCGTCGATTCCGCGTACGGGTGTGGGGGAGCTCTCTCCGGCTCAAAGGGGCAGGAAGAGGGTGTCCCGCAGGAAAATGACCTCAGTGTCACACTCTTTGCCCTGAGCATCAACGGCATGACCTCGGTGCTGCCAAGTAATCAGATATCCCCTTAAATAAAAAAAATAAAAAATCTTTGCTGCCAGAAGATATTCTCGCTACGCTCTACATGGACCACCTTTCGATCTCTTTTGGCGCGGCCCTGAGGCCAACTCTGGAGCATCGACTCCAACAGGCATTGAACCGCGTCTCTCGCTATGCCGAAACGCACCGGTTTCGGTTTTCTTTGGCCAAGACTAAGGTGGTGTACTTCTGCCGCCATCCACGGCTCGGCCCCGACCAAGATTTGTTTCTTAATGGGGTGCGTCTGGATGTCGTTGAATTGCACCGTTTCCTTGGTCTTTATTTGACCTACGCCTCACCTGGGAGGCTCATATTCGCATCCTTAGGGTCTCTTGTACCCGCGCCATGGATATTCTCCGTTCCGTGACGTTCAGCTCTTGGTGCGCTGATAGGGCTACTGGCCTACTTTTTTATTAATCCTTTGTTCGTTCGAAGCTCGACTACGGATGCGAGTTTTATGCATCCGCAGCCGAGCGTTTATTGCGGAAGGTGGATTCGATACACTACACCTGCCTTCGCCTTGCGACGGGTGCCTTCCGCACTTTCCCCATTGAGAGCCTGTTGGTCGATGCTGGGGAGATGCCACTTGCTCTGCGCCGCGTGCAGTGCATCACTCTCAGTGCATCACTCGCTTGTACGCGCGAACCTGGGGCCTCCTTCAGTTGCCAACAGCTTTCACTGCATCCGCAGCTTGATCTCGACGGTGCCTATGCCTCCGACAGACGCCAGTCATACCCTAAGGCCTTTGGATTTAGGGCCAGGAAACTCCTTCGAGAGCTAGATATAACTCTCGGTCCGGTGGCGCCCCTGGTTCTGTCTAGGACGCCACCCTGGAGGGTGCTCTGCCTGGCGCTGCGTCTGTCTTCATGGCCAAACTGGTGGCAATACACCACTCGGTACGGGAGATTACACGATGTGCCCGGTTCAGAGACCAGATTGTGATCTATAGCGACTCACAAAGCGCCCTGAGTGCTCTCGGGGCATTGAAATCTCCGCATCCCCTGGTTTGCGATATCCGTGACGCCGCGGTTTTGGCGAGCTGGGTGGATGTCGAGATTATCTTCTGCTCGGTTCCTGGACATGTCGGAATTGCGGGGAATGAGCGCGCCAAAGAGTTCGCGAGGACTCTACGACCGGACCAGCGTTTCGCTTTTCCTCACACCGAATACATGGCAGGAATACGGCCAGCTCTTCGGACTGCTTGGCAAAGAAGATGGGAGACGGTCGAAGGGAACTTACACTTGCAGGCCATTCTGTCGCGACTGTTCCCATGGACCTATCCCTCAATGCCGCAATGGCTTCAGGTTGCTTTTTGCCCTTTACGAATCGGACACACTCGTGTGACGCATCGCTATTTGATGGAGCGTTCGCATGCGTCCTATTGCGACGACTGCGTCGTCCCCCAGACTGTTCGGCAAACTCTTGTCGAATGTCCCAGTCTGGGTGATCTTCGCGCACGTTGCCTGTCCCGGTACCGGGATGTGCGGGGTCGCTACCGCTTGTCCTTTGTACTCGGGACGAGTGCGTGCACATTGACTGGTGGACTTGTTGACTTTTGGGGGGAGGCCGGCCTTCTCCCTTTCATTTAACTAGGTTAAGTTGTTTTTTTGTTATTGTTTTGTTATTGTTATTGCTTCCAAATTATTTCTTTTATTGTTGTTTTCTGTTCAATTTTTTTAAAGTAGCCTAGAACTAGTCTGCTTGTTTACGGCGACTTATGCCTAAGTGGGCAGTCGCCAGATAGCTGCTTAAAAAATAAAACTTCCTCTTTTTGAATCGGCCATCTCCTTATGTAACTATCCATTGCCACACGCTCTTGAGGAATAATAAAATCATCTTCCTCTAAAAAGTATATTAGACAATGCTTTGAGACTGTAAACAATTCCACGTGTAATAGAATGTTTAGCCTATATAATGTCACAAAGGACAGTCATTATTCACACCTTAGATTCGCCTACCTTCTATCTCATTCTCTGACTTGTGGAGGGCAGCGATTCCTGTGCTCAACAATGTGCCTGTCAGTCTGGAAAAAAACATTATTAAATCCTTTGCTGATTGAAGCCTTGGTGGCTTTCTTTTATCAAACCACATAATTTTGTTCCTCCGTGCTAGGCACGGAGGATAGCGTTGCTATCCTCCCAACGCTTCTTCACTGTTTCAACACTTCACTTGCAACTGGTCTTGTTCCCTCTTCCTTCAAACGTGCCCACATCCGTCCGATTCTTAAAAAGCCTCAACTGAACCCCACTGACCCTTTCAATTATCGCCCGATTTCGCAACTTCCTTTCCTCTCTAAGGTTCTGGAGAGAGTGTTTGCTTCACGCATCAACAGTCACATGGTGGCCTGTAACATTGATGAAACCTATCAATCTGGTTTCAAGTCAGGTCACTCCACAGAAACCGCCCTTCTCAATGTGTCCGATTGCTTACGAAGAGCCGCGGACAGGGGGTGTGCTTCCATCCTCGTTCTACTAGACCTCTCCTCTGCCTTCGATACTATTGACCATACCGTCCTACTTGATCGTCTCCACTCTTTCCTCGGCATATCAGTCACCGTGCTTGACTGGTTCCGCTCTTACCTCTCGTCTCGTACCCAATCCGTTGTGATTGATGACGTTTCATCCGACTCTACCCTCATTCGCTTTGGAGTGCCACAATGCTCTGTCCTTGGTCCTCTACTATTTCATATCTACCTTCTCCCTCTTAGTTCCCTTCTCCGTATCTCGGTCTATCCTTCCACCTATATGCTGATGACACTCAAATTTTCGTTTCCTCATCCCCCACGTCTCTTGCCTACTCTATCACTGACCTCCTGGCTGCCTACTCCTCCATTTCTGGCTGGCTCTCTACCAACATCCTCAGGCTTAATCACTCCAAAACTGAGGTCCTCCTCGTCGGCACCCCTGCTCTTGTCAAAAAATCTAAATCTCTCTTTCCCTCGCTTACTCTGGGCGGTAATACTATCATTTTCTCTGACTGCGTTAGGAATCTGGGTGTTGTTTTTGATGAGCATCTCTCCTTTAAGCCTCATATCCGCAATGTCAGCAAATCCTCTCTATGTTTCCTTCGTAACTTCTCTCGCATTCGTTCTCACTTTGATCGCCAAAGTCTTGAGACTGCTGTTCATGCCTTCATCGCCTCACACCTTGACTACTGTAACTCTCTGCTTGTGAATCTGCCATCCTCCTCTCTCCGCCCTCTTCAACTTGTACAGAACTATGCCGCCCGGCTTCTCCTCCGTCGCCCTCGCTTCTCTCCCTCGAAACCCTTGCTGCATGAACTGCATTGGCTGCCTGTCAGATCCCGTACTCACTTCAAGATACTTCTCTTCACATTTAAGGCCCTAAACAACAAGGCTCCGTCTTACCTCTCTTCTGCCCTCTCACCACGCCATGTCCCTCGGGCCCTTCGGTCATCACATGCAACTCTTTTGAATATTCCTCGTTCATCCCTCTGCTCAATGGGGGACTGCTCCTTCTCAATCTGCGCCCCTAAGTTGTGGAATGCTCTTCCTGCTGAAATCAGGTCTTCTCCCTCTCCTACCACATTTAAGCGTCTCCTGAAAACGCATCTTTTCAGTATTGCCTTCTCCCCCTCTTGAATTTCCATTGAATTTCCATTCTCATCTCAGCTGAAATCAGGTCTTCTCCCTCTCCTACCACATTTAAGCGTCTCCTGAAAAAGCATCTTTTCAGTATTGCCTTCTCCCCCTCTTGAATTTCCATTGAATTTCCATTCTCATCTCAGCACAACGTGCGCTCTGGGAAGGCCTCAGGCCTTGAAGAGTGCATTACAAAAGACTTAGTATTATTATTATTATTATCATTATTATTATTATTATTATATCAATATAGTTCCATAAAAGAAAATCGACTATAATTCGACATCTCTCCTTTGAGGCTAGCTAATCTAAGTTAACATTACCTCTTTCTGCATAAATCTCCTCCTGACTGAGAACAGGGGCAGGGTTGGGGACTTCTGGCTTTTTTTTCAAGAAACTAGATATTTTTCGTTGCATTATTCACCTGGTTAGAGAGATATGAAAATAATTAAGTATAATGTTGGTAGTTATCTAACTATCAGTTCACTACCACAAGATTCACACACCAGAATCTACTTGAAGAATCGTTATCAATGGTCGCTAGGCACTAACGTTAGTTAGGTAGCTAGAAGTTAGCCTAATTTACTAGTAGCTGATAGAGCCATGGCTCTAATAGCTGACATCTAGCCTACCATTACTAGCTAGTTAACAAGAGCAACAACTTTAAATTATTTGCGATTCATTTTCATACGTCTGTAAAGGGACATTTGCTCTATTAACCACTTCGACAGCAACCGCTCTGTTTCTGACCAACTTCCAATTGCCAACGAGCTGACTTTGCTTTAGAAGAAACCAATACCATAGAGAAAAGAATGGGGAGGGGGTGACTTTTTGTGCTATGATCAATTACAAATTCGAAGAACACATTTGACTCATACTATAAAATAATCATAACATCATTGTTTACTATTAAAATAATAGTAATAAAAGAAATTATATATATTTAAAAGTCGAGATACAAAAAGTCTGCCCACTCAGTTTTTATTGGCATGACGTTAATGGTATTAACCATGGATTTGGGGGATTTTTTTCGTGTGCGACTCTACATATATCTTACTATGTCGGTCAGTCGGTTCCCGTTTTACTTATTTGAATAAAATTGTAACTATTAGGCCGATTCTAGAGAAATTTTAAACCCTTATGTTGTTTTACATTCTCTTTCGAATGATATAATTGTCAAGGGCCTCCCAAGGTTAGTCCGGGAATTATTGAAAGTTTTGAAGGTCGTAAGGTTACAAATCAGAATAAGTGAGAGCACGCAACTTTGGTCAGCAGACCTTATTAGAGGGCTAATAATTATGATGTGCATAGACTTTGCATACTCTCTCCTCGTCTGAAGTATTTCTTAGTTTGGGTGCGAACAGGCTACCACGTGGCTTTTCGACGGTGTAGGGGATTAGTATGATTGCCTCTGATCAAGAGGAGTTTTATTATGAATTCACTCCATCTTTTTTTTCTCCTCTCTCCCTGAAGTTTGCTTTTATTCCCTGGGCTCTCGTGACAACAAGATCGCACATCCCTGGCATGTTTCGCATGTGCCATAACACCTATTGAGCAGTCACGTAACGCCATTGACCTCCATTAATACTCTTAGTATGTTTCATCGGTCCTGTAACATTTATTTACCCCCCCCTCCCCCCGACATCCAAGGAGCACGGCTTTGGCATGTATGACCCAGACCATATCACCCATTGAACGGTCCCTTTGGACCCTCAGCACAGAGGTGCAGGTCAGCTCAGGCAAGTTTAATCTAGACAGTAACACCAAATGAGCCCATCCGTATCACCCCACCTATTGGTTGCTCCCTCGAACCCGTGATGCACAGTAAGCCCTCACAAAACACCCAAAGCGCTCCTGTAACACTCAGAACCTTGCTATACCACCCATTAACCACCACCACGAGTGGAGCAGGGGGAGCGTCTTCCCTGGCCGCCCTCATAAGGTATAAAGGTTTCGTGACCCCACCACCACGGGATAGGGAGCGGGCTGGAGGATACGCTATATACACCTGGTATGATGTCTCCGCTCTTTTCTTTGCTTTGAATAGCTCCTTTCAGCAGGTAACAGTGCAGCTGAACCTGTATAGGAGGTAGACTGTTATTTCTGCGTACATTCTACTGTCAGCGAACTTCGTCGACGCGGGGGACTTCCGCCCCACCAGGGGACGGTTGCTGAGGGCTTTTCTAATACTTGGCGATTTGAACGGTAGACACCCCCCCTGGAGAGACTGCTCGATCCATCCCAGGGGTCAGGCCCTTGCCGACCTGAACTACAAGCAGGAGATGGGTGTCCTAAATGTGGATGGTTTACGCATCACTACCCGAGAGCAGCTTCATTTACCTGTCTTGATGTAGCCCTGCGTCTCCGGATGCATAGCCTGATTTTGGGTGGGAGGTAGTCAATGACCTCCATGGTAGTCATCCCTTTCCCATTCAAATATAACTTTCAGGACCGCTGCCGTCTGAGCGCCCCCCCACCCCACCGATGGTGCTTGGCGCGGGCGCGGTAGTCTGCATTTCAAGAAATAGCTGATTCCACTATCCAAGTCGAAGAGTTTAGGTCCCTGGATGAAGCCGTTCAGCTCTTCTCCGGTAATCTCATCGCCATGGTCCTGGCTACAAATCTTAAAGCATCTGGCTGTTTTGCACGCTGACCGATTCCGCGGTGGTCGGCCGAGTGTGAGACGGCCCTCAAACAGAAATGTTATGCCTGCATGCGCTATAAGCGTTCAAAAACGATTTCACTGTAGGTGAATTTCCTTAAACTAAAGCTAGGTTACTGTATGTTTTGAAGCACGCCCGCCGCTCTTTCTGGCGGGCATATGTGTCTTCACTTAACTAGAAGACCCCTCTTGGAGATCTGTGAAAGCGAGTCTAAAGGATTCGAGGCAAGTTTTCGCAGGACCTACCGCCCGTTCTCCAGGAAAATGGGACCGCACTCTCGGACACCACGTCAGTGTTGGGGCTTTTTGCGATTGCTTTCTCCCCATTCCCAAGCCTGGCTGCTGCTCCGTCGATATTACATGCAGGTCCTGATGTCTTTGAAGGCCACCGACTGGAATTTACCTACAGAGGCGGAGAACCCTTCAAAGATATGTTTACATTGAGTGATTTGCGTTCCTCTCTCGCTTCTGTCTTCTGCACAGTGCGACTTCCGCAAGTTCCACTCCTCGTCTGAGGCTCTGCTCCGACTTGAAAATGCCGTCTGTGAGGCCTTCCTACGTAGAAAGCACTACGCGACGGTCTTTTTCGATCTGGAGAATGCCTAAGATATTGCATGGTGATATGGTATCATGGAGACCCTCCACACGGTGGGAACAAGGGGACGCCTCCCAATCTTTATATCTGAATTGTTGCAAGATCATCGATTCCGCCTACTGGTGGGGGGAGGCCTTCCTACGTAGAAAGCACTACGCGACGGTCTTTTTCGATCTGGAGAATGCCTACGATAGTGCATGGTGATATGGTATCATGGAGACCCTCCATACGGTGGGGACGAGGGGAGCCCTCTCCGGTCCAATAGAGCAAGAAGATGGTGTCCCGCAGGGAAGTGTCCTCAGTGCCACACTCTTTGCCCTGGGCATCAATGGCATCAACTCGGTGCCACCGAAAGATGTTCTCACCACGCTCTACCTGGGTTGGTGATAAGTCTACTGTCTTGCTTTCTATCGATCCTTTGTTTGTTCGATGCTTGACTACGGATACGAGTTTTATGTACCCTCAGTCCATCATGTATTGTGGAAGGTGGACTTGATCCACCGTACTGGTCTCCGCTTAGCGATCGGTGCCTTTCGAAAGTCGCCCATTGAGAGCTTACTTTTCGATTTGGGAGAGATGCCACTGGTTCTGCTCCGTGTACAGTGCATTATGTGCCTGTACGCACGAGCCCGGCGCATCCCTCAGTCGCCAACGCATCTTAATGCATCCGCAGCTGATTTCAACAGTGCCAATTCCGCCAAGAGACGAAAGTCACCCTAAGCCCTCTAGATTTAGGGCTAGGAAACTTCTTCGAGAGCTCGATATAGCTCTCGGACCGGTGGCGCCTCTGGTTTTGCCCAAGACACCAGCCTGGAGACTACCACCTTTGATTATTTTTCGCCATGCCTCTGCTCCCAAATCTTGTACAGCGCCGGGAGTATTGCGTTCGGCCTTTTTGGAGCACATTTCGCGTCACGCTGGAACCGTGCCAGTGTATACGGATGACTCCAATTCCCAAGAGGTGATTGTTTTCCACGCAGTATCACCTCTGTTTGAAGTCCGGACTGTGTGGTAAAGAAGATTGGAGACGGCCAAGGGGAACTTAAAGTTGCGTACCATTGCGCCTCGAATGTTCCCATGGCCCACCCCCCGTCCCAATGCCACCACGGCTTCAGATTGCTTTCTGTCTTCTCTGAATCGGACACATTCGCGGGAGGCACCGCCATTTGATGAAGCGCTCACCCGCACCTTATTGCGACAACTGCGTTGTCCCCAGGATGTTCGGCACATTCTTGTTGAATGTCCTAGTCTGGGTGATCTTCGTGCACGTTACCTGTTTCCGATCTGGAGAAGTGAGGTCGCTACAGTTTGTCCATTGTACTGGGACCGGTTCGTGTATACATACTTGCGGCCATCTCACTTTTTGGATGAGGCTGGCCTCCTCCATTTTATTTGGCTCTCTTTGTATCTCGCATGTTCCTGCGCCGGGCGGAGGCGGGCCTCTCCACCGCCGCCGGCACGTGTTTCCTTCTTCTTGCTTATTTTGGGGTTTGTTTTTTTGTTTGTTCCTTTGCTTTTGTTTGTGCATTTTGGGGGGTGGGTAGCGTGATTACGGCGACCTTTGCCCTAGTAGGCAGCCACTCGATGGGCTCCTTAAAAAATAATTGCGCCCTCCCGTGAGACTTATTGAGCGTTCCCATATACCCATTGCGCCCTCCCGGACCACCCATTGAGTGATCCCATAATATCCCTTTTGTCCCTCTTAATAACCATTGTGACCTACCATAATACTTATTGGGCGCTCCCATAATACACATTTTGCCCAACTTAATAACCATTGAGCCCTCCCATAATACCGATTGCGCCCTCCTTGAACCAAAGCACTGTTTTGGCCGGAGAATGTGTGGATCTTTCTTGAACACACATTGATCCTTTCCTGAACACCCATAAATACCCATTGAGCCCTCCATAAAATACCCAATGAACTCTCTATGAATTTCCATTGTCAATACCCCTATAAAAGAAAATGTGGGTTTTTTTCTAAAAGAAAGTAAATTTTTAAGTAGAGACAAAAAAACACATTTCCTGAGCAAAGTAGTTTCCATCGTTATTGGCAATGCAAGAATTCATTCGGGGGTTTTATGAAATATGTATAGGATGCGATATCCTTTTCCACCTCATTCATAACAGAGTAAACTTTGCCATTTAAGTGATGATGTAATGACTTGAATGGTAATCAAATGGTGTAAAGTTAAAGTTTGGTGAACATGGAAGGTGAAGTAGAACAGCCCAGCCTAAGGCAATATTTTTTTTCTTGGTTCAAATGTGCCGAGCGTGAACGTGCATTGTCATGAAGGGAGATGACACAATTTCGGTTAACCAGTAAAGGACGTTTTTTGTTCAAGAACGTCATTTAAACGTTGCAATTGTATAACATGTAGTACCGTGCGAAAAAATAAGAATGCCTGTATTTCTATCACAACATCTATAGGTTTGCCAGAGAAAATCCAAGGTTTCCAAAATTGGTGTATGATAAGCTGCAGCTATATACTACGTGTGGAGAAAGGATTATGCAAATTTGGATGAATAAAACGAAAGTTATTAGTAGATAAGCAATTTTCTATAGCAATTTAAGTGTCCAAAATTATTAAAACGAGAGCGAAAACAATTTTCTATTGGAATATAACGATTAAAATATCAATAGAAAACAGCTTTACAAGTTATAAGTACTGTAATTAGTATTTAGTGTGGAAGCCTTTATTCCCGCTGATTTTTTGACATCTGTCACAGAAACGAACCAATTGTTGACACACTTGCACAGTAATCTTGATCCTTTCATCTTGAAGTGTTTTCCGATTCCTGCTTTAGACCTCTATCCGAGTGTCTTCAAAATATTTTCAATGGATTCAGGTCCAGACTCTCTGCAGGGCAGTAAATAAAAGTGATGTGAAAATCCTCCATGAAGGTCTTCACCGACTTGGTCATGTGGCAGGAGGCTTTCTCCTCCATGATAATTGCTTCGAAGGCTTGCAAATGAGGCAAACAAAGCATGTTGTCGTATCCACTCCTTGTACACAGACTATCACTGTGTCCCATAAGTGTACAAGTGGCCCCGTGCATTCTACCGACCTCATGCTCCAGACAATGACATCTTCCGCCTGCTCTTTGGCGGATCAAGCTCCTGCCATCGGATCCAAAACAAATTTAACTTAGGTTAAATTTGTCCACTGAAGTGGACTTGGCTCCAATGGTCATCCATCCATATAACGTGATCAGTGCCGAATGCAAGAAGAGCCTTCTTGTTATTCGGACTGATCAATGGTTTTAGTGCGAGCGTGAAGATTTCTTCCTCCAGGCGTGACATAGTCGGCCTGAAAACATTGATAGCCAAAACTTCACTAGTCTCTCGAAAAACTGCTGCAGCCGTTTTGATAAGCTCCTTCACTATTTGGGTACTGACTCCTCTTTTTTTAAGTCTTCCTTGGCCTACCGGTTGATATACCAGCCTAATATAAAACTGTCTTCCCATGTCACTATAGTAGCTCGACTTCAGTGACTATCTAAATGGCACAATTTTATAATTAGCTCGCAAACAGAGATAGGCGTGCCAATTTTCTTTGGCATGTTACCTAGACTCTAGCTGCAAGATCGAACTAAAGTTAGATGCTATGCATACAATGCCGGTTTTTTCTACAAGAAACCTGAGCGTTCGGATAATTTTAAACACTTCAAAATTTATAGTAAATGCCTTCTCTGCTGATAACTTTCATTTTATTTATCCAAATTTGTATAAGATTTACCCATACGCTGTTTATACCTATACCTATAGGTTACTGTAGAACAATTTTGGAAAGCTTGGGTTTTGTCTGCCTAAAGTTATGGAAGATGCGATAGAGATAAGGGGACTCTGGTCTTTTGGACGGTACTATAAATATTGATTAAAGTAAAGAATAATCGACAATCAAGAAAATAAATCAAATATTTATACAAAGATAAGGATGAATGATGATAATTAATTTGAAATTAAATTTTCAGTTTACAAGATAGGTTTAAGAATAAAATCTGGAACTAATATATAAAATATATCCAGTGACAGGCAAAAATATTGGACCCTCTGAACATATCGAGAATTCTACCTTTCTAGGACAATGAGTGGGATGAAATTTGTATATAAATTGGAAATACTTGTACAATATAGCAAGTAAAAGGTAATTGAAAAAAAAAAATAGATATTGACAAAAAAAAATACACGAAGCTAAAGTATTGGACACACAATAACCTGTGTGATATTATCGTTTTAATAAGGTTGCACCTTCCACGTCAGCTTGCAACGTCATTCGATCAATTAAAGTGTTCCAGCTCACTTATGGAGCTCTGTTACGGTGATATCCGTGGTACTACGGACATTTACAACGCTTATTAAAGAAATGAGCTGGCATTTGCTATCCACCATCGCGCCTGTTGGTTTACAGAATGCGTAAGACGAAAGAGCTCTGAGAGGATCTTCGTAAGATGATTATTGACAATCATAAAGATGGCCCTGGGTTACGGAAAGATATCTACTAAACTGAATGTGCCAGTTTCCACTCTAAGGGCCATCATTACAAAATGGTCATTGACGGAGGGTGAATTAGAATACCAGTTTCTGAGATTAAAACCTGCCTGGATTAGAATTTCCCTTCGTGACTCTTAAAATTCGATTATGCCCTTTTCTGTAGGAATAGAAAGGATTAAATATTCAACATATAAGCCCTTTGTTAGTACGCCAGCGTAATTACTGCCCTTTTCTTCGATCCAAAAATAGAAGGTGTTCAATAAGACCTGACTACTTGTGGCTAAAAAAAATCACACAACCTTATATCGGTAAGTAATGAGAAGACTATTAGGATTCATAAGGTTTTTGAACCACAAAAAAAAGGCCCGAGAATAATCTTTATCCGTATTTGGAAGTAGGCTTTTTCTAAATCCGCCATACAGGCAAACTGGTGCTGCTAAAACCCTATTAAAATGTCGAAAAGATGGTTTATAAGAGAAATCCAGGATACAAGCAATCTTTCTTTCCGAACAATCAAAAACGAGTAGCTGGGTAGTGGCGGAGTCCTTAGTAACGCCGTGATGAGCGAGATAGTGTATTTTTGACTCCTCTATCGGGGTGCTCCTAGGAGTAACCTTCTATATACCCTTTTTAAGTTGTTTCTTAAAGATTTCGTCATATGTTTGTCTTTGTGAATGGGCATTTCGCTTAAACTGGTTACTCATGACGTAGAATATGGTTTTAGCAATTATGTAATATTTAGATAGGTTGGGGTGGTTTTCCTTCCAAGGAAAGCCTACCACAAATCTCCCATCACGGAATTCGACGGTAAATTTAAAATCGAAATACACCTTTTGGTCCTGGGTGGTCATATGATCTGGTATCAAACCTAAATAATTCAGTTTCCAAATAGATTTTATGTCCTCCTTATGAGGGAGGATTCATACCTCCAAGTTCATTCAATTCGTCAATGACGGTAGTCCTTAGCACGGCTACTCCATTAGGTAAGAATTCCTTGAGTGGCAAAGCGTCCGAAGGCATGACACCGCCAACATTTGAGTCGAGAAAAGTAATAATGCTTTCTTTCTTTACACTCCTAACAAATCTAACCTTGCGAACGACCGGTAAATTTATCTTTTGAAAATATCGGAAAGTAAAGAGAAATCCATTCACCACTCGAGTTAAGTTACAGAAAGATATGCAGGAAGCAGGAACGGGGTAAGCAAAGATACCATTAGCAGGATGCTCCACAGAGTAGACCTTCATTCTAGAGCCCCAAGAAATATCCCATTAATGGAGAGGAACACGTCGAAGCCAGCCTAGTTTTTACTAACCGACTTCAAGTGAATCTTGATCTCATCTGAAATAGTATCATTTGGTCCGATGAAAATAAAATGGAACTTTATGGATGGAACACATCAAGCCATATTTGGAGGGAAAATGGCAAGGAATTCAATCGTTGCATTACCACCCCAACAGTAAAATTCGGTGGTGGTAATATAATGATCTGAGCAAGATTTTCTTATGCAGGCACCGGCGGACTTCACGTAGTTGATGGAACTAGGAATAGCCAAATGTATTGCGAAATACTGGAGAAACATTTAATAGCCTCGGTAAGACCACTAAAGCTACCACGCAGTTGGATGGCCCAACCAGACAACGACCCGAAGCATACGCTAAAAACAACTAAAGAATAGTGGTTTCGTTTAAGGAAGATCAACGTTTTAGAATGGCCGAGGCAATCTCCCGATCTCATTCCGAATGAGAATCTGTGCAATGAACTGATGTTACGAATCCACGCAATAAACAACTTACAACAAAGTACAAGAGACGTCTGCAAGCTGTAATTGCCAACAATTGCTTTATAACAAAATATTAAGTGTCCAATACTTTTCCTTGTCACTATATAAAGGAAATATTAATTTATAAATATAGGAAATATATTCGATAGATGGTCAAAAGTTTATTTACCATAGTTACACAACAGCAAAGTAATCGAAAATGAACATCTTATGTATTTTGTACGTTAAATACAAATTCGGTATTAGAATACACATAGTTAAAGCATTGATATTACTCGTATATCGACAAAAGTGTTAGATTATCGCCTCAAAAAGTATCCAACACCTCCACAAAATTAGTTTTAAAGCGATAATAAATTGTTCTCGAACATTCCAGAGTGGTTTACGTGACAGGAATGCTGTAAAACTTTCTAGAAAAATAATCTACTTCATCCACATGAAACAGCGGACCTCAGTAAGAGTCTGAGAGCTGCATGAGAAGGAGGTCATCGTTCAATACTCTAATTCTAATATAGCGAAGCCTAAAGAATTGCCAAAAAGGAGCAGAGAACTAATTGCTCCGTTACATAAAAGTGGTTTGGGCTATAGAAAAATTTCATCTATGCTAGAAATACCAATCTCAACCATTGGTGACACGTTTCGCCGGTTCACGTCATATCAGTCCACTGCAAGTTTACCACGTTCAGGGCGTTCATCTAAAATTTCAAACCGTGCGGCTAAACATATAGTCCGTAAAGTAAAGAAGAATCCTCGAGTGACTCAATCTGAACTTCAGAAATATTTGGAAGCAGCTGGGCCAAATGTAAGCAAAAATACAATTAGAGCAGTTCTTAGGAACGAGGGATTCCATTCTCGCACACCAAGAAAGAAATCGTTATGTCAAGGTTCGAGGAAATTTTCTAAAAAGTTCTGTCCAATTTTAAAATTGCTTTGGGAATGACGAAGACAGTCAAACATCATTTCGTTCTGTGCCAGACAATATTTGTTCCCAGAGATTTTATAATCCATTTTATGTTGGTAATTCCTCTCCCCCTCGAGTCCTTTTAAAATAGTTCTATCTTGACTCGTGAATGACTTTTCTAACTGAAACAAAAGTCAATATTTAGAGTTAAAATTAATTTTAACTCAAGATTTTTTTATAGAGTTGATCTAGTTCTTAGAACTTCAAAACCTTCCTTACTGTTTCAAAGCTTCTCTAGCTGGGAACTTATTAAAATTATCTTTCAAACCGATAGATTATTTGGCCATCTAGTCTCATTTCGTCTATCTACCTCTTTTGTCTGTCTATTTCACCAAGTATCTCCAAGTTTTTATCTGCTATCTACTACTGGTTTATGACCTTGCTTTCAAGCAGAGCTGCCCGTGAGTTAGAGTTCCTGGATTGTTAACCGATCTTTTAGGGGGTTCTCATTGAATAGGAACTTCTTGCCCTGGGTGAGAAGTCTCTAGAGGCTGCTCCATTTACAACTCCCTCCCCCCCATTCCTGTGAGGGAACGAGAGGAAAGTGTCTTCCTCAAAATTTGGAGAAAGCTATTTATCTCTTTCAATATCAAGACGTTAGTGGAAGCCGGGGGGATAAGAACGCCTGCAGGAGCCCAGTGGAGAACAGTCAAAATTCCCTCCTTCCTTCATTATTCTCCTTTCTTTTAAAACCTATTCTTTCAAACCTGCTTATCCATCTTTTCCCTACAACCCCCTCACTATATACGACTTTTGCTTTTAAATTTAATTTGTATTGTGATTGAGCTATTTTTGGGGTTTGTTCAATCAAATTTTATCGGGGAAGGTTCTTTGTGAAAGTCATGTCAAACTTGACACTTCAAATTTCAAACGCCCACTTCTTCTTTCTAACCCCTTTATAAAACTTTCAAACCACTAGTTCTGATTACCGACAAGCCTTGAGAACATGTAACGTTTCCGGGAATTTATCTGAGAGCTAATAAATTTCTTAAAAAAAACCCCTCTACTTTCAAAGTTCACAATTCACACTAGTACGTTAGTCCTACTAGAACTAACAGAATTGCCTAAAAGAGGCCCTGCACAGGCCTTTCATGTGATCCGCGTTTCATTTTAGAATTCGACAAATATTTCTAATTAATTATTGAGCATTTTACCAAAATCTGATCTTATAAGATAATTGTGTCAAATGTTGGAACGCCTTTGAAATTTTAATGGTATGCCCTCCCCAACAAAATCGCTTCATATAGGCCTTGTTTCATATTTTCAGTCATCATTTAAGTGACGCAATATTGCACATTGCGTTAATAATTAATTGTTAATTGTGGTTCGGATTCCATGTGAAGCTGTAAGTCACCATTCTGAAATAAATCTGGAAACAGTTTTAAAAGGGGTGGCAAAGTGATGCATAAAGATTACCCTTAGTTATTAATGTCTAGCTATATCTATGACTACTCGTATATAGTATATGCAAACAAATTCACAAAGTTAATTCCAATTAACTTATATGTATTCTAATTTTGCACTTAACTGTTTAAGTGTTTGTTTTCATTATTTCGTCATTCTTCTTACCTTGGAGGTTATGGAGAGATAAGGCTGGAGTTAGAGTAAAGACACCATGGCTAAACGTTTAGTAGAAGAAAGATTTAGAGAGCTTACATTCCGGAGGTAATCTCATGTGTAGTTTCTTGTACTCGTTCTTGAAGTCTAGAAATATGGCTCAGATCAAGTGGACTTTTCCTATCTCAGAGCACATGAGTGCCACAGGCAAAAGACCTTTCAAGCTAGGGTCAAGTGCCACTTCGGCTAGAATTGGATGTACTCCAGGCGAAATTCCAAATAAGCAGAGAAGAGTGCCAGGAAAATTGTAGTATTAGACTAATCAACCCGCCTCAATTCTTACATTTATTCTTTATGTGTACAATTGTACAACCGTGTAGATATTTAAACTCGTTTTCAATTGTAAGCGTTGATTTGTAATACTTATGTAAACAACACGCGAGAGCGAATTTGTATTGAAGTGAGTATATCTCTTTGTGAGCGCGGAACTTGTATATTTTAATTGTGTGAAACGATGAGTCGTATGAACGTAACGATTAATATAAACATGGGCGTCCTTGCTCCTAACACACGAACCAATTTTACACTCATTTCATCACTCAAGTTTTCCCATTTAAAAAAATGATTGGTGGGAGTGAATTGTGGGGTGGGAAAGTGTTGATTTCGTGACGTATGAAATTCTATTATACAAATGCCATTGTCTCCACGAATGTGAGAATGGGCGCCAACCAAATAGTAGTCATTTCGTGTTTGGTCTATCTGCTGACAATGGTCAATTTGTGTGTTTTTAACCAGCCTCAAAGGAAAGATTGCGCCCATTAGATAGGAAATGGTCCCTGATCAAAATAGAGAGGCATACCACACAATTTCCCGCAAAGGGGGACTTGCGTTCCTTACAAAGGATAAGGTTTAGGGAAGTTACACTCCCGGTCCGTAACGCCCAGTGTTCTCTTTTGGTCTCCTTCAAGGGAACCTTCCTTCGTTACGAAATGGCGACGTCTAGAAGAGGTGTGCCTACTCTCGACTTTCAGTGGCCCAAGTATCCGAGTTATGTACCTTCCATACATCCCCCCCTCCCTAATTTTAGCACTTTATTTATAAACCTTTATTCAAAATCGTTCTGGCGAAGATGCCCATTTAACGTTCCGTTCTTTATTAGTATCTTTGGAGAGCAAGATGTCAGCAGTAAACTAAACATCGAAGATTCCATTATATCATTGCCACATAAACATCGCCATTGAAAGATAATTTTTTTTATCCTGTGAAGAACGAACGTTGCTGAGACCAATACATATATATACGCGGAGCCTATTCGAGTCTGCCACCCTAAATTCCCAAAAAGAGGTAGTCAAGCATAGTTTATAAGCCACCCGCTTGCAATCTAACCACGTTAGAACTGCATAATGTATTCATATTCCCTCATTGAGTGGATGAAATAGTCCCTAAATTGAGGGGAAGGGGTTACATTTATTTGAGGACCAAAAAATTCAGGCGGTTTGGGGATTCTATGAGGATGAATTTGAACATAAGAATCGTTTATTGATGTGCAAAACAAACAGATGGTTTTGTCTCCTTTATTCTCTTCTAATGTAATAGATTTAATTCGTCACCGCACTTCAGTCCATCGTCATTAATGCTTTTTCGTCGTCTTGTAGAAAGGGCATCATCAAATGGTCCATTTCCAATTGAAACCCTCTATCTCCATTTTGAGTATTGCGGTCAACGACGTCATCGCAAACAGGGGGAGCTTGTATCCCACGGACGGTTTGTCATGTTTTGATTCCCAGTTTAAAAATGATCAGAAAACTCTACCTGGACTTTTTTGTCTTCTTGTTTTTACTCGTTTCGTCTGCTAACCCTCTCATGTGATGGATATATAGTAAATAATAATTTGTATAGTTTCCATACTAATTGAGAATACAAAAAACAAGGTCTGCTTACCCCTGTCGCGTGCTCTCACTTATTCTGATTTATGACCTTACGGCTTTCAAAACTTTCAATAATTCCAGGAATAACCTTGGGAGGACATTGAAAATTATATCAATCGAAAGAGAATGTAAAAAACATGAGAGTTTCAAATTTCGTTAGAATCGGCCGAATAGTTACAATATTATTACCAAAACAATAAAAAAATCAAAACGGGTACCAACCGACCGACATAGAGAGATATAGACTCGCACGCGACTAAAAAGGCAGAGGATTTTTTATGTTCGCTTGAGTAAGGTTTCCGCTGCTGCGTTTACAATGACCAGCATCCGAATCGTTTCCTGCATGTTGACTGTGTCCGACATGCTAATAACTATACAAATATCTTCTTTCGCAATCATTTGCATCTTGTTTTCATTCTTTCCTAGAAAAGATCGGTCGCATACCAAGCGTGCCAAGCTAAGACTTGAACCCCCCCTCGTGTCTAGTTATCGAGTGTTGCTTCTTGAGATTCTGAAATCAGCCTCCAGGCCCTAGACATTTAGGGTGACCAAAGTACTTCTGTAGGGACATAGAAGTTCAAGTGGTAGAAAAAGCCCGTTTTCTACTATGCTATTTGTCGAGAATAGAGGCTCCTTGCGGCCATGTGGCCCCTTAAAACCACGAGGTCAGTTCACGTGAGCGAGGACCGTGAGAACAGTCAAAATATCAAACTGATTTCCGCGATAAGCGAGGGATTACAATCTCAAACGCGGGCTTCTGTCGTCTTCCAGGGTGTTATCAAGAAACCCCCGCGGGAATAGTTCCGATCCCTCAAGCGCCGTGTTGGTTCGTGGAGATATTCCCCCACGCCCTTCCCCCTTGGCGGAGGGAGTAACGGATCTGGCTGGTCCCTATATATTGTTGATTCCAATAGGGCATCGACAGTATAGGCCTGCCTTTTACAATGAAACACGCCATTCTCGATCACGCTCCCTTTTTCTCGATGAGCCGAAGGCTAAAATTGAACCGAAGGATCTGAGCCTCATCAATTGGCCTATCCTTGATTTCAGTACATTTCGTTTGGCATGAATCTCCCACCAGTTAGTGTTACTACTAGAGGTTAAAATCCCCGTGGTTGGAGTCCCTCGAATAACCAGCCGATTCACCATTTCATCTCTTAAAGCTTCGAACCCAAGCCAGGCTGAGACGAATCATCTGTTTCTATCCCACTAACCATACCTGTGTGAGTTTGTACAGAGGCTCGTATCGCCTCTCCACTCCCCCTCCCCTCCCTAAAGCCTGCTCTGAGTAGCCCTGATACGTTTGTTTCTTGTATACATAGAGTATCTATTTCATTTAATCTATTTATTGTGTATAACTGTGTATATATTAAAGTTTATTTTTGTAGCCTCATAGCCGGAGCCTTCATTAGTTTAATATCGGCCAACAGCTGTCAATTTTTGGAATTTAAAATCCTTCGCACTCGCCCCTTTCCCCCCTCACTTCTATCCCCCATCTTTGTCGTAACCAGAGTAGAATCAAGGTCATGCGTTGACCTTGAGCGACCATGCCTATTGGGTAGAAGTGACGTATATGTCGGGGTCATTCTACGACACTATTTATGTACTTATAAAATATATTGAGTAATTTCACGTTCTTTAGTTTCGAAACGGATAAAACACATAAAAAGGACAATTCCCCGTCTTCTTAGAGACCCAGAATTCTTTGTCACCCTAAATAAATCTTTGTTTTTGCCTTTCATTTTGACCGCTTCAAAGGAAAGAGCATTTGCGAGGGGTAGTCATTAAGTTTTGAAATTCGGATATAAGGAAACGAGATATGAGGAAAAGGGTTTTATTATTTTTTTATATAACTACCCTGGACTTCAATGCACTTGCGCCACTTGTCCCTGAGGCTTCGAATTCCCGACAACCAGAAATCTCCCGACTGCTGTTCAATCCACTCCTGGACGGCGAGCTGGACATCTTCATCGTCCCCAAACCGGCGTCCACGCAGTGCAGCCTTAAACTGGCGGAATAAAAAGTAGTCTCTATGGGCCAGATCTTGACTGTAGGGGGGATGGTTGAACTCCTCGAATTCGCACTCGCGCAGGGCAACTTTTGCAACTCTGGCCTTGTGGACAGGGGCATTGTCGTGGAGGAGCAGGACACCGCGGGTCAACTTGCCGCACCGCTTCTGACGGATGCACTTCTTCAACCCATCCAGTTCCTCGGCGTAACATTTGCCTGGATGATCCTTCCACGAGGCACATAGTCCACCAGCAACACACTCTCAGAATCGCAGAAGATGGTGGCCATGATCTTCCCGGCTGAGGGTTGGGTCCGGAACTTGATGGGAGTCGGAGGGCCCGTGTGCTTCCAGGCCATGCTTTCGAGCTTGGTCTAGGGATCCCAGTGATGGACCCACGTTTCATCACCTGTCACTATGCGTGAATCAAATCCCGCCGGGTTTTGGTTGTACAGGAGCAGCAGCTCCTTCGAACTTTGACGACATTGAAGTCGATCATGGGGAGTGAGGTTTCTAGGGACCTAACGGGCAAAGACCTTGGTCATTGCCAAATTGTCGTCGATGATGTTGATATTCCAAGTTCTCGCTCGATTTCTTCGACCTTCACCCGTCGATTTTCGATGATCAACCTCTCCACACGGGCCACATTATCCTTTTTGGTCACGTCTGACGGGCGTCCTGGACGCGTTCATCTTCAAGGGACTCACGACCATGGCCGAACTCCCTATTCCAGCGATCAATGGTTGCATAGGAAGGGGTGGTGTCGGTGTACACTGCAATCATGCGTTCATGGATCTCTTTTTCATTCTTGCCTTCCCTGGTCAAAAGTTTTATCACTGCGCGGTGCTCAACCTTCTCCATTGTTGAAAAATTTGTGACTGACGATCTGCGATCAGCTACTGCTTCTTAAATAGACGAGGCATGAGCGTGCAGTTGCAGGTCCTGACTTGACATAACTTGTCCTAACACTCCCACAAACAGCCATCCCCTTCCTCTGTTTTGCCCTACCGATTCGCAAAACATATTGACCGCCCTCGTATCGTCGTTTGATGCACAGCGACCCCACTTTTTCGGTAGAGGTTTTATGTTTATTTCTTTATTATTTATTTTTCCTTCGTCTCCAGTTTTGGCTCGCCATTGACCGCTTTTGCCCAAGTCTGTTGATGGCAGTGCTTTGGTTACTAAGGTGTGACGAAATGGATGTTTGGTTTTAGTTCTGGGTTTAACATCCTCTTTCACCCTTAGTCTGGTTTAACCTCGCGCCAGAAAGAATGATAAGACAGAAAATAAAATGGAATGTAGTAAAAACGATCAAAATAGTAATACAGCTCAATCAACCTGAATTGTTTGAGCGATGGCATACTGGGACCATTCATACAGAGCACATACCTAAAACACAAATGCCCCCCCCCCTCCCACCTTCCCATTGAACGGGTTCACTGCTTGGGGTGGAATGAGAGTGGCAGACCTAGACAACTGCAAGAGACGGATGTAAATCGCTAGTCATCACAGGTGTTTGAGTCTAATCGGCGCATCTGTGCTTCAGCACAAACCCAAGGATTTGTTGTTTGCCTATGCACCTCTGTTACTGATTGCTGGGGATTCCAAGACCAGAGGATGCAGGGGCTTTTTAGCTCTGAATGATTGTTTCTCCAGATCTTGTAATCTGCTTTGCCGGCCTTGGCGTTAATGGTTGTTATGGTTGCCTTCATGTTGTTACTTTTCATTCTCTTCTTTTTTGTTCGTCTGCCCCTCACTACCACGGTCTCATTATTTCCACCATTGGATTACAGAATTTTCACTTTCAATAGTAAAAGCAAGGCTTTATAATTTTATCCTCCATCCCGGTCGTAGCTTCAAAACTTGGACTTCTACCAACACTTTCATCCCTACCTTGCGAAAAGTTAATCCACACTGAGTGTGGTTAGTCACCAGATGGAAGCTTATTTCGGGTCGACTTTGCAGCGGTTGCAATATGACGTCTTGTCCCGTGATTCGGATTCCATTTTAAACTGGATTCGCACTGAGATAAGCATCAAACAGAGCGAATTGGTGGTAAAGGAGCGCACCTGAAGTATTCTTTTCCTGTCTGCCCTCCCTCTCTTGATCACAGGCGTAGCGTCGATAGTAATTTAAGTTTTCGATAGGTCGGAAAGTAGTTGGGTGCCAACCCTCGATAGAAAGTGTCCCGGGAACTGGCCTGACGTGTTCAGGTGTTCAAATGAACATGACCTCACCGATTTAAAAGAATGCCCTCCAGGGGCAATAAAACGAATGCAGGTACATAGTTTCGCTAACAACTCAACGACTCATTTCAGTAGAAGTAGAATGAGTAGATGTAGAATCTACTCGGATTGTTAGACCTGAAATGTCATATAACCTTCCTAAAATTCGGTCACGATACCCATCTCTCGCCCCATTGATTTTGCATTTTGCATGGGCCACGTTGGGAGGGGGGGGAGCTCATCATCCACAGCCAGCAAAACGCTATTAGATTGGTCTATTGGACGCAGCCATTTGCTTGATGTGGATCAGGACCGTCCCCCAGCGTGCGTAATACAGAATGAATGGGCCAAGAGGTATGTATCGTAACAACATATCCCAACAATGTTACTGAAACTTACTTCCTGACGTGACTAGTAAAACCAAATGCACCTAGTTAATTATATTTTAGGAAATATTTATATGTTTGCTATAACAATGGAGGCAAAACATTTGGCTCGCACACCCATTCAATGCTAAAGAAATGTGACACTCCTAAACCTTACTGCTGATCGGAATTTTGCTAAAAATCGAAAGTGAACTGGTCTGGGATAATTCAGAAAGATTAAACTGGCAATCAAATAATAATAAGTAGCAAACATGTTAGAAACACGATTAAATTAAATTTGGGCTTCATTTTTTTTTTCAATTGACGCAATTGTTCTCAAATTTCCCGACATTCGCGAAGATACTGATAAAAATATTCAACGCTGATTGATTTAGTGATCTTGCAGTAACGGGAGTAAAGAATTCAAGTATATATTTTGAATGTTGTGTAGTTGTAAAACATTCAGAATATTCTCACACAAATAAAAATACGCAGAATATAAATTTGAGTGGAAAAATATTATTTAGCATACAGATAAAATATCTTTTGTTATCATTTAAAACATTTGGAATATTAACTGGTTTGAAACGCCTTCAAGACATCAACAACAAAGACAAAACGAGCTAGCAATGCCCCTTTTCTTCAAGCAAATAATAATTTGATTCAAGGGTTTGATTTTGTTGTATACCTAAGCTAAAAATACCATGCGGATAAATATATTTTAATGACACTCGATTAATTTTAAATTAAAGATAGTTTTTATTTAATTCATGATAGAAGGAAACTGACCTTTCGACAACAGTCCTGGGGTGAATCATTCGTAATCTTTTTTTCACAATGACCCACTCCAGTAGCTGTATTGCCTCTACGGAAGGTTTAACGAGCGAAATAATTGCCTTTCATTCTAGTCTTTCCGGTGATCATCTTCAGAAACAGCAATTGAGCTTTTTTCGGGGCGAGACGATGTTGGGGAAGCCAATGAGGTATAGTCAGATGATACTGGCGCAGTGGACTGGTAAAATGGACTATCTTGCTTACTGGATAAGGAAGGAAGTGATTCCGCGCGATAAGACGAGTTCAGAGACTCGACATCTTCGGGTATGCTTCTACGAGGAGGTACGGACAACGTTGATCTCCGGGAGCCAATCTCATCATAGACGTTGTCTTTCTCGAGTTGTCTGAGTTTCGGTTTTCCTTTCAATTCGTCATAGATGTTTTCTTCTTTGAAGTAATTTCCCTCCAAATACGGAAACGCGACATTTCTCTTGGGAATTGATTTCTGAAAAAAAAGGCGATCAGTTGCTTTTATCTTCGACATCGACAAAAAACATTTTGAATTGAAGGACATTGAAACCGTCTATTCACAGAACCACGAGGAATAAAAAAATGAAGCAAAAAATATAATAAAAACTCGTAGTTGCATAATTCTCATCGAAGGGTATTTCTAGATTAGTATTAAGTCCGAGTTTAGTTTTTATCCTCGGAGTCGTTACTGTGTATTCAAAATTCCCCACCCAGACACCACGCCATTTCGGGTGACTGAGTTCTTTTTATGCTACTTTTCATTTAGAAGAATTTTCGCTTTGTCATTTTTTTATACATTTCCCTCTTTTACACCCTTTAATATTATCAAATATGACGCACCTCAGATTGATGTGCCTTCCATACTGAAAGGGAGCAAGTTTGGAGTTGCGTATGGCCCCCCAAACGATGTAGCTCATAAACATTTTCACTTCTTCACCTGACGAATTTCATCTCGAAAATTTTCTAGGGAAGACAGCGCATCCTTCTCAGTCCAAAAAGCGGAAAAAGATATAGAAAACCAATAAACATGAAGGATCTCTGATCATTTACAGGGAAATTCATTGTGCTGTGGAATTCTATCACTCCTGGCCCTGATCAATTTTACCCTAAAATCTTAAAACATGTCTATAATGAGTTAGCAGAGTCACTTGCTCTCATTTTTAACAAATCTCTCGAGCATGGGGTCGTCCTTGATGATTGGAGGGAAGCTAACGTCACACCTATCTTTAAGAAGAGATGTAAAAACCAGGCCAGTAATTACAGACCCATTAGCTTAACCTCAATAGTTGAAAAGTTGCTTGAAACAATCATTAGAGACAAACTAGTAGAGTTCCTCGAAAGCAATAACCTTATACGAGATAGCCAGCCAGCATGGTTTTAGGTCTAAGAGATCGTGCTTAACAAACCTAATTGACTTTTACCATAACCTTTTCAACCTATATAACGATACTAAATCATTAGATATAATTTACCTGGATTTCAAAAAGGCATTTGACAAAATTCCCCACCAGAAACTCATGAACAAAGTGCGTACGCTAGGAATTAACGGTAAAATATACGGATGGATTAGTAGCTGGTTAAAAAACAGGAAGCAGAGAGTGATAATAAATGGTGTGGAATCGGACTGGGTATCTGTTACCAGCGGTGTTTCTCAGGAATCAGTCCTGGGGCCTATTTTATTTACTATATACATCAATGAAATAGACGTTGGAATACATAATATCATATCTAAATAAGCAGATGACACGAAAATAGGTAACTCAGTATTATGCGAAGAGGACAGGGCTAGCCTGCAAGCTGATATAAATAAAATTACAGAATAGTCAGAGAAATGGCAAATGCCATTTAATATGGACAAATGCCAAATCCTTCAGTGCGGAACAAAAAACAAAAAATACAACTATACAATGCAAGGCGGCTTAATAAACACAACCCCGCAGGTTAAAGATTTAGGAGTAATAATTACAGAAAACTTAAAAACATCAAACCAATACGCAGCTGCTGCAAACAAAGCTAACACAGCACTAGGATTTATAAAAAGAAACTTTTACTTATAAAAGCGAGGAGATAATTATGCCACTATATAAAAGTATTGTCAGGCCCCATCTCGAATACGCCGTGCAGTTCTGGACCTCTTACTTAATAAAAGACAAATAAATTAGAATCTGTACAACACAGAGCGACAAAACTTATCCCGTCAGTACGTAACAAACCTTACGACGAGAGGCTAAAAAAACTCAATCTATTTTCCGTCAGAAAACGAAGACTAAGGGGGCAGCTTATCGAATGCTTCAAAATACTTAAAGGATTTAACAACGTTAATGCCAATAACTTGTTCACACTGACAGAGGAGTGTCCCACCCGTGGACATGATTCAAAACTTCAGGGTAAAAGAGCCACTATGGATGTAATAAAAAACTTCTTCACTTACTCGATTATTAATGATTGGAATAATTTGCCAAACGCAGTAGTGGACAGCAGAACTATAGACTCATTTAAAATGAGATTAGACAAACACTTAGCAAATATTGGAATTTTTTAGCATAAGCTGCAAAATAAAATAATATTACAAAAAATATAACTCTTTCAGGTGTATGTAAGTGGTTTTTATATTCATTTTATTTAATTACTATTCAATGCAAATTTGCTTCAGGTACTGCCTTCTTACACCTGCAAGGTACTTTTCCCAAGTTATTTCATGTACGGCTTTTGCCGAAGGGAGTGGAGGGTGGGGAGAGCCTAAAACTTTTCTATCCTTTACTTCTACTATTCTATGTGTAAGTGGCAGTAGTTTTTTGGCCAGATCACCTTAGTCTGGGCCGTAAGGCCCGTGTGATCTGTGGATCTATGTAATTCCTTCTCCTCCTCCTCCTCCTCCTCCTCCTCCTCCTCCTAGTCGCCTCCCATAAATAAATTCGGATTTTACCCCACTGGCCGACGTGCCCTCAAGAATGCAAATAGAGCAACCTTTAGCCATGAGGCAGCGCATAGAGTATTCTGGGGTCATTCCTTGTCTTCATCAAAGACAACAGGGACTGATTGGGTTGTCTTGTCTTCATCAAAGCGAACAAGGACTAAATTTGTATTTCTTTCCACATGACCATATTTGGGACTTGAAACTGAGTTAGGGTAATGGCCCTTTTGGGCTCCACTCCAAATCATGAGTATCTCGTCATATTTGCTCCCTCTTCCGTTAGGAGGGACTTTTCCCCCATTTAACTCCATTCGTCTTCCCTCAAAATGGATTCGAACCTATGAACTTTAGTTTTAAGTGCGTTTTAATCACATCCTCAAGAGCGTAAGGAAATTTACAGGAGAGTTGTGTGACCTATGTCTCGAGGAGTTCCAAGCTTCTTCTCAAGGCTACGTAGCCTATGCTGCACCTGCCAGACGGTATCACTTTTCCTAATCTCACCACTTTAGATGTTCTCAACTTTCTTGCGGAGATGCCCCCGTTGAATTTCGCTTTTTAGTTCCAGACAAATAATAATAATGGCACGCCCTTCTTCCAGCCCCAGTGATGATTCTATTTCCTTCTGTTATTTCTCTTCATATTATTCTTCCGGGCTACGGCCATAGCCCAATGGAAACATGGATGCCCGTGTTGAGCAAAGTTAATCCACATTGAGAAAGGTTACTAATCGGATCGGGTCCCAATTTGAGACAGGTGCATGTACATTACAGCAGCTCGTGGTTCAGAGGTGCTCCCTGTGAGCGGTGGGGTTGCGGGACCCTGCATGGGGAAGGAACCCTCCCACGCTGGTAAATTTTAAGGCACCGATTTTGGAGGTTTTATATTCCCCGAAAGTGGGGTTGGCGCCCTTTAATGCCATTAACCACTTCCCCCTCGCCATGCCCTACTAAGCACAAGGCCCTCTATCATTTTTCCCAGCCCAAATTGGCCCTTCACATGAAGAGGGGGGGGGGGAACCAAAGAACAGCCCCCATATCGTTTTTGTTCCAAGTACCAAAAATCTGGTTGCACTTTTATGCTAGTGGTCGGTCTAGTTTGCATCGCTAGTTAATTGCCCCCAAATACCCCCTTCTCAATTGTGGACAAGGTTCCCCGACTGGATAATGAAATTAACATAAGGATCAGAATGACTTTTCCCTTACAGCTCCAAAGACATCTTAATTTTGTCCTCCTTTATAGGGGTTTCGTGGTGGTCGTATTGCATTTGGACATCAACCAACGATCACAGAAACCTCGGTGTTTCCCCATGAGGGGGTACGAGTACCCCTAGAGAAGACGCTAGTGGATGTGAGCGCCTCCCATAGGAGACTAGTACTCCCTCGGCAGGGTACCGTAACAGAGGAAAGTGAGGGTACGTTTTGTTGTGGAGACGTGAAGGAAATGGCAGCGGTGTCGTGACTGGTTATGGTGTGACGATCCGTGTGGCAATACCTTCCCCCGCGTGGTTTAGTATCAGCATGTCCGCCCACTGGGCGATCAACTCGTAACGCCGCTGAGGGTTTGTGTTCGCATTCGCTGGGTTCGAGCCCGTACCTCGACGCTAGGGGTCGATAGATAAATAGAGAAACGTGGATGGAGGAGAACAAACGAAATCACAAACAAATGAGGAAGAAAGCAGAAACAAAGAAGGGGGGAGGGTGATGATACCTGGGCATAATTGCAATCAAGAAGATTCGCGAATGACGACGCGGGAAATGCAGGGGCGCCCCCACCCCGACCCCCACCCCTGCCGGATGTAATTAAGAATGGATTAGAAGCTCCGGGAAGATCCTTACGTACTGGAAGAATCCCCAAACCGTCCTCCCATGTCGTAAAAGGCGGCTAAACCAGGATAATGGGTCGTAGGTCTCGTAAGCCGCAGTTATGACCTTACGAGGCGCGATTGGGAGAGAGGAGAGACGCCTTGAATCCCGCTTTACTAAAGATCTTTGCCACTTCGCGATCTCGAGGACCAAGCGATCGTAAGAGACAGGGGCAGAGGGCTCATTTCGGCCTGTCGAAGGGTGCGTGATTTAACTCCCTGATGCATCCTTGATTGGGTCTAACACAAGCTTGGGTATCAACCGATAAAAAAGACCTCAATGGGGTGAAAAAAACGTTAAAAAAGAGGCATTTGTTTTTTATTTAAATTTTAAAGGGAAAAACAACGAGGGCAATACACCAGGGGCTTGGAGGGCACGCATTCGTCCAGATGTCAGTTCCAGCATGATTTCCATGCTGCACCCGACACCCCCTGGCGGGGGAAAACGAGGCAACACTCGGGATGACTTCAAATAAAGAGGGAAGCTGTTTAAAGTACGTCCCCTACACCCAAACTCGAAATTTAAAGCGCAATAGCAACGGGGCCGCATCACGCAGTTTGTAAGGAGAGATCAGTAAAGAAAGTGGTGAAGTCGGAGTAAGTAAGAGTGTAGGGGAGATAATTAGCCGCATATGCTATTACAGACAGGGAGGGCACGCAACTGCGATCACTGGGGACGGGAGGGCGCGCCGTTCCTCCAGGCTTATTATAGGAGGGGCATTGCACCCCTTCTACACTCTCCCCTACCCTTTACGGAGTTAGTCGACGAAGGAAACAGACTTAAAAGAGGTGCAAAAGATGACCCCAACAAGTTTCTCCGGGGGCACTTGGGTCAAGGGGGCGTGCTCCGTTCCCTCGGGGAATTACCAGGTGAAACAGTCCCCTCCCCCTTTACGGGGCTAAGGAAGAACAAGATTGAACGGAGGACCCATTCGGTCAGGGGACAGTTATCCACATTCATTTCGTTGACGGTGCCCTTAAGGGGGCTCAAATTAATTCCGGGCACCTACCCCCCTCCCCCTTATAAATCACTCTTGACCCCAAGACTCAGGGTAGACAAGCTTTGTTATTACAGTCCTCCTCTATCTCCATTCCACACTTTTCCCTTCGTTCTCCTGTTTATCTTTGTTTTGGTTTCTGTTTTGGTCGCCAGAGGTCGGGGCGAGTCTCTTCTCTTCACGCTTGTTCGAGGAGGGTTTCTTCCCTCCCGGGCTATAAATACCCTTTGGTGACGTGAGCTGTCTAACTTTCCTGGTGTTTTTCTTCTTCCTAACACACGTTGGGTATCACCTTAGGGGGAGCATCACTACTCCGCCGATAAGCGTAGTGATATTTTCCTCAGATTTATCCTTCCGCAACCACCCAGCAGGAAAGGCTGTGGGTTTTTAACTCTAGCCAACCTGTAGGGAAAGAGAAAAGTAGCTGTAGAGTTGTCAGTCATTCCCAAGTGGAAATGACACGACCACCTAACACCTGGATGCAATCCGAGTTGGGGTTAAGCTGCAATCGAACTTCCACTCCCGAGTTGTTGCATAGACCGCTAGCACACGGGCTATAAAATTCCAAAGCATGCAACAACCTCCCTTCATTCTAACCTGGTCCCTGAGGACAGCCTCACAGGAGGTTGTAGGATCAAAGGCCAAACGTTGGGAGGGACCAAGCGCAACATCATCATCTCCCACCTCACTTAAACGCATTATCTCAAACTGCCGAAAAAGATTCAACACATTTCGCATCGCTGAGATCAGTCAACGAGAGGGTAAATCCACTCGCCCATCCCTAAGCTTAAAAGACTCAGTTCATGGGGAGCTTATAAGGCGGCCGCTTCACGCCAGGATCCATTCTATTTTCCCTACAGCAAACGTGAAAACAAAGGAAAGAGCGGCTAAATAATGAGGGGAACAAGACAATTACACACAATAAAAACCAACGCCTATTTTTTTGTTTTCAGATTAAATCTCATTTTTTGTGTTGTAGATGACATAGAAAAATAAAAATAGGCAGTATTTAATCAAAATATGATTCGTTTTCATCAATAGCTTTCAACTAACGATCTAATATACGTAATTTCTATAAATTCTTTAGGTATATTGGTCACAAATGAGTAAAAACACGAATTATGTCTTCTTTATTAGTTATTGAACCTTTTTATTGTGAATATGGAGTTCAAGAGTATTTGTAAAGATCGTAATCACTAAGAGAAATGTCATGTCAATCAATACTGAATCACATCCTAATTCTGTAAGTTTCACAGTCTACCAAGAGATGTACTCCTGGTATTGTCACGAAGCAGTATTGGTGCAATCTATTGACCAATGCAGGATGCTTAATGACCGAACTTGAATACATTTTAGCAATCTGTTGATAGGTAATACGCTGGGCTTGTTTTTGTTTCTCTTTGTTTCAGAGAATGAAAAATGAATGATTCCTTCATCATTCCACCAAACTATAACCTAAAGCTTTTGGGGGTGAAACAATGGCTTTGGCCTATTTGTTCTTCATTCTTGTCTAGCTATTCGCCAGACCTATTCCTGTTCTCCTATATGACCTATTTTCAATTCATTCCTAAAAATTCCGCCTCGCAATTTCTGAGTTTCATTCAATTCATGTGGAAATCACTTTTCCAAGTCCTTTGAACCTTCCCTATTGCCTTGAGATGACGTGATATGGTGACTGCTGAAGTCCTAAAGTCTTCAGCAAGTGTTCGAACTTATGTCCCTGGGTTATTGGCCACTGAAGCCGATAATTCTTTATCATTAAAAACAAGGTTAGGCCTTCCGCGACCTTCACTGATGGTTTCCATATTTTTGAGCCTAAATTTATTGAACCAACGTTGTGCAGTTCTTCGATATACAAATGCTTGGTTGATGTTAACAGCAGCTTAAACACCAGTATGTCCCAATTTGAATTCGTACTTGGAGATCAATTTCTTGGGCAGTTTCTTGGGTAGTACGGGGCAAAAAAATCACTTGTACTAAATACATTCAATCTTCAAAATAAAGATGCAATTCCATGCAAAACAACCTAATATTTCGTTCAATTTCTATACTTCACTTCCCACTCTGTCCAACTCCTCTATCTCTTACATAATACACTATTGGGTTGGACCGAATTAGAAAAGACGGTGCATTTGTGAGAATCAGTATTCCCTTGACCATGGGCTACTAAAAGTTCTTTGTTCGCTGGTTTGTGTCAAGCCCTGGGGCTTGCCAGCAAGTGACATTCTGATCTTTATGTGAATTTCATTATCTGATCGGTGGATCTCGTCAACGGCTGAAAAGGGACGCGACTTTCCTAATATCGACAGCAAAGAAATACGTTCTTATTATCGACTGTTAAGGATTTGTATCTATATATTTTTTTACTAAACAATCAGGTTAGGTTAGGTAGGTGAGATTATTAAAACCAAAACTATCAAAATATTTCACAAAACATCAATAATTCAACCTAACCTAACCCTTGAATAAAAAAATCCTTTATTAATAAATGGATGTCAATAATTAGGGAAAGTAGCTGTAAATCTATGATAAACGAGGGTAGGATGGATCTCACTCAACCAGGTTCAACACAGCATAAATTGGTCTAAGAGTCTAGAGCATGGGTGGGTAACGTTTCCTGTGTCGAAAGCCGCATTGGGTAAATTTTAATTAAATATACTGAAATTGGCACATTATTGTATATATATATATATATATATATATATATATATATATATATATATATATATATATATATATATATATACCATGACTATGTATCAGGTTGAAAATGAAAAATAATAATCAATTCTAGAGTTAAATAACCTTTTAATGACTTTTTACGACATTTTGTAAGAAACCAATAAAATTATTTGATTTGCAAAATTTTAATTTATTCAGAAGGTCGCTTTTAAGGGCCAAGAAGACCGCAGGTTCCTCCTCCCTGGTCTAGACAAAAGGTAGGAGTTTTATGAAGATTTGCTTTGACACTTGCGCTCGGTTGGGTGTTTTATTTTAGCATTACATACATCTCAAGGTTCGATTCCAGCTCCCATGGTATTGAACCGAGACGAAATTTAGGTTAGGTTTAGGCCAGGTTAGGTTAAGATAGGCTAGTCTATGTTAGGCTAGTTAAGATTAGACTAAGCTAGTTTAGGTTAGGTTAAAATACGCTACTTAAGGTTAGGTGAGGATAGGTTGTGTCCCAAGTTATTACAAAGAGAAGTTTGTGAAAGTGATATGATGAAACATGATAATATTCGCTTACAGGAATTTAACAATCTGTAATTTATGTCTGTTGTCGAACGAACAATGGCATTGTGAAGTGTTTGGAAAGAATAATAACTAACCCAAGATACAAACACACTGTATAGATTTAATCAACTTCTCAAACTTATCAATCGTCTACCAAGTCTTTCGTTTCAGTTGTCAACTCTAAATCCATGGCAACTTCGCCATACCCTCAGCTTCATCCTCGAAGGCATTTCGTAATTACGAGTCAAATTTATAGGGGGGGGGGAGTCATACCATCACAATTTTGGGGGGTCGCCAATTTAAGACAAAGGAAATGAGAGGAAATTAATGAAGAAAAGTTATTAAGAAGCGAAAGTCTCTTTCTTTCCCTTTTCTTTAGTTGCCTCTCTAATAAGTCCTACGAACAGGGAAGGATGAGGTGGGATTAGTTTGCTCTTTTAGGCTCTTCCACACATTTCCACTTTCCTGAAGTTCACCACTTGTTTACGATCTCATTCTAGTTTGGGACTTCCACTCACTCGGCCGACAGTTAGTGCCGCTCCTACATGTATCAGGGTTAGCAGTGTAACCGGGGCCCCTCTTTGCTGGGTGGGGAAGGGGCAAGAGCAATGACATGGTCTGACAGAGAAACCATCCTCATCCCTAAACACTCGGATGATTTTACGCTTATACATTTGGTAATGTACCCTCCCCTCCCCCTCAACCATCACCCGCCCCGAAAAGATGGAGCTATCTGGGACCTATGTAAACAATGCTCAAATCTCCGCTAAACCCACTTCGCATCGGAGAAAAGGCGCTTTGAGCAAATTATGTCCTTCTTGGTAGCGTTCATAAGAGCGAAATCGGAGTTTACAAGCGTTAGCCAAGTGTTTATTAGTGCAAATCTCAGGTGACTTTTTCATGAGTCATTTCCGATTGCGAATTGACACTGATTTAAATGATTGACCTTTCGACGCACTTTTAAATTTTCGTAATGAGAATTATTAATTTAAAATTACACGAAACCCAACTAGAAAACGGAACGATAGGAGTCGGCAGGATGCGCATCTTTCCCGAACCTGGAACCATTTTGCAATCAAAACGTTTCGTTGCAATGGCAGAAGCGCTGAAACTTATCTCGCAGAGGTTTTGCTACGCGTACTGTTTTTGCCCCGGTTCCACTGTATGATGCCTGTCTCAGTGTGGATATACACTTCAATGTAGATTCCGGACCACGGGTCGCGACTCTACGATATACCTTATACTTTTCTCCATTTACTTGCAGCACCTTACTCACACACAACCTGCCAAACGCTTAAACTAACGTTTCCAAATCTCTCTCACGCTTAGACATTATCCATCCGTCCGTATAAACCTCACACAATTATCTCTCTCATCCACCTTCACTCTCACCTCTTCCCTCAGAAGGGCGAACGAAGAAACGATTGGAGAAGAGGCATAATATATGTATACACACATATTCTCATTAACCCATAGAAATAGAAGATAAGGAAATAGAAGACACAAAAGAGATTTCGTTGTTTTTATAAGACCAAACAACGATCAAACATAGATTAAGAAAGAAAATAGAGAGAGAGAGAGAGAGAGAGAGAGAGAGAGAGAGAGAGAGCAAGCGGTTAGCGTGGTGGCCTGAAAAGCAAAGAGCGCTCGATGGCATATGTAGGTTCGACTCCCACCAATTATTTCACTTTAACGGTTAAAAGAGTTTATATTATTTTATTCCATTTTCTTTCTCCCTCTCTCTCTCTTCTTACTTAATCTGTGTTTGATCCCCGTTTGGTCTTATAAAACGACGAAATCGCTTGCGCATTATTCTTTCCTTTATCTCCTATGGGTTAATGATCATCTACCTTGTCATGTGTTATTTTGATTTCACGTTGATACATACATATGTAAATGGTGTAAATGATGTGAGCAAGAGTGCTCTGCGATGGTAGTATATGCATGTGATAAGAATATAAGAAAGATGGTATATGTGAATGAGTGTTTGGAGGAAAGAGGGTTAACAGGACAACATGGGGATATTTTGTATTGTGAGGAGGAGGGGCTGAGGGGTGGGGGTGCTCAAGGATGAAACTTAAGTGGAGGGCGAGATTCAACGGCACATAGTTTGTAGAGGGACGTTGAGTGGTGAGTACAATGTGTGGTTGACTCGAATGCCTCATGGTAGGCCCTGGTGAGTTTGTCCTCCGATAAATTATGGTATCCATTTTTACGGAATTAGAAAATAGAGGGGGGGATCTTTAAGCGGGGTGGGAAGAGTACGCTACTTGGAGTTGATGCACTCCGACACACCAAATTAAATTCTACAGAATTCTCCTAAAAAATATTGGTCAATGAAAAAGAGGGGGAATAATGGAGGAAGGGTGGCGCGAGCCTACAAGAACCTCCTTTTTCCCTCGAATGTGAAGTGCAATAACAACGAGGCTGCATCACGCAAACCGTTTTTTAAGGAAAGATATGTAAATAAAGTGGTGAAGTTAGAGAGAGTGAAAAGGTGTGTAAGATATATAGCCGCTGATACTACTGCAGGTATTGCAGCCGGGCGGGCACATAATCCTACAGATGCCAGCCGCAGCATAGTTGTCCATCCTACACCCTTGCTGGTGCGTAAAAGGATAGATAAGGGAAATAAAGTTAGGGGTGGGGGTAATAGAAGGAGAAAGGGGAGTGGGAAGAATGCAGACACGTTAAAAACACCACCCCAACCGTAGTCAAGAGGGAGGGGCGAACGAGGTCCCCATGCATTCCCGTCCCCAACCAGTGATGAATGAACGAAGGCTGGTTCACGACTAGCCTGCAAAATTAGCTGTCGACCAAGAGAAAGAGATGAGAAGACACTCGTAAATAAAGTAGCAAAAATAGGGTAAGATAGAAAAATCTAGGAGTAAAACCCAGGTAACTTTTCACTCTAGTTAAAGACTGCCAGGGGCTGTGAGACCTGGAAGGCGCGCCGCTCCTCCACGTGTAACAATCTATATAAGCGCCCCTTCCCCCTCGGGGTCAACTAGAGTCAGGAGGATAGAGCCAAGAAATGAATGGGACTTTCGATAAGTGTGTTAATCACGAAATTGGGAAAAGATAAGTAAGAAATAGAGAGGGAAACGAATAGTGAAGAGAAGGAGGAGGAAGAAGCAGAGGAACAAGAGGAGACTTGGCCGCTCGGAGCGCAGGGACTCGACGAAACAGCCTCGTTGCCAGCGGGAACAAGACAGCGACCGAGGTCAAATCGCTTACAAACGGTAAGGAGGGGAAAAACGGATTCGAGACACCGATTAAAGATATCCTGACAATGAATCATAATGATGATACAAATAATAATAGAAATGGGATGATAATAATAGTAATAATAATAATGCGCCCTAATGTGTGACAGGAATGGTACCTTAATACAGTCGATAAAGGCTACTAAACCCAGATAAGGGCCGCTGGCCTGGGATGCCACGCGCGCGAGTTTTTGCCTGCGACCACAATACGCAATACGGTAATGGGAATGGTGGAGGGGGAGGAGCATTGCAAAGCCCGTTCAGTCATGTTGAGCGTCGATGTGCGTCGACCCCACTTTACAGGGAAATGGTTAAAGATAAACGATAGCCGAGGCGGAACGAGACACCTTGCGGGAACTGGTGTAATCCAGCGAGGAGAGAATGAAGAGTAACGAGGAAAGACGGAATGAGGAAACAGGGTGACTCGAAAGGATAAAGATGACTGCAATAACAAATACCTCGTTAACCCTAAGTACGATGGAGGCCGTTACCTTCACGAACAAGTACGTACACAGAGCTACTCAAAAGTACTTACGAACTTGATATTTAACCAGCGAGAGTTCTGGAAGGGAGGTTTGGAACGCCTGTATCAATGAGCTGGTTCGATCATCCGATCCGTGGGATTGCAACCCCCCCTTCCCTTTGAGAGCTGAGCGCCTGAGGACGAATTAGTTCCTTGAGGTTTTAAATGCCATTCCCCCCAGGTCCCTGCATTCAAATGCCCCCTCCCCCCGGTCCCTGAATTTAAATGCCACCCCTTCCAGATCCCCGCATTTAGTGAGGGGCTGTTAGTATGGCCCTTATTTTCGTTTCTTTAACCGATGTTATTTCTGCTCATTCGTCTTTTCTTCCTATGTCTGTCCTCTTCCCTCGTTGTATTACGCCAGCTGCATTCGCCCCTTCATTAATTGATTGACCCTCCGCCCCAATCCACACACACACACCCGCGACACATCAGTCCGGTAAGTCAATCTGCTCTCTCTCACGAGACAAGTTTCATAAACAACGAGAGAATTGCGCGCCCACCTGGTCCTTGACCAGACTATCAACTATCCACGCATGTTCACATCTCCCAACTTCACTCATTTCCTTACGGACCTCTCTTCACAATTTTATAGCGGTGCCCTCGTTGGTTTTCGCTCACAATTTAATAAAAACAACAAAAAAAAACTATCAAGTGAAGGTTAAATATTATGTAAATCATGCTGCCCTTCGGTGTAAACCAGTATTTTTTGTATTTAAACTACCCAAAGTTATGTAGGAATCACCATTCGTACTGGATTTCTTTAGGGGGGGGAGGGAGTTTTTATAAAGTCTCCTCCATGATTCAATCCTTCTAAAAATGTTGCTCACTTCTCCAAAAAGAGTAACTAAAATAAAGGGATTATTTTTTACCCTGAATAATAATAATTTAAATATTTATCCCTGACTGCTAGTAATCACGGGTGTATTTCCCTGGGCATAAGGAGAGATGGCTCCACTTAAAGAGGAGGTGGAGATAGGTAATAAAACCGCTAATTAAATAAACTTTTGTGTGGTTTAACTTCCTCTTTCACCATTATTTGGGACTGAGCAAGACTGGAGAAAAGGAGAATTGGGTCAAAAGAGGAAGAAAAGAAGTGATTACGAGAAAAAAAGGAAGGTGGAAAATAAGGAATGGAACTAGTAACAATCACGTTAGAAATTTTGCCACACCCTCCACTCCATTTTAAATAGCAAACTTTCGTTCTTTTTTATTGCATCCCCGCTCCCTTATCAATTGTGTCCCCACCCTTTTGAATCGCGTTCCCTCCCTTTTCAATTGCGCCCAGCGTTCCCTTTTCATTCCAACCCCTTCCCTTTTTAATCGCGTTCGACTCCTTTTTCTATTGCAATCCCTTCCCTTTTTAATCGCGTTCGACTCCCTTTTCTTTTTCAATTGTGTTCCCCTCCCTTTTCAATTCCGTCCACCCTTCCCTTTAAATTGTGCCCACACCCTTTTCAATTGCACCCCCTTCCCCTTTTCGATTGCTTTCACCCTTCCCGTTTCAATTGTGGATCGTCGCTTGCAAGCTCGAGTCCTCGTTGAAGCCGAATGACTAAACAGAAGGGTGGCACTGTCTTGTGCTACCAATGAGCGAGCGTACGGAACCCTCCTTGCCCAAGGTAGGGAGACCCGTTTCGCGTTAGGGAGGAGGGTTAAGAAACCTCCTCGGAAAGTTCCGTGACAGATACCTACATATGTGTCGCCGTTGCTGTCTGTACGCATCAACAGATTCGATCCACCGGCTCATTTGCGGCAGGTCTCTGAGAACTCTTTGGTTTGGGTGGAGTCTACTCTCGCCGGGAATCGAACCTGTTACATTCATTGTCTCGAGGAACAAATGTGAGCAAAGACCGGAAATACTCCAACGCGTCGAAATGGTCGCAAGAAGGACCAAATGTGTACTGCGGCCCGCCATTGTGCGGTGATATTTTTAAGGCAAATGTGGCCTCTGACTCTATTTGAAAACAAATTAATGGATAAAAATGATTAAATTATTGATTTGTGGATTGAAAACAATCATAATTTTCAAAAATAAATTAGTTTATGGTAAAAATTAAATGATTGATTGTACTGCTTGGATTTGCCACGGGTCATAAAAAGGGATGTCACAGGCCAATCCTCAGTATTAAAGATTCATGTTTACTATGATAGGCGTTGTCGTCCTGACTTCCTCATTAATACTGTCCACCTCTCTCCTTATAATGAAGATCGTCGTGTAACTTCCTACTCCTATGGAACTATTGTATAATAAAAAAATCAAAGCGTAAACCAATGAGGGAATCTCTGCTAGAAAGATTGTGAGAAAAGAAATTCATATAGAAATTGGCAAAGTTAGAGCGAAATGAAACGTAATGGAAAGAGGGGCAGACAAGAAGAATAGAAGGAATAACAAACACTGCAATAACAAACCCTTAATAACTGGAAAGGGGAAGGGACAGAATAAGCTTAGGCCCCTTCCGGAGGGTGCTAAACACAAATGATAGTCTCGAATCGATCTCACAACGCGCGTCGACAAAGCTAGTAGCCCTTTGACCAAGGAGCCCCGCTTGCCAACTTGGCTTTCTCGAGTCGTATATACGTCCTCTTCGACTTACTTGTTTGATGTAGAGGTACCGAATAGTGACGAGGAGAAAAATCAGGATCATAACTAAGATCCCAACGATCGAAATCAATATGTAGATCCATGGATGTGGGCCGCAAATCCCACTAGGTTCCGTTATATGCTTCGTCGGTTTCTCTGCTGTGTTAGTACTCGTGTCTGCAGGTTGGATGACCGGGGCACTCGTAGGCAGTGGCTCGGGCGGATCGCAGGGATGACATCCGAGTGATACTTGACAGCTACCATTAGCGAGGAATTGCATCGCTATGATAGTATTAAATCTCCACCAAAGACCAGTTTCCTTAATAAACGAATGTTTGCCAACCGTTGCCACGATGTCATAGGTGTCGATTAGCCCCTTCCGTCTCACAACATTGACTTGCATCTTGATCCACTGGCTTCTGTTTGAGGATGGAATAGCTTCGAATAAATGTTTAGCGTGAATGGTGAGCTCTTCGGTGGATATCCTTTCCCCCTGAAAGTCCATCTCCTTGTCAATCTTCAGTTGGATGACCATTTTGTCGAACTCATCACCGATTTTAAACCAAAGAAACTCTTCAGTCGCGTAGGCCTCGCCTAAATAGGCTAGGACACTGCTATTCGAAGCAGACACTTCCTTAATGTCGCACTTATCATCACAGCCAGAACATACGGACGTACTTAGAAAGAAAGTTTGTAGCACCCAAATCGCAAATAACAGTTTCATCGCGAATAAATTTCCACGCACATGCATTTTCCGCACTTTGCTCAACTCTGGAAGAAGATTGGGTTAGTTTAACATGGCCGCTTCGCTCGGCACGTCGAGAAGGAATGACAAGTCACCACTCCACACGTATTATCCGACCTCCAGAATATATGAGTATGATGTACATATATATCTTCCCATTGCATGCAACGGTGTATTTAGATTTTAAAATTCTTCTTTACCAAATCACATCCCTCCCTATCAGTATAATTTTCACCCACTTCAGGTCTGATGGTAGTTACTTGCTTCTAAGTCGATATTTAATTGTGCTCACAATTCATCCAATAACCCAAAAGTGTTCAAATATGCTAACCTAAAACGATACACGCACAGGTGCAGTATTTATGCATCATTCCATATAATTCATGTAAACAATGGAATGTAGTAAAGAGAGCCACATTTCTATATTGAATCCCATATACTCATCTGCTTCAGTTCGTACACAAAGCGGATTTATATATAAATTCATTATAACAAATAGGACAGAAAACAGAAATCCTTTCCTCCCACTGTTATTCCCAACCAGTTTAATGTTAAATATGAGGCATTTAACGTCTTTTATTTATTATATGTTATCATTAAAGAGATAAATGTACTCCTTTTTCTACTGTTGAGAGGGTTCATAGAAGAAAAAATACTGAAAAGTCCTTTTGCATGGCCAGGGCCAGCCAGGTAAATGCAATGCGAAGCACGTCTCCACATCTGTTAGCTCAGGAGATGTGGAGCTAACAATTATTATATTCTATTTACTTTGTTTCCATTACTCGAATAATTTGTATCCTTTATATTGACACATTGCGATTTTAATTAGTTTTTCTTTCCTCAAATTTTAGAGAATAAATCTTACCAGGATATGCAATATTTTTAACTGGTTGCATAAATGTTTCGAAAGCAATATGTATCATATCTGATTTCCCCTCCTGCTGATGTATTCGTTATGAATCGATTTTGAAATACAGCGTAATCCATCTCAATTAATTACGCCTCGATACAGAATTCTTGGCTATTTTACTAAGGTTGTGATTTGGTACACTTTGAATCTTATGTATGAGTAGCTGCAATGGCCTAATTTTATTCACTAATTCCATTTCAAAATTACATCATTTTACAATCGAATTTACCACGTAGTATTCATTTCTTTTGAACATGAATAAGCCTATAAAAAATTCTGTTTAAATAAGTGAAATTCATCCAATAAAAGGCTGAGGAAAAGGGATTTAAAGGCTAAACCTATTTTTCGTGTGATCCTTAAAGCCTAAACATAAAATAGCTTAATCATAATGAAGTACATTTGATCCAGTATAAACTAGATGAAAACCTTAAATATCTCAAAAATATAAGTGTTTCAATGTTTTCATCAACTAAAAAGGTAAAATTAGACTAAATGTTATTAGCAAAACAAATCTAGTTTCTTTTCTTCACCAAATACATCAGCAACGATTTTCTACCAATTTTCCAATTTTCTAATGGCGGCGAAAGGGGGAATCGGGGGTGAGATTCATTCCCAACGTTTAACGGTTAATTTAATACAGGGCTTCAAGCACTCAAAACTGAAGAACTTAGTTAATTTTACCCCTTTTCGTCGCTTTCCCAGAGTATATTTTAGTTTCCTTTCTCTCAAAAGCTTTATCATTGTCATGAAAGTTTCGTGAGATTTCAGATGGGCGGAAGTAGCAGGGAGAAGCATTAAGCTGTGCGAACTGTGAAAGATTGGGATTTCATGGGAAATAGGAAAGGCGTTCGATCTCTCCGCCAATTATCTTTCCTTTGGTTATAAAACCTGTAGAAATTAAGGGAAAATTTGAATCAGTGATGTGAGAGAACAAAAGCCTTGATATATCACCATGAAGCTGAGTGCGTGCATACTCGTACATACGCATAAATCTAAAGCAAAATAATCGCATGTGATTTTACATTAAAATGATAATTTACAGTCGGTGATTTTTAATGAATAGAATTTCCCTTTCACAAAGGACTGCTTCTCCCTTTGTATTTCAGCTCTTTTTTTCACTTCTTGCTGCTGCGTCAGAAAGACACCGGGCGCTTCTAACCACACAAAAGTCACTAAATTTTGCTTCAGGTTCTGCGTAAAATGAAAAATAAAACATACCCTGTTAAATATTTCCAATTCAACTAACTTCACCACTTTGCTTACAAACCTCTTCCACCCGCAGTTTGCCCTTCCGGCTCCAATGCTTGCAGAAAGATCTGCGGCTATATTATCTTCCACGCATTTTCACTTGTTCTATCCTCGCTACTTTCTTTTACAGATCTCTCCTTACTAACCTTTCGCTTGATGCGGCATCGTTGCTATTGAGCATTAAATTTCAGAAAACACAAACAAAATATCGGAACACGGCATCAACACAATCAACAGCTTCTGTCAGTGATCTTGGCAAACAATTCAATGTCAGCGAGCTCTATTTTTGATGAATCTTCCAGCACTGCTCTCAGTTTGATTTCGACCTTGCATATCTGAGTTCAATTCACCCAAGTGCCTGAAGATTTCGCCTAAACATGCTAGCTTTGCTACCCAAGCAGCATCTTTAAAACAGTCGGCCAGCTTATATTTCTTCTCTTGGAGGAAAACTTCCTTTTCAGTTTTAAGTTCAATAACTCATCCAAGGATGCGTCCTCGAGACAGCCAACGGACATCAGAGTGGAAAAGTAAGGCCTGGTGATGTGATCGCATCTCTTAACACATTTAACGGGAAATGCGCGAGTTCAAAGATCTGACATTTATAAAATTAACAATTTGGATAACATTATTCAGTACAAGATGAAGTTCTGGCTGGAGACGTTGAGAGGACAAGTTTTCCCGATGTAAGAACCAGGGAATTATTATGACATCAGGATTTTCTCCTTTAACCTGAGTGACCAAACCTACTCGACTTCCCATCATCGATGGCGATCCATCAATACACAATACACACAGCCAAACAGTTCAGCCAATCTATGTCATGTTACTTGACAAAACTGTCGAACATAACAGAGATATTTTCTGTGGTGGTGGTTGACAGGGCATTACAGAACAGAAATTCTTCCAGAATTCTGTCATCTCCTCTGTAGGTCACAAAAACCATGAATTGAGGTTCCCCAGCCAAGGCAAGAGAATCATCTATCTGCAATGAAAATTTACCTGCTTTCTTCAGTGTCACAATCACTTGATCCAAAATATCCAATAACATGAGATCAATTCGACGTTTGATGCTGTTGTTAGAAAGTGGTACAGACTCAATTTTCTTAGCTACATCTGTTCTACAAGTAGTTTTCACCATAGAGACTGCTGCTGGTTTCACCATCTCCTAGCTCCTCACTAATGCTGTGAGACTTTTTCGATCGTTCACTTGGATGCCACTTCAAAGGATGCCAAGAAAGCCTTCTCCAAAGAAAAAGCTGAGCCTAATGGAGCAACAATCGGACTTCGTTTTACCTGTTCCGCCTTATCCTTCCAGTAACTTAGCGGCTTTTCAATAAAGTTTGGATGAACTGAACACAAACAAATAATGTTTCATTTTGTTTCCTTCATTGATTCTTTGGCAAGGACTTGCAGACACAGAACACACCTAGGAATGACATTCCCTGATCTATCTCTCAGATATATGTGAAGTCGTATTTCAGAAAATCAGGCTTATACGCAAAAGTTGTGTTTGCGCTGGGCCATCGCTCCCTCTAGAATTCATACCGGCAATGATTAATATATATATATATATATATATATATATATATATATATATATATATATATATATATATATATATATATATATATATATATATATATATATATATAACCAGGACAGAGCAGTAGATGCCTCGTAACATTTATTTCAAACGTTTTAGGATTATAACTAATCCCATCATCAGTGCTAGAGAAAGAATACAAAATACAGAGTTAAATGTATACATAAAAAGTTAACACATGTAATAAAATTGTGAAACATGAATATTAAATTTGAGATTAATTATTTACATTAGAAATATGGAGAAAAAAAACCCAACTAAACCAACGAGTGAATTTCTAAAAAATAGGAAGGAAAATAATTGATAGTGGATTTTATTCTTGCACCCCCCCTAAAAAAAAAAAAAAATCCGCCTATCCTCAATTATTACCATTATAGCAATGCCTCTGGGCATTCCTATAATAAAAACCTCCTGGGAAACTTAAATATGTATATACATCCATTATTATGTAAAATTCCTTATGCATTACTTTAACTTGTCAATTTAAGCATTTAATTATTTTACTTTAACTTTATTAATTCAATCTTCTAATTATTTTACTTTAACTTTATTAATTTAATCATATAATTATTTTACTCTAACTGTTAATTTAATCATTTTACTTAACTTTATCTATTTAATCTTCCAAATTAATTTACTTCAACTTTTGTAAATCAAATCATTATGTTAAACTTAATAATTAATTAATTCATTTATTTTCTTGTCACTTCAATTAACGTATACTGTTCCAAACAACATCTCTTAAATTTCACACACAAACAAACAAACACGAGTTCCCAGCTCGCCCTAATAAGCACGCGAACTTTCCCATTGACTCTCTACTCTTGTCGTCTAAAGGTCTGTAACCATTCTTTCTACAATTATTCATTTACCTCCAAACAAATCATACTTAGTTAATTCCACTCTCACATTCTTTGCAAACGACAATACGAGAGTAAGTCCTAATTATTTTTACTTCTCCTTGCAGTCCCAATTCACAGTCCATTAGAGATACTTTAAAATACTCTAAATTACTACACTATATTACTTACAACTCAATATTATTTACTATATCAAAGATACTCTATTATACTCTATATTACTATATTATTATTTACTTTATCATTCACTCTATATTGTTTCACCATATTATTCACCATATTTACTTAACCTACTTATCTCTGTACATTCGTTGAATTTTATAAATATATTTATATAATTGTCTTTCTTAAAGCCCAAGTCTTGATTCAAAAATTTACTTCGCTGTCGCCTTTAGGCCTAAAGCTAACGGCAGACATCTTCGATCAAACAAAATTTATGGTTATGGTTTTCGAAACGCTATCTAGGCTGATTTATTAACCGAGGATAAATCACATTGATAACCATAGACTATACCATCTATTGTTCTCATTAATGACTTCAGACTGGGATCATTATTTAAGTTCAAAGATCAACCACCCACCAATATGCAATCTAAAATTATATACGTATTTCGTTGTACGTGCAGTAGCACTGTATCATATGTGGGGGCAACAAGGAGTACGCTTTACACCCGCTTCATGCAGCATATGGGTAGATCTGAAAGAACTGGATATACCTTTCAAAACTTGATCCATCCCCAATTCGAAACCATCTGTCACAATGTGGTTCTAGGGCTACAATCGAGAACTTCACGATACTTAATGCGGTAAGAAACATCTCGGACCTTTACGTGCTAGAGTCAATTTATATTACAAAACTTCAACCCAGTCTAAATGATAACTCATTATCTGTCCCATTAAATATAGTGACTCATTAAAAAACATGCTAATTTGTTCAATTTCACATTGGTTGTTTTTTTGCTCGAGAAAAAACTTTGTTTACATTATTTATTTAAAAAAAATAAACAAACATTTATAAATGAATAATCCCAAAATTCGAGGGCGGGTAATTTCGGAAATTTGACCATATATATATATATATATATTAGTGCAGTTGGGTAGCAGTCCTTCTTGAATGCAAATTTTGTTCAAGACCATTGTGTATTTTGCCTTAATTAATTTCTGTGGGGAAATTCCACGTGAAAATTCTTTTCCAGCACGGAAGTTCCATGTGCTGGAGAAGATTCTGTTAGGCTTAAATTAGTAAGCCTCACCCCCCCCCCCTCCCATCCCTTCCACAAGCGGTAGCCTCGAACTGCGTCCACCACGATTCACCTTTACACGGGCTAGAATAGCCTCGGCAAGAAGATTCGAGGCCATTCGAGAGTATAGCTGTTTCCCACTAAACCCTCCCTCGCGGGAAGAGCCTCACACATATATTTTGCTCGCTCCCCATGAGACAAGGACAGAGTTGAGAAGTCTCGCCCAGACTCAAGAAGATTTCCCCTAGCTCCAAGTCAGGTGCTAACAACAAAGCAAAGTGACAGCAGAACTATTTGTGTGTTGGAATTAGCCCCAGCCAGTGAGGTAATTCCAGTTAACGATCGGTACCGAGTGATTTTTCCGACTTCTCTCATCAACTCCTGTCGAAGCCCTCCTCGTTCGCCCCTCGTTTTCGGGTGGCCGAAATACTCTCCCCTGGACCGGAAGTTACCGCCCCCTCCTTTTTTTTTGAGAACCATCATCACTTTAACATCCCGCTCAGAAGTTCCGAGCGGCCTCACCTCACGTGCAGAAGACATCCGTAAGCCAACCCCTCTCCCCCTTCAGTAACCCAATTGAGTTAATTCCCCTTTCCGCCCCCATTTGAATAGTCTCCTCCTGTGCTACCTTAAGTTTTAACTACATAGTCTGATTTATAACTAAAATTCCCCCCTTCGTTTACTGATGTAATTTTGCCCATTAATTCTCTGAGGTAATTTTGCCCATCAATTCTCTCATTATTTTTATGTAAATAAAATTATATTTTTGTACATGCCTCTTTAAATAACCTTGAGCTTTGCCATTGTCCATAATTTACCTGACCTCGTTGCACTCTTTCTTAGTACTCAGCCCTTCTAAACTAGTGGTGTTACGTCCCTTCGTTGGTTCGCCTGTAAGTTATTGGTCCCTCCCCCATAGATATAATATGGTATTGATGTAATATAATGTCATACCACGACAATTTCCTTTGGCTACTTTCTCTTCTTCTAACTATCTTTTTTATTTTATCTTGTAGATGGTGAATTACTTGTCCAGTGTTCATTTCTTTTTTAAATCAATGTGTTTGGTAAAAACCAAACTAAATTTCTAAGCTTTCGATCTTATTCGATCATCTTCGGAGCGTTTTGAAATGTTCTTGCCTCCTTTACCGATGTAATGAGTGAAGTGAGGATCTGGCAGAAAGTGAAAGACTGGTGTATTCAATAGTGGAAGAATTTAGATAGTGGTAGATGATAGATGGTGAAAGTGGGGTAGGGTTGCCCTTGTTTGAGGGGCATCGCAGGCATTTTTTTATTTTTTAATACTTATTTTTTCCTTTTTGTTTTATTTATGTTGTCAAGTATTTGTCTCAGTGTGTATTCTTCTTTGTATTTTTCTGTTTATTTGTCTCCTCGTCTCGTTTACTTTGTATTCGTGCAGTATTTTTTGTCGAGCTTTCGAGCCTTTATTAGTGTTCGAGTTTAGTTTTTTACCTCGTGTTTTTATCTGATGTATTTTCTTGTTATTTGTTGATTTTGAGTTTAGTATTGTCTCGTAGTCTATTTTGTCATCCTCTGTGTTGTTGATGTTGATGTGTAAATTGGTAATGTATTTTTCCCGGAACAGAGTTTAGTGCTTGGGAATCGCCGGTTTCGAGCGACCTTCCCGTGTAATCTGGCAGGGATATTAATACTGCCTCCAATTCTTCTTAATTCTGGGATGATATCATTGGCTATTGTAGACCAGACCTTTTTGGCCAGTTTCTGGGTTGCGACGTTTATTGGCTCCAGTTTCTGCCTGCGGTGCAGATCCCTCTGCCGAAGATACACTCTTCGTCTGATTTTGTTTATGCAGAGGGATTCAGAGTTCTGCACTCGTTGGAGCCTCCTCATAGCGGTCTTGCTGGCCGTTTGAGTCACTGCTGCATGGTAGATGAGCTTAGCCCGGATAAACGACAGGTATAGTTTCCTGATATTTGCCGAGCTAAGATTACTGAACCTATATAGCTTAGAGATTTCTCTCTTCGCCATATTCTGCCTCTCCTTATAGTGACTCGAATATCCGTGGTCGGAGGTTTTTAGGCCCAGGATGGTGCCTTCGGCTGAGTAGCCATCTCTCCTCTCATCAATTACAATGGGCCACGTCAACTTACGGCACAGCGGGAGGATCTTAAATTTCTCCCTGTTTGTCCGGATTTTCCACCTTCTCTCGAATTGATTGATGTTCGAGATCTCTGCGATGGTGTTGTTAGCCTGATCCCCTTGCTTTCGTAACCCTACTGGGGACGATCTGCGTGACGTCATCTGCGTATTGCTAATACATCGCGTCCCTGTGAATTGGAGTAGGAAGGTCGATGGTGAAGACCAGGTAAAGCAGGGGACTCAGGCAGCTTCCCTGGTGAACGCCTGCTTTGAGTTCGAATTCTGGTCCTTTGTGCTCTTCGATCATAATACGCGCCCTTCTGTCCATGATGAAGTCACAAAGAATCCTTTCCAGGACTGGGTTTAGCTAGAGGCCTAGGATCTTGTATTGTAGTCCTCTCAACCAAACCTTGGCGAGGGCCTTCTGCACGTCCCTTATCACGATGTCTACATAATGACCCTTCGCTCAGCAGTGTGCGATCTTTTCTGTTAGGAGCGCCAGGGCCGTTTCAGTGCCCCTTTTCGGTCTGAACCCATGTTGTTGTGGGTTGTGCGCTCCCAACTCGTTGAGTTGATTTTGTGATTTTGTAGCCTGTTAGCTATAATCTTCTCGAAGATCTTGCCTGGTATTTATAGGAGAGAGATTGGGCGGTAGTTAGCCACTTGCTCTGGGAGCTTATTCCCTTTCGAGATAAAGATGATTTTTGCCACCTTATACCCGTCTGGGAAGTAGCCTGTATTCAGGGATGCGTTCATGATGTTCACCATGCCCTGAATAATTTGCCGTGGGGCATTCACTAGGTTGTTCTTAGTGAGCTCAGACCAACCGGGGGCCCTTTGTTTGAAGTACTTTATGGTGTTAATGGTCTCTTCTGTGGTGATAAGGCGCCCGTGGTTAACTATCTTTCTCTCTCTCTCTCTCTCTCTCTCTCTCTCTCTCTCTCTAGACACTTACGGTTGTGGGTGGGTCCTATGTATCGTCGCTCCGAGGTCCTCGAGCAGTTGGTCTTCAAAGTCCTGGTCGAAATCGTCGTTTTCCTCAGGTGAGTTGGCAAAGACCTCTTTCCAGTCGCTCCTGAATCTTCTTTCTAGGGAGTCTGGATCCTTTATGATGATGTCGCCTTCCTTTATCTTTAGCCCAGGCCTGGGACGCAATCCCCTAAGTCTTCGGGTGCTATTCCAAAAACTTACAGGATTTCTCTCCCTGCCTAGTCTGCCTATGATATCATCCCAGATTTCCTTCTGTTTCTCAAGGATTATGTTTTTTAGGTCCTCAGCTGTCTCATTCAGGCTTTTCTTTCCCGGGTTGGGCCTTTCCTACCGACTTCCTCGTAGATTTCCCTGTGTTCCCTAGCGATAGCCCTCATTTCGTCCGTCCACCTAGGTTGTGGGAGAATTTTGTACGAGATTCTGGGGACGCATCCCTCGTCAGCTTGAATGAGTAGATTAGTGATTTTATCAATCTCCTCATCAATTTCCTCAAGATTTGCGTCATCCAGGTCAGAAGGCTGATAGGTGCTGAGCATCTCTCTGTACTGCTCCCAGTTAGCTTTCGCGTAACTTTTCCTAAGTGAGACAGGCTTGAGCAGTGGCGCAAGCGAAATAGTGGTGATAATTGGGATATGATCGCTCGGGACCACTGGGTCAGGGGCGTTGGTGATGTTGAAAGGGAATTCCGGACTTACCAACACAATGTCCGGTTTTGTCGCCGAGCATCGTGTTAGATAAGTTGAGAAGTCAGGCCCTACTCTCCGAACTCTATTTCTTTCGAATAGTAGTTCCAGGTTTCGTCCCCTTTGGTCGACGTGCCTGTAGCCAGATGCACGGCAGAGGATGTTTAGGTCCCCGCCTAGCAACGATAGCCTTTTGGGCCCGAAGAGGGTGAAGAAGTTGTTGATCGGTAGGTACTGTCGCCCGGGCAGCTGGTAGGCTGCCGCCATAGTTAGGGTTCCAACCAGGGTCGGGATCTCGACAGCCACGAATGATTCATCTAAGTCCGGTAATGTTCTGAATTTTATGTTTTTTTCTGATTGCGATGGCTGCGCCATCGTATCTTTCTTGCCTGTGATTCTTTTGTATTACTGTGTAATGGTGTATTTTCATGGTCTCTATGATTGAGTTGATGCCGTGTTCCGATATAAGATTATGTCAGGGTCTACCGTACGGAAGATATTACTGTAAGAAATGGCCTTTCCCTTCCATCCATTCACATTCAGTGTGAGTATTTTTAAAGCGTTGTTTGTGTTTTCCATGTTCTTGTTCTTGTGTTTTTGTTCTCTTTGGTGTGTCTTATGTGTTATTGTTTTTGCCGTTACGCATCCTCTTGAATTCTGCATCACTTAGGGTAATGCAGGAGTCTTTGTGAAGTTTCACCATGCCTTCATGCATCGCTTACTCTATATATGTTTCACGATCTTGAGCCCGTTAGGTCCATTTGATTTTCCTCTGTTAGATTCCCTGAAATATCTCCTTGGGGGAGAGCTTCTCGGGGTGTGGGATCTGCTCATCTGTGATTATTTTTAGGTCGATTTCCTCTCCATCGTACTTGTAAGTACGTTTCAAGGTCTTTGACTTACTCCTCGAGCTTACGGGGCTCTTGATCGCCCTGTTTTCGGCCAGCATCAGAATCCGAGGACGATTGGCTGGCGAGGTTTCCTTCTGCTTCTCTAATTCTTCTTGCTGCTTTCTTTTCTTTCCTCTCACGCTGCCTTTGTTCTTCCAGTCTTGGGTCTAGCCTGGATGTGTTAATTTTTCCAGATGTGCTTTTTTCCTTTTTCGCTGCTGCCGTTGTTTTTTCCTCCGTGGGAAATGGAGTCGCGGGTGCCTCTGTTGCGCCTTTTGTCAGACATTGGAGCTGTAGCACATCTCCCGATGGTGGATCGTTCGGAAACCACATCTCAGACATGCCGTTCTTTTTCACCATGAGATTTAGGGTTTTTGCGAATGTTCCCGGGTTTGTCAGATTGTTTACGTGCGCGAATAGTATGCACGTAAGAATCATAGTTGAATTTTCGTTCTCTAGTTTGAGATACGTCTTCGGCTGTTGCTTTGTTGTCTCTTTGCTTGGGGCTGATCTGGTTGCCTGTGAGTAATAAGTGGTATTCCTTCTCGTCTCTTCTAATTTCTTCTTCTTTATTATTTCTTTCCTTTGGTGACAGGACATGGCCATCACCCCGTGATTCAGGCCGCAGTTTGGGCATTTTTTCCCTGCTGCCGAGCACTACCTCCATCCGTGGCCTTTACCACTGCATCTAGAGCAGGTGATGTTTTTCTCCTTGCAGTCTTTAGTCGTATGCTGCTCCAGCTTATAACAGCGAAAGCATATCTGGATGGGGGTAAATTCCTCCCTCTCCATTTGGTCAGCACTGATCTTAGCGTTAAACAGCAGGAGTCCTCTTTCTTTGGCCTTCTGGGCCATCTGAGTGTCACTAAATATGACTTTAGATATGTGTTGGTGTTCCGTGTTGTCCCGTTTGTTACGGAACTTCACGACTTCCACCACGTTGGCCCACGATTGATTACGGTTAATCTCCTCCTTATTTTCCTATTTGCTGTGTTGGCCGATCCAGGGGTCGATCTGCCTACACACCACGCTGCGGTGTGCCTGGATCTGAGGGGGAGTACTGGGCTGGAGGTTTATTTCTTTTAGCATCTTCTGACCTTCTTCTTCCGTCAGCGTCTCCACGTCTGCTTTTTTCACGCAGACTGCAGAGTAGCCAATGGGGGTGTCTATCAGCCTTGGGATAGTCACGTTCAGCCTACCGAAGATCGTTTGGAACACTGTTCCTCGGTCCGGCTTCGGTTGTCCCCCAATTGTCCTCAATTGAACTCTAGTGGCTGGGTGGGACGCCATTTTTTGGTGCGTTTGCAGCTCCTCTGCTGGGGGTGCAATTCTTCTTTACCAAGCTCTGTTCTTCTTGGTTTGTAGCACGGCTTGTGATTTTTGCGTGTGGGTGTATATATATATATATATATATATATATATATATATATATATATATATATATATATTTACGTTTTTATTATTTTTGGTTTCCCTTGGGGATGAAGAAAGACCCCTGCCCCCGCCCCCGCGCTCGCCAGCCGCTTGGATGGAAATGGAAATTGCCTTTAGGATGGATGATACGATGGATGAGATGAATCCGGGTGGGATCCTCTCAGGAGTGTGATTCTATGGCGGACTTATTGACAACGACGCCCCCACCGAGGGTGTTTGAATTGTGACCGCATCCCAACATACCATAGAGATGGTTGTGTGTCAGTCTATGGTCCTGGAAGGGGCCCCCGCTGGGATGAGCAACGGAGGTAGCTGTCCGTATCTTATGCGGAAAGGTTTCTGACATTGTTATCTGCTGTGGGCTATTCCTCAAACCAGCTTCATCCAATGCCCCCAATTATGGCCATGCTACTTACTGCCTGGCATAGTTGGGACGAAACATAAATGGCAATCCCCTTTCACATCTGAAGGTGGTTTACGCAGGGGGTGGGGCGGGGACTTAAGCAGTCATCTGCTTAAGTGGGCCGCTGTAAAAGAAAGATGGTTAGTAGTGAATGATGATGAGGATGAGTGTGACACCAGGATAGTACTCTCTCTTGTAAAATCTGGTTCTAAAATTAGAGACCATATTTTCGGAGGCATAGGCAAAAGTCTTCCCTAAACTTTTCCTCCTTTACCAGATATCAAGATGCTTCTTCCTAGGTATATCTACCAAAAATTCCGAGCTAGCGAAAGTGAAAGAAAACGATTTTTAAGGGGTATTTATTCCGCCTTGGTTAAACATAACGTTAGAGGAAATGAGCCACTCCTGTGAGTGGAATTTTTAAAAGACTTTTAATGTGCGATTCCAGCTTTTTGCTAGGTGACTCATCGTACGACACGGATCTCTTATCAAGCTCTCTGAAAATTTTATCACCGACAAAGGTGGGGAAGAAAAGGAAAGCTAATACAAAAACGTGAACTTGCCAGACTTTTTCCCCACGGGGATACCAAAACTCGAAGATAATATAGGGGGCCACACATAGCCGACCCATGTCTGGCTAATATCCCACGCGGCCCCCTCATCGGCGCAAGGGATCGGAAATGAACTGAACTGCCATTCATCTAGTCTTGCTCCAACTATGTCGGTCCACTTTGATAGACATAATTGGAGACGTAAAAGAAAGCAGGTTTGAGGATTAGCCCACTGTGGAACTCTACGGAAGAGACCACCCGGTTACGAGGCTATGCTGAAAGCTTTGGAGAAGAGTTCGCTCTAATCTCTAAGGGTAGTTTCCGGCCAGGACTACAGTGTGACATGTAACAGTCCCTAAGTAAGTTGGAAGCAGCATCGATAACCAAACCCCAGACGAGGCAGCACCCCCGGGTGGTGGTAGTTGACTCTATCACCACCCATCATTAAGTCCGCCACTTTTCCCCCGTCTGAGGGGCCTCCCCGGGTTCACCCACCATCATTCATCCATTCCATCTGGCAGTTCATGTTCATTGAAACTTGCTTAGGGACGGCTCTCAAAACCCTACCAAAAACAAGAATCGGACCTTACAGTAAGGGAAATACAGCAACGAACAGCCAGAAGCCACAAGAAGGAGACCTCAACCCAGCCGCAATGGACGATCGAGAAGGAACAAAGAGGGGCCCCCTTCGCATCCTCCCCGGAAACAGACACTGAAGGGCATATATGCAGATATAGGAGTGGTCCTCCTCTGATTTAAAGACCAATACAATGGTTACGTGGCGCTTTGCGGCACTAAAAATGACCTCCATCTCCTTCTGAGTGAGAGCGCAGCCAAAAAACTCGGCAAAATCAGACTTGCACCCAGGACGCCGCCTGACGTGCAAACAAAAAGATCCGTAATATGCTGGCGTCTTAACTCATGGGTAGGAAAACATACGGCCCAAGAAATAAAAGAGGAACTAGAAAGAGAGCAAGAATGGGCAAAGGTCGAAGACGTAATCAAATTTAAGGACCAGAATGGAGAAGACCATAGTCACGTCTTCAAAGTGATCTTCAGATCTACGGAAATCTCAAAGAAAGCCGCCGAATAAGGACCCCTTGCATTCTACACGAAAATCTGCCCCGATCAAATCGAAAGAGAAACATTCGTGTCAGTGCACGTGTGCTTCACATGCTACGCGCTAGACAAGCACCCAACCAAGGAATGTATCTTCAAACGAAAAGCTTCCTCTGAATGCTCAAGCCAAGATCACAGGTGGGATGAGTGCAGAAGCACAGAGAAAAAAATGCTTAAACTGCGCAAATTGGGATAGAACTCTAGCCATGTCATGCTCAGTTAAAAAACAATTAATTCGGAAGAAAAAAAGCTGAAATTAACACAGAGAAGGAAAGAAGGAAAAACACTTCCTACGCCGCAGCAACAGCTAACGGAAGCGTCTCTGCACCCACCGCACATACGAAGCAGATACAGACGAAACGGAAGTTCACAATGCACTGAAACAGGACATGTTAAACATCGCCCCAAAATCATGCAGCAACATCTCGTGCAGTGAATTAATAAAGAAAACAAATGGACGCACTCAATATCCAGGCCGATTAGAAAAAAAACAAAGTCAGAAAGAGACCGCCAACAGATATAAACAACAATGGACACGTACCAATGTAGAATTAAAATATTCACTTTGAACGTTTACGGCTGGAAGGAGAAACTCATAATCTACTCGAATATAATAAGAAAGGAAGACCCAGACTTAATAATCCTAACAGAACATGGCATGGCCGCAGAGACGGAAACAACAAAAATCCCCAATTATAAATACATAACAACCAACTACTCACAGTCAAGATATGACGGAGTTGCAATAGGTATTAAAAAAGGATTACACTGCACAGAAATAAAAGTCCTAGAAGAGTAATTTTTAGCAGTGAAAATAAAAATGACCACAGATGATCTGGTCATAGCTGGAGCCTACCAACCCCAAAGACGCTCGTACTTACCGACACCCAATTTCATTAAGCTCTTCCGTAGACAGGCTTCAACCTTTCTAGCCGGAGACCTTAACGCAAGGTGCAGGGAAACAGGGTACACAACCCATACAAATGGAACGAGAAAACCCCTTCAACTCCTAATGCAAAGAGGCCTACTAAACAGAGAAGGACCAGACTTCCCTAATTATCTCACAGCCCGAGCCTCGACTCCCCTAGATATTATTTTAACGAATCAAAACTTCAATCTAAATCGCCACACACAGCCGACCATTTAAGCATAATTACCACCATCTCAACTTCGCCCATCCAAATAAAATTAACACACAGAAAAGCAACCAGCAAAACAAACTGGGATGGATACAGACAGTACTTTAATACAATAGAAACTGGATCCCTTAACAACCAAGGTAAAGAGGAAATAGATGAACGACTAGAATTAATTACCAGAAAATCAGAGAGGCGAACAGTATACACACCCCAACAATAGAGTACAGATCCATACCTGCACCTAGATGGACCTAAGAGATCCAAAATGAAATGGAAGAGTTTCAGAACATAATAAATGAAATCAGGGTATGGGAAAATACGATGCAAAGATACAGAAGTATAATCGCAACCAGAAGGAGAATAGACACCCTTATCAAGGAAAATTCAGACCGTCTCTGGAATAATATAATAGGCAAAATGGAAATAGAAAAGGATCCAAGGAAATTCGGGAGACAATAAAGGAAATTACACGGATCACAGCCAAAAGTGAAAATAAGCCTGAAAATACAGAACAGAAAGTAGAACAAAATGAAGAGCTTCAAGAACATTTCCGAACACACTAGAAATTTTTTTTTTCTATTTCACCGGAAGAAAACTGCGAAGAAGAAATCATACTTAGCCTTGAAACACAACGTGAACGTGCTATACTGTTTAGAAAAGTTGACGAACAAAGACACAATCCCATGTGGAAAGGAAAGCCTTTAACAATGGATGAATACCTGACAGCCTTAAAATCCTTTAAACAAAAGGCTCCAAGACAAAGTGGGATATCCAAAGCTCACCTAATCAATGCCCAAGAAAATCTGCATGAATCGGTAGTAAAGATCTTCAATAGCTGCCTAAATATGGGATACTTCCCCCAAGCATTTAAAACGGCAAAGATGATCTTCCTACCGAAGCCGGGCAAACCGAAACATCAAGTCGGAAGCTTCCGTCCTATCTCGCTGCTGGAATTTCTAGGTAAAGTCCTAGAAAAGCACCTTAACGAAAGGTTGATCAACCACCTTAACCAAAAACAACCTATACAACCAACAACAGCACGGGTTCCGGAGCAAGCGAGAGACAGACACCGCGCTAGCAATCATAACGGAAAAAATTGCTACAGAAACAGCGCGAGGCAACAGAGTTAATATTGTACTCCGTGATGTTGCTAGAGCATTTGACAAGGTGTGGTTGCCCGGCCTAAAAGCCAAAATCTGTGACCTTAACCTGGAAATAAACATCTGCAAAACACTATGCAACTATCTAGACGAGAGAAAATCAGTATTGCAGATAAACGGCCAAACGGGCGACGCAATCAATCTGCAAACGGCTGTCCCACAGGGAGGCTGCCTTTTACCAACACTACACAGTGTACACTAGGGACCTTCCGCATCCAACTGATGAATAATTAGTGGACGATATCACTCAGATAGTGACCAGTGACAGGAAAAACCGCAAGGACATCGCGCTAAGAACAGGAATAGAACTTAAAAAACCTAAATCATTACGAAAAAAAGGAATAAAATTAAGACAAACCAAGATAAGTTCAAACTAATACCCATGAACAGAAGGAAAAAGGCCACTGTACGCGCAGATGGAGAGGCATATCCTTTTTCAATAGAAGGACGTGTCCTCGGACTAAAATTAACGTCAGGCTATACATGCCGTCTACCACAAAAAATCATCGAAGCAAAATCCACCTTATCAGCACTATACAGATTCAGACAACTATCAACCAAAAATAAAAGAAACTTATAACTGGCCTTAGTACAACCTAACCTCCTATACCGAACATTACCATTGAACACTAAGTAACTCCCAAATCAAGAAGATCCAAAAAGTCCAAAATCAAGCCACTAGATTCATAACAAATACAAGAAGACAATATTATATACCAGCAGAAGAACTCCACCGCAGATCTACTATAGAACCCATAAACACAGTCCTACAAAAAAGAGCAAGAAAACTGTGGGAAAAAATAAAAATACAATACCCCAGAATATAATAGACCAAACCATCGTACAAGAAGACGAAATCCGTCGTACGCACTATAAACAACGCTTCCACGGAAGCCTAAGAAAAACATTAACAAACGTCAATCTAATCGATAGGTAATAAACTATAGTACATAAATGTAACTACCAGAAACGTAACAACCAAAAAAGGACCACCGATTATGACATCCAACTTTATAACTCAAATGAGAATCCCGATGAGGAACTAAAAGTAATTACTGACCATATATATATATATATATATATATATATATATATATATATATATATATATATATATATATATATATATATATATATATATATATAATAATAATGATAATATTATTATTAATAATAAAATATATCAATAAATAATATTTTTTAAAAAGCGAAAGAAGCACAAAAAAATAAATAAAACAAAAATTTAAAAAATTATACAGACGCTCAATTGAGCAAAAGAAAACAAAGGCTCCAATGCTTAAAATAACTATGTATCTATAAAGAAAAAAAATTATACAAGAAAATCGAAAGCGTTAGCCAGGCAACCTGGCACAAATCTTTAACATCTTCACCTATTATCCTACACACGTTAACACACACAAACCACACTTTAATTTCTATTTATCCTATCTCACTCTACACATTCTAACTTTATTCATCTCATGCTCTTATGATTATGGACACTCTCCATATGGTTCTTAGGCCCTCCGCTTTGTAGATGCAGTTAACCGTCTCGAAAGTGTGGTAGTTGTCATGCCAATATATTTAGAGTTTTTATAAAGCTTACAGTCTTTATTGGGGCAGATGAACTCGTAAACTATGTTGGTTGACTTGAGATTCGAGGAGTTTAGGCACATGTTATCTTTCATCAGAAGATTGCTGGCTTTTGTTGATTTATAATAGATGATCAGTTGGATTTTACCTGTTTGATTTTTAACCTTGATGTTACGGTTAACAATCTCGTTGATGTTTTTTTTTATCTATTTTATAGGCCGTGGACATCTGGTTTCTGTAATACACTTTGATGTTGTTGACTTCTCCATGATTACTTTCAGTTTTATCCGCATGTTTGTAATGGTTATTTAAAAATGATTGGAGTTGTTTGTCAATCATGCTGTTTGACAAACCATTATTCACCATTATTTGCTTTACTCGTGCAATCTCTTGGTGGAAAAGTTCCCACGTCGAGCAGCATTTATAAGCTCAGCGGATGTATGAGCCGACTACACTTATTTTGTACCTTTCAGGGCCTTTACTCTCTGCATTGAGGAATCTTCCCATGTCTGTACTTTTCCTATGTACTTTAGTGATGTAGCTCGTATACTTCGTGAATGAGAAGGCCTCGCCACTCGGTCCGTGAGCGGCGCCTACGTCATCACCAAGCGGCGGCCTCCAGCTAGAAGGCTATGTGGCAACTTAACTGCCGGACTAATCGGAAACTGACCCAATTTCAGTTTGCTGTGGGTCACGAGAGGACAAGGGTCAAGTGAAGTGAACCTGAATATTTTTATAATTTTCATGGTGGTTTTTCAATACAAGCCTGATGCAACATGCCAAACAAGTGTTGTGTTCCATTATGCCGAGGCAATTATGGAAATATGAACAAAGTGTTTGTGTTTTCTTCCCCTTAAGACGAGGTATTGTCTGCTCCGTGGGTGAGAGCAATACGACGAGAGGATTTTGTGCTTACGAAATACACCAAGGTACGTAAATATGTTGTTATACAGTCTTGTGAGTTCATTTCTAAGCCTTTTCACGATAACACACTATACCGAGTACAAGATATTGACTAATAAGTCATCAGTATACAGTTAGAGTAGTATGTTAACAGCTTCATTTAATGACCTCGAAAAAGCTTGAATATTCCACAGAGTTCATGGTGTTCTCTTCCTTTCTACATAACTGCTGCTCTCAAAGTTATAGATTAATGAGGAACACAGGGTACTTAATATTGCCAAGCAAATCTACTATTAGAAGACTTACGCTGTCATTGCATTTGAGTCCAGCAGTTGAACAACATGATAGTAACTTTTTAATCTATATTAAAAATAAATTTAAATTTTTATCACAAAGTGACATAACTGTCATACTGATGGTTGATGAAATTCATATTAAACAGTATTTTGATTACAAAGGAGGCAATGTTGTTAGTTCGGGTTTCAACAGCACAGAGGCAGCAAACAGTGCTATTGTATTTATGATAAGTAGTTTGCTCTCAAAGTTTAAGGACGTTGTTCACATTTTGCCAGTTAAAACGTTGAAAGCAGAAACGTTGCAGACTAATAATAAAGCTAGTCATCACTGGATTAGAGCAAATAGGCTTCCGAGTCGCATGTGTTGTAACAGACAACAATGCCATCAACAAGAAAGCCATGTCATACTTTCACACTTCCCCTCTATGTTCTACTGTATATCGCCACCCAGCACAAAATTCTAGACCTTTGTTTTTCTTGTTTGATTCTGTACATATATTCAAATGTATTAGAAACAATTGGCTTAACCAGAAAAATAGTGACAAATGTATGGAATTTCCCCACTTTACTTTAGAAAATGTATATGACTCAGTAACTAGAATTTGCAAGGCTCCTTTTACAACTCTAAAGAAACTTCCCTCTGTAGAAGCAGATTCTCTCCTAAAATATGCTTATAGCTTACGCTAAAGGCTCTGTCACCCTCAACTATGGAGAGGCAAAATGTCAATTTAGTTACTAATATTTTCAATGAGTATATTGTCCAAACATTACTAACTCTTGGGAAAGTACATAAATTAATTTGCTTTGAAGATGTTGCAAAGTACATATAAATAATTCATGTTTGGTCATGTTTGGTGGACTATAATGAATGTAAAACACCCATCTAAAGGTCTTCGTCTTAAAAATAAATATGCTACTCTTCTGACGAATGACGAGAATAATGAAGGATATTTTTTCTTTCATTATTTTCTTAACTGGCTAAATCTCTGGGGTTCCATGACGGAGGTGACGGGAAAACTTACTCGTGAAACCTTTAATGCTCTTAAACACACAACCACTGGTATATTGCAAATAACCGATTACTGGGAAATTCCAGACAGATCAATTGGAGAGAAGGTTCGGCACATATCACCAGCTTGCGGGTGGCAATTATAACATATCAGTTCGGCAAGTGTTCGAGTGTGAGAAAAAAACTGAGAATGATGTATGTGCTGAAATTACCTTTCTGTAACAAAAGTGTAGAGTTGAAAATATTTGAAGAAACGAGTTGGGAACACATAGAAAGAACTGATTTGCTAAATTTGGAGAAGTATGATATAGACATCACTGAAAATGTTATTGAAGATTGTATGGGGTATCAACAAGTTTTTACATACATAGCTGGATATTGTCGTTTTAGCGTTGCAAAGAAAATGAAATACGCATTGTGCAAAGACCTTCTTACCTACAATGAAACCATGGAAAGTTTTCCACCCAACCATGATTATATACGTGGTATTAGCAGAGGCTCACTTTTATATCCTGATGACGCTGTAGTAAATATTATATGTATAACTCAATGTACTAACTGATAATGATGGATTCCTCCCAATGAATAATTGTAATAATGGTCATGACAGAGAAAATTAAAAAAATGTTGCTGTGAGCCTCAACCAATACTTTCCTCAACAACTTCTGTGCTAAAGAAAATTATTTTATTTGTGAAAGCAAGACATCAGGGGAAAAAGGAAGCTGCAGACTATAGAATAGGCCTATATGTGAACTGTGCGCCTTGATTTTAGTAGTATTTAGGATGCTCATATTTGTCAATAAAATTAGGAATACATAGCTATTATCTCTTTATTTATCTTCCATTGTGTTATGATCAGTTTGATTATATAAAGGTGATTTCAGTATTTTCTAAGTTCATGATCGTTTTCTAATGTTAAAATATGTTGTGTATGACGATAACAGACATACTAAAAAGTGTATATTCACAAAATGAAGGGCAAATAAGGTGGAAACTGCAGTGGACGGCAGCGCGGCTATGGCCTCCAGGTGTGACGTCACGGGCAGAGTGACGCGGCCTTCTCATTCACGAAGGACACGTGTAGCTTCCGTTTATGTTATGAACCTCAATTTAGTTTGGTTTTTACCAAACATATTCATTAAAAAAAGAGATGAATACTGGACCAGTAATCCACCATCTACAAGATGGAATAAAAAAAAATAGTTAGAAGAAAAGAAAGTTGCCAAAGGAAATTAATTAAGGCAAAATACACAATGGTCTTCAATAAGAAAAAATCAAAATAATCTAGAAACATCAGTATATAGGAAACCGACTAATACGAGGTTAGGATTAAGCTTTTTTAGTTGCTTAGATTTGAAATACAAAATCTCATCCATTAAGAGCCTTCTTCACCGCGCATACAATCTCTGTTCATCCTACAATTTTATAGACAAAGAATTTCAGTACCTTAAATCTTTCTTTATGCACAATGGTTTTCCTTTCTTTATTGTAGAAGAGTCAATCCGCACATTTTTAAGTGGATTGTATCAACCAAGCCACCCTGAGATAACGGTGGCAAAAGACAAACATTATTTAATAATGCCAGAGCTGGGTATTCACAATAAAGTCCTTAGCCGAAAATTACACATATTGCGAAGGAAATACTTCTGTCAAATCAAATTTCAAATTGCCTCTGTCAACAAAATAAATATAAAATCTTTCTTTACAATAAAGGATCCGGTTCCAAAGAGTCTTCGGAGTTCGATTATATACTTATTTAAATGTCCTGGGTGTTCCCAAGGCAAATATATCGGAAGCTCCGTGAGAACTCTGAAGGCAAGATTCTCTTCCCATATGGGTATAAGTAATAGAACCGGTAAGATACTTGAAACCAAAGAAAATTCAGCGATAAGAGATCACGTAATAAAGTGCAAAAGTGATATCTCCTTAAATAACTTTGAAATTCTGAATTCGCACAAATGCCCTATTACCCTTCGAATCTTAGAAACACTTTATATAAAACAGCTCTCCCCGAATTTAAATAATGATCTCTCGTCGGTTCCCATCCTTGTTACCTGAATTCGTTTGGATGTGGGTTGCGGGGCGCAGTTTTGGTACTTTTGGGTCGGCCGGAGCACGTAACACGCTCATTGGCAAGGTTTGTGATTTTTAATATTAGGTTTCGCCAATTTTTCCTTCAATTATTCGTTTAAAATTAATTTTAAAACAGTTTTATATAATCATTAGATTCATAAATCAAATCTCCCCTACCTTAATAGATTTAAGCAATTATACACTTGCTAACTAATTTAAATATTTAAAATCCTTCCCTAGTCTCTATTGTAAATTTGAGCCCCATTTCGAAATATTCCCTTTAACTCTCAATTTGCAAATCAAAGCTAATACTAGCTAGTAAACTTCTAGATGTACCTTTAGCAGTGTGCTCTCTTAACAGTGCAAAATATTTTGTTTCGTTTTTTGTATTTTAGGCCTAAGAAGATGACCGTATTGTGGTCGAAACGTCGCCGGTAAATAAAAAGGATAGGATGATACCAGCTATTTTCCTCGCCTTGGGATTTCTGTTAAACATATATATATATATATATATATATATATATATATATATATATATATATATATATATATATATATATATATATGTATATATATATATATATATATATATATATATATATATATATATATATATATATATATATATATATATATATATATATATATATATATATATACAGTGTTATTCAAAAAGAATGAACCGATTTCATTACGCAATATTTTATTTTATTAAGGAAAAGCAATAGAAAACTCGAGCAAAGTCACAAGTATTCTACTCAAAATCAACTTTTATTTCCTGTCTTACAAGTGTTCAATCTGGCCACCACCTGCGATAAGAGAATTCAATGTGATAAGAGAATTCTACATATCCCCACAAGAAAAAATCACACACGGTAAGGTCTGAGGATCTCGCAGGCCAAACACAAAGAGCAAGGTCTTGGGCCCCCTTCCGACAATCCATCGCTGGGGCATTTTTTCATTTAAAAAAGCTCGAACCATCAGGTGCCAATGGGGAGGTGTCCCATTTTGTTTGAAAAATGAAGGCATGCGAATCTGCTTGCAGTGAAGTGAAGACAGTTTTCGAGCATATAGAGATAGGTTTGTCCTATAACGGTGTTTCCTTCAAAGAAAAAGGGATCATAAATCTTGTCCCGAGACACAGCACAGAAGACGTTCACCTTATGGGAATTTCTTTCATGCTCAACTGTTTCATGTGGGTGCTAGGTTCCCCAAATACGCACCTTGTGGCGATTGACTGTGTCGCGCAAGTGAAAAGTCGCTTCATCGCTCAAAATTTAACGTGAAATGAAGGTTTCGTCTTCCATCATCTCCAGCATCGAATCGCAAAATTCCATCCGCTTCCTCTTGTCGTCTTTGGTAAGTGCCTGAATGAGGCATAGTCTGTATGGTTTCAAATGTAGACGTCTTCGTAGCACTTGCCAGATAGTGGATTGAGGGATCGCAAGTTCACGACTAGCTCGATTTGTGGACTTCCACGGGCTGCCCTCAAACGCAAAACGGATTCTCGTCACTTGTTCTGCCGAAACTCGTGATGGTCCTGGAGCTTTTCATTTACACAGACACCCACTCTCTTAAAACTGTCGAATGTTCTTAGGAGAGGGCGGATTAATGTCGAATCGCCTTCGAAAAGCACGCTGCACCGTGACAGCCAAATTTGTTTTCGCGAACTCGAGAACGCAGAATGCCATTTGCTGAGGACTCGCCATTCCGAGGGTGAACAAACAACTGAACGTTGCCAGAGGAACGATGCGACGCGACTACAGCGCCCTTGTGGCAGCCATTCAAAACTTAGAAAATTCTTCTTTCAAATAATCACTGACTCATCCCATGACGATGCTTGAAAAATGAAGCAATGCGTCATGAAATCGGTTCATTCTTTTTGAATATATGCACCAACCATAAATTTCTTATTCATAAAGTGATATTAATGCTCCCCCACATACTCATTGTTAATTACTTCAGACGTAAAACACACAAGTATAAATTGCCCACCTTATCACACCAGTCCTAACAATGGCCATATCTTTAGTTAGTTTCCTTTATGAGTGAAAATTTCCAAGCTTATACTGTTTCCTCTATAAAAGTCTATTCAATATTCTACTCTTGAATTAGCTTTACAATCACAGTAAATAAAAAGGAACATGCAAATAAAGCTTACGTGATACGCAAGTCTGTCCACCAACACAGCTACGTCGCAACTGAAGATTCTGAAGAAACAGATCGAGTCAAGCTCTAGTCACCTTGCCGTAAAATACAAGTATTGGACCGGAATCTACTCGTATATGTTTTGTTCTATCTTCATTTATCCTACTTTACTAATCACAACTATTTTCCTGTCAGTTTGAATAACGATTTATATTGCACAAGTATGATGTTAATAATTATGTTTGAATATTTTTACTTCTAATATTTCTCTCTCTTTTATTTATTTATTTATTTTCATTTTTTATAGCCATTCCACGACCCTCATGAGCACCCTTGCAACCCTCATTTGGGTCGCGACCATGTGTTTGCGAACCAATGCTCTAGACATAGTTACCCTGAGTTCTAACAGTCTAATCCTGGCGACGTCGCATAGTCCCCCTGCCAGACACAACCTTCGAGATTGCGATAGTTATATGGTGGGTATAAGATCGCTATATGGTCGGTATTAGGTCGCTATATAGTCGATATATGATCGTCATGCGGTCGCATTATATTCACTATATAGTCGTTATAAGTCACTATATGGTCGTTATATAGTTGCTATATGATCGCTATATATGGTTACTACATTGTCACTACATAGTCGCTATATGGTCACTATATAGTCGCTATATGGTCGCTATATACTCGCACTATATGGTCGCTATATATTCGCTATATGGTCACTATATAGTTGTTATATACGGTCGCTATATAGTCGCTATATTTGTATGCTCCCGTTTGCTATATGAAACCTTTTCATATGAAACCTTGTCGCTTGAGTCACGACTCTTCCTGCGCTTTTCCAGGAGTTTGACTATCTCGCAACCGAGCAAAACACTCCCACTTTCACTATTTCTTTTTTTGTATTTCTTTTTTTGTGGCGAGAGCATACAAACCTGGGGCTTTCTTCTTTTCCCCTCCCTAACCAGAATGAAACAATTAGTGTCGATTCGTTTTAAGGTCGACTGTGAGAGCTTGTTCTTGTAACATTTATAGAACAAGTTTTCAATCTACTTCATGGATTAACGCACTAAGTTACCAGAGTGACAGTCTTTCTTATAAGCAAACATAGTTTTTGATCATCTATGAGTAACAATAACAAGTAGATTGGAGAACTACGTTCACGTTGTTCTTGGAAACTCTCCATCAACCATAAAATTCACGTCCCTAAAGACCTTAAAACTTGTTCTCATGCGTTCTTGAGGAATTTAAAACGTTCACCTAAATTTGATTAACAATATAGGTAAACAAAATTCGTGTACCACTCAAGTTGCTCATAAATTTCTTAGAACTGTTTCCGTTCAGAATCTTAAAAGGGCTTGGCTCCCATTTCCTCGTAATCAAACTTGGCCAGGTTCCTTTCTGAAAAGCCTTCAGCGGTTAGCGACACTAGCTAGGTATTTCGTTTCGTTTCTTAAAAGAAAGTGGATTTCATTTTACAAGACGAATGGCGCCTTCCAAAATTCACACAAAAGTAGCTAGGCCGACATATATTTACACAGAAGGAGTCATACAAACATACATCCACCCATATATCCCTAAAGCAAGAAAAACACTGGTCAAAACTGCACTCAAGGAAGTCAGAAAGATGATGGGTCTAACCGCAAGCTTTCCCTGCCATACTCTTCAAAGGAATTGGTTCAGAAATAAACCTTTTGAAGCGTAAAAATAAAAAAAACTTCATGCAGACTACAAATCCGTATAGTACATGAAGAAAAGAAATTTGATGTGAATGAACATATAAGACGAGACAAGAAACCAGCGGGGTTTTTTAATAGTAAGAGAAAGGGACATTGGAAGACCAAGAGAGCAAATGGCAGCACACTGAAGGCAAGCCATATTGAGATGACAGAAGACAGAAATAACGCTAAAGAAAAAATTTATATATATATATATATATACACTTGTAATTGATTTGTTCCTTGGGAATCTGATATGTAGCAGGAATATGAAGACCCAGGGGATTACACTAATCATTTATTTGCGGGACGTTTCGGACCTTTTTTACTAGGACCATCTTCAGCGACTGTGTCGACTAATGAGAAGGGGAAGGAATATTAACGATAGCAGTTAAAAGATATATAAACTACTAACGAGATTTGTTCGGTTGGTCGGTTGGCTAGTTAATCTATTGAAGTGTTGGTTGGTTATATAGTGAATATTTTAATTGAGGAGGAGTAATTATTTAGGTTTGGATTTATTTTATTGATGTACAGTGACTTCAAGATTTTCAAATCGAGAGAAGTTAATTCTGATTCATTTACCATATTATCTTCAGCCTTAACTTCTCTCGATTTGAAAATCTTAGAGTCACTGTACATCAATAAAATAAATCCAAACCTAAATAATTACTCCTCCTCAACTAAACTATTCACTATATAACCAACCAACACTTCAATAGATTAACTAGCCAACCGACCAACCGAACAAATCTCGTTAGTAGTTTATATATCTTTAGTTAGTTGATTTTTCAACTCCAACGATAAAGGTTAGTCACACTGTTTAATTCCTTCTAATTTGTTTTCGGGTTTTTTGTTGTTTTTATAATTTAATATAGTAGATTATTTTATTGTTTACTCCAGTTACCTTTAATATTTGATATTCAAGTCAGTTTATGTTATAACTTCACTTTTTTCTATTATTTTTTTAAAATTACACTGGGTAGTATTAATTAATTCTATATATTTTTATTTGTGTTTTTATTTTAATCTCAATAATTGTCAATTTTATTATTTTTGTCTTCATCCGCTTTTTTAGCCATTATTTAATGCATTCTTTTAACTGCTATCGTTAATATTCCTTCCCCTTCTCATTAGTCGACACAGTCGCTGAAGATGGTCCTAGTAAAAAAGGTCCGAAACGTCCCGCAAATAAATGATTAGTGTAATCACCTGGGTCTTCATATTCTTAATATATATATATATATATATATATATATATATATATATATATATATATATATATATATATATATATATATATATATATATATATATATATATATATATATATATATATATATATATATATATATATATATATATCTTAATTTTGTATAGTTATTTTATTCTGACTCCATTTTTCTCTAGGTTAAGTATCTATGATGCAACTTATAAGATGACCTCGTTTCAAACGCCAATGACTAACGAAAACCATCCTGGAGTCACACTTAAGAGAATGATCGAGGGGAGCAGACTTATCGGGTATGCCTGCTCTGTAAAGCGGTTCGAGTCCTTATAATTCCTCACAATAAAATTAGAAATGCGGAGCAAAATCATTTTTTCCAAAAATAAATAAATTTAACCTAGAAAACAGGCGACAAAATATAAAACATTAGACAGAGAAATAATAAATTTGATAATGAATAGGATGTATATAGAAATGATAAAAGTTATTTTAATTTAAATATAATAATTACAATTAGAATATTTATTTCAATAACTAAGTTAAATATCAATTATTAATAACATGGGATTTATAAATTGGCTGCATTAGACAACTCGAAGCGAAAGAGACAATAATTGGATAGTTGTACAAACGTTTTGGTTTGAGGAAACTAATTAAGAGTAAAATTAGAGAAGATTTAAAAAAAAACATTGACAATATTTAGTGGTAATTGAAGTTAGGGTAATGTAGTAATTCTTGGTATATATGCAGTAATGGTCTACTTCATAGTACAGGGTGATATTGTGCAGTATGAGATTGTAATTATTCAGTATGTATAATAAGTAATATATAGACAAAATTATGCATGAAAGGTTCAGTAAATGAAGCGAACGGCGTTTGGACACGCCGGTCCGATGGCTGACCACCAGCTTGGGGACGCAAATTATTGGATGTGCCATATTTCAACATCTAACCTCGATAATGGCGTCAAGACGTGGCGAGGGAAGAGTAAAAAGGGTTGGAGTGTTCTTTGTGCGGTGTTAGACCTTGGCACGACAAGTACGTCGGCCTTCATACCTGGCCGAACGAAGTGATGTGCAATGTTATTTCGAGTAGCTCAAACAACAAGATGGGAAAGATCGTGATTTTGCTTGAAAACATGTCGAAGTTAAGAAAGAGGAACGAGAGTCCGATCATAGTCAGAAACAAAAATTGACCAGGATACGCCTGGACTGACTGTCTTGAAGTTCGATTTCGGAAAAAAATGAAGAGAGACACATAAGGACTGAGTCTGCCTGGTCTAGGGAGGAGAGACATGTGTACCCAAGATTGACGAAATGCGCAAAAGCGCGTCCGGTACGACGTTTGAAGAACCAGGCACATAGCAAATGTCACCCGTGATTTGCAGAATGAAATGCAAATGACAAAAATCAACTGCAGAATGCACCCAAGAATTTGGAAGTGCTTATGGTCAATGAGGATAGTAAAAACTCGCCCTTCAAAATACTGCAGTAGAAATAAATTATACTATAGACCGATAAAGTTGCTTAAGCGAAGAAGGTTGAGGAAAATCTCAAATAACAGCATTTTGTTCTCGAGATAGCAAATTCCATTTGAAGAAATATGTTGTCCGAGAAACGAGAGTTACGAGACACTGAAAGTAGACTTAGAAGTGTTGGGTATTATACCATCTTCTTAAAATATATAGAGAGAGAGATAGAGAAAGAAAGAGATGATAGAGAGAAAGAGTGTGCAGTGCTACATAGGTAAACACTTAGATACAAGTATGTGTGAATATCATGCAAGTTTATAAGTACGTACATACTTATCAAGGAATATACATATTACCGCACAAGTTCTAGTAAGCATATTACTTCTCCCACTCATGTAAGCTGATAGGATAGGTCCTTCTTTCCTGCAGCGTCAGTTCTGCTAGTTTTGAAAATACTAATGACAGGAAACCCAGAAAGGAATATGGAAAACATTTGTACTCGGGATCTACAAACAACTATCAGCTGGCATCATTTGCGGGTGAGGGACTGGAACACTTATGTATATATACTCCGTCCTGATTTTATCAGTAATATTCATCCGTGTCCCTACCAGGTTACATTTACACGCGAATAATACTCGTCTAGCCTGTCTTTAAATATACTAACTGACGTACTTTTCACTACTCGGTCGGGTAGGCTGATCCACGTTTGAGTGATTATATAGCTAAAAACGTTTTGTGCTATGCCACTGCTGAAACGCTTGTTAACTAATTTGCATCCATTTTGACGAGTATTCCACCTTATAATCCATCTCGAAGAATTGCGTAAAACCTTTCAAAATGTTAAAACTTGATATCAACTGGCCGCGTAGATATCTACTCGCCAGAGGATAATAGGTTTAAGCAGCGAAGTCTTTCATCATAAGGTTTAGTCCTAAGTTGATGTATCAGTTTGGTTGCACTGTGTTGCACTCTTTCTAATATTTCTACATATTTGCTAGGGTTAAGAGACCAGAATTGATAGCGTACTACAGATATGGTCGAGCTAATGATTTTGATATGGTTAAAATTATGTCTCTAGACATATAAGAGGAATTTCGTGCGATGTATCCTAGAATTTGATTTGTTTTTTACTGTATTCCATGCATTGCTTGGATCCTTTAAAGTCCATTGAAATTGACGAAATGTGCAAAAGCGCGTCCGGTACGACGTTTGAAGAACCAGGGACCTCAAGGTCTCATTTCTATTTCTACGGATTCCAAGAGTTGGCCATTTATATGGTAATTCCATTTCAGATTTTTCCCTCGTATTTACATTTATATGTGTTAAACTCCATTTGGCATTTATCTGTCCACTCGAAAATTTTGTTTAGGTCTCGCTTCAGTCCCACAACATTGCATCTAGATGCAACACTATTTCCTATCTTGGTGTCGTCCGCAAATTTAGAAATTTTGCTACTTAACCCGATATCGAAATCGTTTATATATATTATGTACAATAATTGTCCCAAACATGACCCCTAGGGAGCTTCACTGGTTACTAGTGCCCCCTTGTCTTAGTATTTTCTATTTATGACTAAGCGCTGTGAGCGATCAGCGAGCCAGTATTTTATCCATTTAAGAATTTTCTGCCCTATTCCGTGTGCTTAAGTTTAAGTAAGAACCTTTCATGTGATACTGTTGTAGCAGGCCGAAAAATTTAGATTAACCCCAATCGATCCAACCCACTTCCTACACTAATCCGGACGTGAGAAATCGAAGGAGAATGAAACGGATTTTATGTACAGTCCTTTACTAACAAAAAAATACAATAATATTTACAATGGAGAGGGGTGATATATTAGAGATCTTTTTACTATTTACACACAAAAAATATAGCTAAAGTTTCCTATATATATGAAATAAAAAAAAAAATAAGTCCCACTTATAAATATTATTAATCGATCCTAAGAACAATTAAAAAAAATGAAACAAGTAACCCAAATAAAATTGGGACTCTACAGTCAATGAATAACAGAAAAAAATGGCCTCACGTGGTACAACAGAAATCTTTGTATTGAAAAATAGCGCCTCCGAGCTTAGACTGAGATAACTGACCTGTTACAGTTGTGTAGCTATTTTAAGCCCTCCTTCCTCAAAGCTAAGCTATTTTACATTCTCAAATAAGACAGAGCACGGCCTGGAACCTTTATTCTATACTAGTGGCCTTAGGCTTTGATAATATTCTATCGTTATAGTTAGCTTCTACTACAAGGGTAAATTTACAAGTGCTGGTCCTTTTTATCTTTCCAAATTATGGCGCCTGGAAAGAAAAACCATCTTATAATAACATGCTAATGAATTTAAAAGAAACAAACAAACAAAAAAAAAACATTCCCATTCACACACACATTCTTACAGAGGGAGGGAAAGGGTATTGGAAAAAGGGGTGGGAGAATGGCCCTTCACACACACACACTCGCATTCGCTCCACCACTCTGTAACAAACGCTTTTTGAAGGTCGAGGTAAATTATGTATACTGCTCTGTTATTATAACAGATGGGAATCATTCGAAGAAAGAATTCTAGGAAATATTTTAGACTGGATCGTCTTGTTCCAAAACCGTGCTGATTTTTTTTAGATTACGTTATTAGCTCGACGTGGGCTACCATCCTGTCTCTGATTATCGATACTAAGACTGTGCCAATTACCAAATTTGTCTCCCTTTTTAAAGATCGAAATGATATTAGCTCTCTTGAACTCTATTGGACCTATCCCGTTACATATAGAACGATTAAAAATCAAGCTAAGTGGTTTTACCTGTTTGTTTTTTAATTGCTTAATGTGCGTCAGGTATATATGGTCTGTCCCGGGTGCCTTCGATTGTTTCATTTTATTTATATAGGTAATAATTTCCCATTCGCTTACTCGCGCGTTAGAGAGAATCATATTTTCGCTTAAAAAGATTTTCTCCCTTAATGGGGTTAGCTGCGTCATGTCTTCAATAGTAAATAAGCTTACGAAATGATCGTTTAGTATCCTAACAGTTTCTTCCGAGCTATCTGAAAGGCGCCCCTCTTTACTCCTTAACTGTCCTCTAGTCTCCTTGGTTAGCTTTCTACTATTAATGTATGCATAAAATTCCTTTGGCTCTGTTTTAGAATTATCGGTTATATCTCTTCCATGGATTAGACTATGCAATGTTGTTTGTTTTGTATTACATATCGTCAATTTCACTCCCGTATTGAGTATAAAATTTCGCCTGTCGACCACGGCGCTCTGCATCAATTACTTTTTTTCTTCTTACTTGTTTAACTGGTTCAGAATCTACAGTTAACACTACTCGCTGTAACTCTGAATACATACCCTGTATATATCTATTTAATAATGCGCTATCACAATCGTGGGTCAGTATACGATCACAAAAAGGTCAAAGTTACATTTTAGAACAACGAAACAAGTTGGTAGTTGTTATTTATGGTTACGCTTGCCTTTATGTCGGGTCTGATCGTGTTGTGGTCGCTATTCTCCAAAGCTAGACAATTTGCACTCAATCTTCTTTCGTGGTTTGAACTTGATCGAGGATATTTTGGCCCCTCGTTGGTTCCTCGGCCTTTTGAAAAAGGAAGTTATTCTGGATAAAGTCTATTAGTCTCTCTCCCACCTTATCCGATGTACTTGTTGCATATTCGATGTTAAGAAAATTAAAATCACCGCATATGATTGTCGCTTCTTCTAATAATGGAAGACAAACAATCACACAACTTCTTATCCTCCCCTTTGATTAGGGCTTGCGGTCGGTAAACGTTTATGATGTTAATCCTAGCGTTGCCCGTTACGAATTCAACTGTTAAAATTTCCGTTATCATATTTTCATTATTTATGTCGACCATCTTGAGCTTATATTTGCTTTCGTATTAACTATGACCCTGCTTCCCCACCTCTTGATCGCTTCCTATCTTGATTGTAAAGACTATAACCCTCAATGTTAAATTCTCCTTTAAAATCCCTTTGAAAGGTTTCAAGCCAGGTTTGTGTGATTTGAATGTCAAAGTCTTCTGATCTGAGTAACGCTTTAAATTCGGATAATTTATTGCTTCATTTGTATTAATCGACTTTGACTACATCCTCAGGCCTGTGTTTAATTGTGGAATAATCCCAATAACTACTACTTTATTCGCTTTAGTTTGAGCCAATATTATTAGATCCCAGGCTCAATATACAATTTCGTTTGGGGTTGTGGCGAATGGTAAATGCCGTTTCCACCAACGATAACAAGGATTGAATGTTTCTAATGACTTTCTTTATCAGTCTTCTCTATTCAATATAACTTGCTCGATTTAACTCCGTAACGTTCTTGTTTTTTGTTTTTTTGTATTATTCCGGGTGACATCCAAAAATGTTCCCTTTTTCATAATGCTGTAATTTGTTAGCCATTAAATCTTGAAGGTAGTAATAAGTATCATCACAAAGAACAATATTTGAAGTTTTAGTGGCGAGCTTTTTAACATTTGAAATGACCACCCACTGATTCTATGCACTTATCAATACGATTAATAATTTCTTTAAGGCATTCTTCAAAATATTGACATTGATGGTTGCAATGATTTCTCGAAACTCATTCTTCAGTTTTGCGATATTAGATCGTGCAGCTTGAAATAGTCTTTCTTTTACAAAATTCCATAAAAAGTAGTCTAAAGGTGACAAGTCAGATGACCTTATAGTGCCCCATTGTAAGGTGGATTACTATCAACACTCAAGTCTCACAAATGAGCGTCATGTCAACACTCATGTGAGTCCTATGAACTCTTGAAATGGGCACGCACATATTTTTGCACCTGCAATTAATCTACTAAAATTGTATAAAATTTTATCATGGAACCATGTAAATAATATATAATGTTTTCTTATAAGGGCTATATAGGAAAAAAATAATTCGAGTCGGTTTCACACGGTCACACGCATACACGACCAAAAGGTGCTTCTCGCGCTAGCTTTGCTGACCATTTATGGCCACGCCAAAAATTTTGAGAGACACCAAGACAGCTATACAGACATACTTATCGACGCTGGCCCTTTGTTTATTGTCACAGAGCCGTGAAACACGAAATCTTATTTCCAAAATTATCTGTGGTGGGCAGTCCGTTAGTACCGATGACGGAAGGTCCGTCAGCCCGTCACTGACGGACTCCCGTTTCGCTGACGACTGACAGAAACATTATTTGTGGAAGGTCCAAATACTTATCGACGCTGGCCCTTTGTTTATTGTCACAGAGCCGTGAAACACGAGATCTTATTTCCTAAATTATCTGTGGTGGGCAGTCCGTTAGTACCGATGACGGAAGGTCCGTCAGCCCGTCACTGACGGACTCCCGTTTCGCTGACGACTGACAGAAACATTATTTGGGGAAGGTCCTTTGCTTTTCGGGTTAGTGACGGTACGGGTGACGGCCGAAAATCGCTTCCGTCGGCGCTTATTCCGTCAGTGTTTCAAAGTTTCCGCCAGTCGTCAGTCCGCCAGGGAAACGGGAGTCCCTCAGTGACAGACTGACGGACCTTCCGTCATCGGTACTGACGGACGCCCACCACTGCTCATTTGATCTCTATCCTCTTGTACACACGAACAAACTTTCAATTCAAGTTATGCCGCCAAAACCGCATGATTGGCCAAGAGTGGGCAACGCCTAGATTTCTTGACACGCTAAATAACGTCCAAAGTAGACCCCCAGGGCAGTACATAAGACACAGGACACAGTAAGCACAGTAAGGCAGTACACAGTAAGAACAGTAAAGCAGTAAGGAATTTCGTCATCAGTAACAAAGTCGACTATACGCTCGAGAAGAGGAAGCGTAGGTCAAAGTAGACCCCGATATTAGTAGGCCAGTCGCAAATACACGACCACGACACTAAACGAATTTATTGCGCCTAGGCTTACCGAATCTCCGTCCAATAAAGAATTCTAGAATCCGTCTTTCAAGATTTTCCTTCTCCTTCGGGTAATCAACCGGTCCTCTTACCTAGCATACAACGCAAAATTCGACGAGAGAATAATCATCCCTAATTGGAGTCAGCCCAATGTTAGCGCTCAGTAACCAATTACCTCCAAACGCGCTATATTCCATTGAAGAAACTCGTACCATATAACTGGGCCTTCAATCACCTATAAGGGCTAACTTCCAACTCCCTATAACCGGTAACCAACTATTACCCCACATCCTGACCAGCAGAGGGAATTTATCCTATGCGACATTAGTCGTTGAGGAAATCGAACCTTCATCCATGTCATGGTGCTACATGCAGTATGGGCTGTAGCGCCATCTTTCTCAAACTATTCGTCAGGATATGTGTTACTGGCGAAAATGCTTTAGAGCATGTTAAGATATCTAGGAGAGTTAATTGACTGAGTTTGTACTGTTTCATGGTCCCCCCCAAAATAAAGCTATGTCGTAGTAGGGCGGGTCATACTTTGGGGCAACCATATATTTTCATTAAATCCTTTAATGAGGGGTGCTTAAATGATAGATTTTCCGGTGTAGAATTTGAAAAGAACTTTATTTTGTTATACAATTGCTCCTACCTACATAAATTTCCATTAAATAAAAGTAAATTTTTTCCTTTCGCCACGAGCTTATGTAACCTATTTTTATTTAATCCAAGTACACACAAACACAAAGTAACCTCAAATTTACATGTTTATTGAGTTAGAAAAGTATATACAAAGCTCCATATATAGCTGCATGGGTCACTTTGGGTCATATTCAAAAGTTCAACTTCACCAGAACACACAAATCTTGCTTTGACGCATTTCTGGACATCAGACGTCTACTCGTCTCTTGTTCCCTGATTCCTCCATCCTTCTTTTCATGTGAGAAATACTTGGAAGAAGCCTCAGTCACCATTCTTACAATCTTCTTAATGCTCTGTGTGTGACAAGGCCAGTCAGGTACTTTCATAGGAAAGTCAATGAAGTTTTTCAATTCAGAAGCACTTAAAGAGCAAATGAGAGGTGGTTCAAAGACATCCTCTGACCAATTGATCAGATCTCAAATCCTGGTATCATCACAATTGATGTCTGGTGTCCTTCTAAGCCTTACGAATGAGTCTCCCAGGTGAGTATCTGGGTCCCCTTCTACCCTGATGGTCTGGATTCTTTTCACCCCTTCAGTTCTCTCCGCCTGATCTTCAGAGCATAGGAGGGTTTGGAGGATGGCTTCACTGTATGCATACCAAGTTGATCTCTAAACAGTTGACAATACAATATCCAACACCTCCTTTCTTAAGACTTAAGGCAGTGAAGTTGATGAAGAATGTGCCTAGGTCCCTCGGTCCAAGAGTGCTTAATCTTAACATTAAACCAGCATGTGTAATATACACCAATGATGGACTCGACAATCAGTCGTAGACTCTTAAAGGCTTTTCCTTTGAGCTCATGCTTTGACACCCACAGCCGAAGAAGTCTGTTAGCTGTGGTCAGCCAATGACTGTGGTTTACTGGTCTTATTTCTAATCGAGAAAGCCCTGTATGAAACACTCCATCCCTTTTCCTCAGCTATCCAAACATAGCCTTAGCGATCTTCTTTGCATGTGATTCTTCTTTTGTAGCCATTTCTGGGACAAAGTGAAAGAGGTAATTGCTCCCAGACTCACTGATGACAGTGTAATGCTCCTCTTTTGTTTTTGCTGGAAACAATTTTTCACTTCCCTCTGCCTCCATCATAAAATTTGTCACATCAGTTCGTCCATCAAAGAGAACACAAGAAATTCCCCCATCCTTCTTTAATTTTCCTCAAACTCATGTTCAATAACTGTCATTAGCTTTTCCTGTGCTTTCTTAACTTTATTCTTATCAATTACTTTAGTTGTAGCTTCCTCAGTAACGAATCCATCATCTATTAAAGCTTCCGGCTTTTGGACAGCTTCAAAAGTTACTTCATCCCTTAAACTGTTGTCTCCATCAGAATTTTCTGCCCCCAAAATGCTCGATTTCTTTTCTTGCTGCTTTTCCTGCTAAAACAGCACTTCCCTCCTTACTTTTTCTCTTTCTTTCTGCTATCCTTTTTTTTATTTCCTTTCTGAAGCTCTTAATTGTCTATTATGTTCTGGAATATCAGGACCTCCAATTTGAAAGGTACCTTTACTTCCAACCTTCTCCTTTCGTTCTTTAATAAAGGCCAGTTTCCTAGTGTGTTTTTTTTTTCTCTTTACTACAGCAACAGTTAATGTGGGCTTCAGTCTCATAGCCATTACAACCTACTTTCCCACAACTGGAAATTTGACATTTGCATGTCAATATATCAAATAACCTATCTAGTTTTATAATTAACTTCTCTTTTACTTCATTTTTTTCTTTACTAAGGAAAACATTTACTGCCTCCTTCCACAACTCCTTAAGCTTTGATATTATTGTGACCTTTTGATTTACAACAGGTGGTTTGAAGAGAGCATTAGCTTTGGCCCACTGATTAATCAAGCCTTGATAAATGCCATTGTCACACTAATCGTAGGTATATCTGCAAATGAAAAGATGGCGTTTAGATTAAGAAATAATCTCTACCAAATAATATATGTTATTCTAAAATGATCCACAGCCTTTACTAGCATTCAAATAAAATGTAAATGCTCTATAAACAGTTACCAGCTATAACAGTTATCAGAACTGGCAACACTACTGGAATATTGCCTTCCACTGAGTAATGAGTACTGGCTACTTGCAATTTTGGAGTTAGACCAAACTAAATTAAGGGTCTTTTTAACAGGTTTCCTACTTCTATAACAATATTTCAACTTCAAATGGATGTAGCTTAGATCAATCAGAATTGAACTTTTCTGCCAAAAGTATGTTCTTTTAACCAATATTCATCATTTGAATACCCCTCCTCACCAGTTTCATAAAATTCTAGAGTATGACCCGCCCTAATGTCGTAGGTCAAGATCAAATCCGGGACCTTTGCTCGCCTTGATCCTGCCAGATAGAGCGCGATAAATCTTTGAGTGAATTTAAAACTTCGAAGTGCGTGGATACCAATAAAATTAAGTAAGAGTGGTTCTAGGCAGTGAAACTTGCGAAACAAAAGTATACTATTTGCAGGCAAATTACAAATAAAAGAATGGATTCTCAAAGTTACATTTTGAAGTCAGATGAGCTCGGGAGTTAAAGGGACCACGGAAGGCGGAAGACGCGACTAACACACACAATTCAAAGAAAACGGGACACTGAATACATGATAGAGTTACTCGCGAAGCCTACTTTTAGTGGTATGCTCTGGGGAGTTGTCGGAGAGAGGGCAGGCAAAATGGGAATTGCAATCAGCACATTTAACCTCGAGGAAAAGGATCAAGGGAGTACTACGCCGGATTGGAACGGAGCCGATTCCAGAATAATAGTCACTTGCCGATAGACTATCGTTTAATCTGGAGAGAATTCTTGCCTTCGAACTCGAGGGGTGGGGAGCCAAATCGAGAGTTTACGCGTCGCATTCAAGAGGCTGGCTGATACTAATTTCTTAAAGCTTGGATCTAATATTTTATACAGGGCTCGACGGAAGTGATTTGCCCCCAGGTTCCGGAAGGGAATCTGTCTTATCAGACGTGGCGCCAACGGAAGGAACCTTAGCCTGGTTCACACGACCTCGCGGAGCTTTCACTGCTATCCTAGGTTTACTCGGTCCATCCATCGCTCTTGTTATCGCAGGAAGTAGGTCGGCTTCTCAGGGCACTGCTTCGAGATTTCCGTCCGCATGCCGCTTTTCTCTCTAACTATGACATCTCCTTCCCTCCTAAGATGGAGCTTCCAGAAGAAGTGAAATCCAACTAATAACAAAAGGGATTAACCAAATCAGTTTTTTTTTTTTTGCAACATCAATTCGGATACAACAATGGAGAGTACATGGTACTAAATTCGAAAAAAAACCCGCAAATACTTAAAGAAATAAAAAAGTGAATCCAACAAGATGGATTGGGGGGGGGGGAGGTACAATTGTATCCCAAGTATTATACAAAATAATATGGAAAAAAACACATTAACTGACGATAGTCACAATTATTACCGTGACTTTACCTTGAGGCTCGTTGTCCTCAGGTCAATAGGGGCAAACAGACTCCAACGCATAAGACGTCCATTATTATTCTTAACACTACGTAGGTAGGCTATGGGTTTATGATCCGTCTCTATAATAAATTATTTGCCTACCAAGAACATTTTAAACTTTGGATACCCTAAAATATCTCAAGGGCCTTTCCCTCAATCACGGCATAAGTCTTTTCACGGGGAAGTAATTTACGGCTAACATACGCAATGGAAAGCTTTAGTCACTGTCCCCGTACTGAATTAAGACGCAACCTATGCTGTCATTGCTAGCGTATGTCCGAATGTCAAATGGTTCATTGAGGTCGGGCAAATGAAGGATGGGTGCAGATGCTAATTTGCCCTTTAGTGGTTAAAGCTGGCGATTGACAGCGAAGTCCAAACGAGGAACTCGTGGAACTTCTTCTTTAATAATTTACACAATGGCGCAGAGATGGAGGCGAAATTTTGAATGAAGCCTCGGTAAAAAGACGCTGAGCTTATGAAAATTCTCAATTGATTCTTCGTCGCTAGTAAAGGCATTTCCACAATTGCCTGAATTTTGTCTTCCTGGGGGCTAAACGATCAGTCCCGATATGGAAGCCTAAATAATCGATAGTGGCAAAGGCGAAGTGGCACTTGCTGGGGCCGATTGAGAGATGGTGCTCCTGGAGTCTACGCAATAGTGCTTGGAGGGCAACCAGATGTTGATCCCATTCAGGGGTAGCCATGTAGATGCTATCGAAATAGAATGTTATATTAGGGAACCCGTCTAATATTCGTCTCATCATCCGATTGTATTTGCTGTAAGCCGTAATAAGGTCAAAGGAGAACCGACGAAATTGCATCAACCCTTTGTCTGTTGGAAAAGTCGTGTACTTTTTCCCTTCTTCTTTTAAGGGGATTTGATAGTAGGCCTTGCATAAATCCAGTTCCGTGATATATTTAGCCTTTTCGAACAAATACAGATTTGGGTCGATGATGGGGATGGGTTTGGCGTCGAACACAATGACTGAGTTTAATTTTCTGAGGTCGGTACACATTCGATAGGATCCGTCTGACTTTTTAATGATGACAACAGGGGAACAATAACTTGACTCATAGTGGTTCTATGATTTTTAATTTTAATACCTTATTGACCTCATTATTGAAGGCTTCACTTAGGTGGATGGGCAGGGGATGCATCTTGGATCGGATGGGTTCCTGTGCCGTTAGTTGAATGTTGTCCTTGAAATGAACAGCACAACCAAGAGTTTCGGAAATGACGTCACTAAACTGATCCAGTAGCGCTTGCAGCTGGTTCTTCTGGGTGGAAGAAAGCTGGTCGTTTATCCTCACCTCTGCCGAAAGAGAACCAGTGGCGTCTGGCAAGACGTGCAATGGATACTCATTATCTTTCTCCACGCAGACAACTTGTGCCACGATTAAGGGATCTAAGTGATAACTTGACTCCAAGGCCACTATGGTTAGCACTCACACGACGGTAGTATCTTTTTAACATATTCACATGGAATAGCTTTCTTCCTGAAGGGGTTTGAATTAAATGGTCGACAGGGCCGCGTTTTTCGACCATTTGATAGGGTCTCTTCCAGTGACTTAGTAGTTTATTATTGTCAGTCGGAAGTAACAATAATACCTCTTCACTAGGCTTGAATTTACTCTCCTGAACTTACAATCAAAGTACGTCTTGTATTTGTCCAAGTTAGCATTGGCGTTCTGGTAAGCGTTCTCGGCACATTTTTCTAGTTTCTGCCTTAATTCCAACAGATTGGCATAAGAGGATTTAATTTCTTGATCTAATTTTTTATTAGTGAAGAGCTCCTTTAAGATACTTAAAGGGCCTCAAACGTTCCGTCCATACAATAGTTCTAATGGTGCAAACCCCAATGTATGGTACGGGATCTCTTAGTATGCGAAGAGGGTTACTTGCAGATATCAGTGCCATTCTCTGGGCTGTTAGGCCCACGATTTCTTTAAAATTGCCTTGAGATTACCGTTCAACCTTTCGCACATACCGTTTCCTGCGGGGGGGGGGGACGGGTATTAAACAAGGGCTTATCATATGCAACTTGCCTACATACTCCATTAGCTGCGAAGTAAATTGTCGGCCACGACCTGATAGTATTTCCTTGGGCAAACCAACGCGAGAGAAGATCGTAACGAGTGCTTCAGCGTAGGAGATACTTTCGATTTTCTTAAGTGACACGGCCTCGAGAAACCGGCGGGCAAAGTTGACAAGGGTTAGCACGTAGCTATGGACTTCACTTAGAGGGGGGTGAATCAGACCGATTAAATGGATTGCCACTCGGGAGAAGGGTTCGGATATACGGGGTCTCTTCTTTAAAGGTGCGAGTTTAACTCGCCCCTTTGTGGCCGTCTTTTGATAGATGTCGCACGAACGACAGTAGCGTAGAATTTCGTTTGTTGCCCCGGGCCAACAAAAATACTTGAAGATTCTCTATGCCGTCTTCGTATGGCTAAAATGGCCCAAAAAAAGGCTATCTTGGGCGGACTGCAAAAATGAGATTAATGTTGAACGGGGGACAAATAACGCTCTGGACTCGGGGTTATCGCCTTCAGAGCAAACGCAATGAAGTTGGCCATCCTTAACGAGGTAAGAGATCCCCTTACCAGCTATAGCGGCCTCTTGTACCTTATGTGGGGCCTTCACCCAAAGGGGACGAAGAGAATCGCATTCCTTCTTATTCTTCTTGAATTCCTCGTTCGTTAAATGCTTAAATTCTGATACGCAGGGGGTCTCTAATTTTTTTCCCGCTTGGAAACGGGTGATCACGGGTTGAGCCACGATGGTGGAGGATACCCGCGGACACCGGTCAATCAAGACAGCGCAGAATTTGATAGGGGCTGCTACCACTTCTGCCCAGCTATTGAAATAAGTGCCCTCAATAAAGCACTTGACAATGGAGAATCTATTTGCACGCCATATGAAGTCGTGTACTACCCCAAATATATCGTGTTCCGGGGCTACAGGTGGGAGTAGCTTATCCGAAACCACGATGCAGGTACACCCTGTATCTCGTCTGAGGGTGGAGATTGGGCAGCCGTTTACTGGTCCGGTTTCGTTTTTTAGACCCCCAAGGGTGCTTTTATCGAACAAAAAGTTTACCTGGTAACCAGCGAAATTCGAAATGCTCGAAGGAAGATGAGATTCTGTTTGCAACGATGGTGGCGAGAACGTGGCACTGATTTGGTGTACCTGATGACGAGGGTCGCTTCAAAGTTGCAAATTCTGAGGGCAAGTGTTCCTCACATGACCCTCAACACCAAAGGAGTAAGAGACAATAGGCCTCCTGGTAAATGAAGAAGCAGGGGGATTAAGCGAGAACGTTTTGACATCACGTTTGTCGGACGAGAAGAACTGTCTAGGTTTTGAATGGCCCATCACTTTGACAAATTTATTTCCGTTGTGGGGAGTAAATTTAGTCTTGCTAGCCTTGGATTTGGGAATGGAGGTTCCGCCTTCTTTCCTTCTCTAGGGTAGCTGTTATGGCTAGCCGCATAAACATCGGCTTCCTCGATACATTCCTTGAATGTAAAACACCTCCAGTCTTTCACGAAAGATGTAATTTCTGGAGAAATTGAAGCCAAAAGTTGATCCTTCAGAACAAGGTCGACTAAGGCATCATAGTCATGGGGAATTGTAGATGTATCCAGCCAAAAATTAAAGTGACGTCGTAAAGTATAACCAAACTGATGGTAGGTTTCATTTGGTTATATACGGCAGTGCTGGAATTTTGCGAGGTAGAATTCCGGGGTCATATTGTAGACTGCCAGTAATTCCGATTTCAGCGTAGAGTAGTCAATTGTGGCCTCTGATGGAATCGAAAAGAATATATCCCTGAGCTGAGTGTTCAGTAGTGGCAACAATTTGGCTACTCCGTCAGCCTTAATATTTCAATGGTTGACCTCGAAAATCCTCACCTAGTTTAAATACGGGTAATTTTACGGACGCTGTTTGGTGAATGTCGCTCCTTGAATTAACGGAAAGCGTCTCATTCCGGGTCCTGTTCATTTCTAATTCATGAAAACGAATTATTTTCCTTTCTTCTCGTTTTCTCTCTTCCCTTTCTATTTCTCTTCTCTTTATGTTCTCTCCTCCTCGACGTACGTCAATAACTCTTTTACACTGTGTCCAAGAGACTCGCATTGTGACTTAAAGAAGTCGAAGGAAGATATGCTGTCGAGTTTTACTAACTTTTACGCGAAAAAACAAAGCACCAAAAAGGAAAAGGAAACGTAGCTGTCGAGCCCGAATATAACTGTAATTCACACGAATCACTTAACTGAACAGCGGGATTGCCGGTAGGTTTTGATTGACCCCAAATAAAATCGAAAAAACACAAGAAAATGAAAAAACACAAACAAAAAGAACCCGAAAAAACACAAACGCAAATGTTTCACCCGAAGCGAAATTTATTCCGTACGCACACTCGGAATAAACCCCTTCCCTGAGATTGAGCGAAAGCCTGGCATTTACCCATTGAGTACGCCAAATCACACAAGAAAATACAAAAAACAATACAATTCCTATTGTACTTTTCAATAATGGCAGATCAAAATTGGGCCTGAAAGGACAAAAATTGCGTTGGCAATTACACGTGATGCACGGGCACAAAATGACATAAAAAATAAATTCACAAAATCTATTGTACCTTTCAACTATGGCAGACGAAAATGGGGCCTGAAAGGACAAAAATTCCTCTGGGGAATACCTGTGATGCACAGTCACAAAATATCTCAAAACATAAATTCACCAAACAATGGGAAATAAGCAAGCAGTTTAATCGCCAAAATTACCAGTTTAATATATAGGATGAATATAATTGTTTCTCCAACGTTTTCTAATCCAGAAATTTATCCCACACCTGACACCAGTTTAATATATCTATGTCGTAGGTCGAGGTCAAATCCGTGACCTTCGCCCTCCTTGATCCGGCCAGATGGAGAGCGATAAATCTTTGGGTGAATTTAAAACTTCGAAGTGCGTGGATACCAATAAAATTAAGTAAAAGTGCGGTTGGCCAAATTAAAATAACTTCTTAGAGGTTTTGGGCAGTGAAACTGGTGAAACAAAATATATATCTTATTATTTACAGGCAAATTACAAATAGAAGAATAGTTACAATTTTAAGGTAAGATGGGCTTGGGAGTTAAAGGGACAACGGGAGGCGGATGGCGCGCCGACAAACTAACACACACAATTCAAAGAAAACGGGACACCGAATACATGACAGAGTTACTCGCGAAACCTACTTTTAGCAGTATGCTCTGGGGAGTTGTCGGAGAGAGATATTGCAAAATGAGACTGGCAATTGACACATTTAACCTCGAGGGAAAGGACCGAGGGAGTACTACGCCGGACGGGAACGGAGCCAATTCCAGAATAATAGTCACTTGCCGATAGACTATCGGTTAATCTGGAGAGAATTCTTGCTTTCGAACTCGAGGGGTGGAGAGCTGAATCGAGAGTTTACGCGTCGCGTTCAAGGGACTGGCTGATACTAATTTCTTGAGGCCCGCATCTGATATTTTATACGGGGCTCACCGGAAGTGATTTGCCCCGAGGTCCCGGAAGGAAGTCTGCCTTATCAGAAGGGAACCTTAGCCTGGTTCACGCGACCTCGCGAGCTTCCGCCACTATCCTCAGTTTGCTCGGTCCATCCATCGTTCTTGTTATCGTCGGAAGGGGGTCGGCTTCGCATGGCACTTTTCTCTCTAATTATGGCAGGCTCATAAATCTTATTTTCATTTAGTCCACCCCATACTCTTATGTTTGGGGAGTGCAAAGGTTAATGAAACTGATTATTTGGCTTAGTTAATAACCACATCCCATATTTTTTTTTATTTTGCATGCTTTTCAGGTAAACGTCACATTCATAAAGCTTATCCTGCATCGAGCTTTCTTGATGACATTGATGATTTTGAATTAAAATCTTTTTTGAGAATTTTTCGCACAGCTTCTCTATTCAAATATGTCTCAACAGACAATTTTCTTACTGACTTTGTTTCATCAGCATCACTTAAAGTCCTGGTCAATATTAATTTACATCCTCACTTTTCTTACGACCGGAATTTGTTTTATTTAAATTACATATTGTGTTGTATGCATTCCACTTGGCGTAATTTCTCTGGATTGTTTTTTTTTGTCTAATATATACCATATCTTTCCATTAATTTTACGACAAACCTGCGCTGTTCAAGATTAAATTGTGCCATTTTGAGAGTATAAAAAAGAACTGTTTAATATCTGCAATGATAGGCTATCCTAGGCTTGGATAGACTATCCACCGCAAACCTAGGCTACCTAAGCTAACTAATTAAATTTCAAATATTGTTCTTTATAATGATACTTATTTCTACATTCAAACTTAAATGGGTAACAAAGTACAGCATTATAAGGGAAAGGGGAATTTTTGGCTGCCACTCGTTATATTGTCAATTTTGCTCTGGCATTGAATTTAAAATATGGCCGATAATCCAGGGAGCTCTCTTTGATTTACTGCGGTTTCTATATACTCGTTTGACTAATTACGAATCTACTATTAACACTACTCGCTATAACTCTGATACATATCTAGTACGTATCTATTTAGAAGGGTGTTATTCCAATCGTACGTCTATATACAATCAAAAAACAAATTATAGTTGCAATTACCGATCAACAGAACAGGTTGGTAGCTGATATTTACGTCAACGCTTGCCTTTATTTCGACTCTAATCGTGTTATGATCGCTATTTTCCATAAAGGCTCTCCAACTTGAACGTTTTTCACTAAATTTTCATCCGTAGTTGGAACTAAATCGAATATATTACAACCTGCCGTTGCCTCCTAGACCATTTAAAAAAAAAAAGTTATCCTAGATGAAGTCAATTAGTCTTTCCATCTACTCGTATGATGTGCTTACTTATATAGTAAACGTTTGGAAAGTTAAAATCACCGCATATGATTGTTGTTTTTCTTTTAATAATAGAGGAGAGACAATCAAACAACTTGATTAGGGTTGGCGGTCGCTAAACATTTATGACGTTAATCCTAGCGCTACATGTCTTAATTCAAATACTAAAATATCCGTTTCCATATGCTCACATACTGATAATTAATGTCCACTATACTTTAGTATATATCTTCCTCCGCATAAAGTACAACCCTGCCATCTTTTGCTCTCTTCCTTTCTCTATTGTACAGTTTATAATCTTCTATATCAACTTCTCCTATAAATCCCCTTGAGATGTGTCTAGCTATGATTCGTTGATTAGAATAATATAAAAAAATTTCCATCTGACTAAAGTTTTACATTCCGGCAATTTATTTATTATGCATCGATGTTTGTGTAGAGGCAATTAAATTTATCTCTTTACGTCGACGCAACCATTATTCAGGAGGTATGGTCATTTTTCCCTGACTCCCGTTCTCACGCATATCGAGGGCGTTGGGTTTATTGCACTTGCTTCCGCTTCTTCTACCATCGAATAGCGAGAGATGCTTTATTAAATAGGGTTGTTTGATCTTGAAAATCATTCCAGAAGTTATAATTTTTAACCCATATTACCTGATACAAAGGTATTAGACATTCAGTGTATAAATCGACTTTACCTGTATTCTTAGACTCGAATTTAATCGTGGAATAATCCCAACTACCCCTTCTTTATTTGCCCTATGTTTTGTCGACCTGATTAGATCCCTAGTTCGATAGAAAATTTCATTTGGTGTTGTGTCAAATCGGTGAATATCATTTCTACTAACGAGAGTAGGGAATACGCGGTCCTTACTTTGTCCGTTTAAATTGCTAACCTGTCGCATTAAGTTGGCGATACGAGCGCCACGCAGGCAGATGTTCCTGATTTTTTGTAAGGAATCCCCGATCAGGATGCTTTCTGTATCCTCCTCCATTCCGCAGAAACGTCTTCTGGTGTTACTCTCTCTTCGTGTGTAATCTCTCTCTTGATTTGTGGATTGATCCTTAAGCGCTTTCCAGCTCTATTTCTAAAACAACAACCCGCACAAATGCGGTATTTTCACATTGCACAAACGGGAATTAATTCTTATACATTCGGCATGATCTTCTAGTCACATTATCTTATTTAAAAAATTCTTATACGATTTTAAAGTCTTACAAATGCTATTGAATAGTATACAAAGAATTAATAAAACATATTTCCTTTAATATTTCTACGAAAGAATGAGTTACTCTTTAGGGCCCTCAAATTAAAAACGGAATTCATATTAGACCGCTCAATACATTTAATGTGAATTGAAAGTGATTATAATATATCGCTCTTTACTTAATATATTTACAATATTTTACATATTTATCGAATCTTACAATTGTTTTATTATTACACATGAGCATTTAAATAAGATTTTATAAGTTTCTTTAACATATTTCTTTGTCAGAAGTGGACTAAATATGAGGCGTTTTAAAGTATTAAAATATAAGTTATTTTGGAGGTTAATTCATAGCAAATTGTTAAAATGTTTAATCAAAGATATAATCTTACAGAAGCGAAACAAACTAATCATATTAATAGTTTTCTTATTAATCTAAAGCTATACCTTGCATGGTTGTATTATGTAATTAATTAGTGTTTTATTTAGCCTACTGTAGATAGCGAGCAAGAATTAATCACATAATAATTTGTGAGAAGAGAATTGAACGATGAATCTAGACCTAACAAGCACGTGGATCGACATATAACGCGTCGGGAAATTAGAAGGAATGGAAGAATGAACGAAAACGAAAATATAATGTATTCAAGAATTAACAAATGAAAACAGGATTGGTTGAATATAACTCTAGAAAAATTGGTATACACGAGTGATGGTTTAATGGATATCAATAGGAGGTTGAATAGGAAGTTAAATTTAATGTTTTAAATAAAATAAGATCACAATACGGTATTAAATTTCATGTAAACAATAGTGTTAATAATAGTGGATCACAATGATATATAAATTAGGATGGACGATGATAGTATGTTAGATAATTACATGAGATGTTAAATAGGATGTAAATTATTAGTTTGTTAGCTATCACAATGATATATTAAATAGGATGTAAATTATCAGTATTAGCTATCACAATGAGATATTGAGTAATATGTAAATTATTAGCATTAGCTATTACAATGGTAATAGTAAATTGGGGTCTGAAATTAATTAAAAATATATATAATTAAAGTACTCACGCTTGAGATGAATTTGGAGATCTGAATAGTGAAACACCTATTTTATTTGAACGAACCTTTTTAGCAGGTGACGCAAGCGAGAGTGGAAGATTTTCGATTACACATTTTTTTAGCCTTTGCAGTTACATTATTGGAACGTATTTCGAGAGAGTTCAATATATATATATATATATATATATATATATATTAGTGTAGTTGGGTAGCAGTCATGTTGAAGACCATTGTGTATTTTTCGCCTTGATTAATTTCCTTTGGCAACTTTCTCTTCTAAATATTTTTTTTTTTTCTATTCCATCTTGTGGATGGTGAATCACTTGTCCTGTATTCATCTCTTTTAAATGAATGTGTTTGGTAAAAAACAAACTAAATTGCTGAGCTTTCGATCTTATTTGATCATCTTTCGAGCGTTTTGATATGTTCTTGCCTCCTTTACCGATGTAATGAGAGGAGTGAGGATCTGATAGAATGAAAGAAAACGATTTTTAAGGCGTATTTATTCCCCCTAGGTTAAGCATTTCGTTAGAGGAAATGGGCCAGTCGGGTGAGTGGAATTTTAAAACAATTTTAATGTTCGATTGCAGCTTGTCGCTTGACTGTTGATGGCCAGCTTATCTTCGTTTATTAATATGGCTTCTAAGATGTTCAGCCTAGCTTTATTAACCTCTTTTCTTTTAATAAAAATGTTATCAACAAGCAGATCTCTGGTTAGGTTAATATTATGAGCACTCTCCATATGGTTTTTAGGCCCTCCGCTTTGTAGATGCATAGTTAAACGTCGTCTCGAAAGTGTATTAGTTGTGATGCTAATATATTTTGAGTTGTTATAAAGTTTACAATCTTTATCGGGTCAGAAAAACTCGTAAACTATGTTGGTTGACTTGAGATTCGAGGAGTTTAGGCAGCTGTTGTTTTTCATCAGGATATTACTAGTTTTTGTTGTTTATAATAAATGATGAGTTAGATTTTATCTATTTGATTTTTAACCTTGATGTTACGGTTAATAATCTCCTTGATGTTTTTTTCATCTATTTTATAGGCCGTGGACATCTGGTTTCTGTAATACACTTTGATGTTGTTGACTGAAGTTGGAATTTAGGCAGAAAGAGGAGGAATGTATGATGTTGAGGAGCGTGATTGAAGGATTGAAGAGTGATATGATGAGTATGGATGAGAAGACAGACAGGATGAAGGTGGAAATGGACGAAAGACAAGGGCAGGTCGACCAAAGGATTCAGAACCTGCATGACATGATGAAGGACCCTCGACCCTGACCCCTACTCCGACCGAAGGGGATAAAACTAATGAGATCAATGGGAGTGTGTGTGAGTCTAGAGAGGATAGGATGATTGTGAGTGATAGGAAGGACGGAGAATGGAAGAGAGTGGAATGCAAGAGAAGAAGGAAGAGTGGTGCAAAGGGGAAGGATCGGAAGGTGAGAGGGAAGAGTGTGGACTCATTGTACTCGGATGAAGGAGAGAGTGATGGCGTGATTGGTAAGAGCGAGAGCAGCTCAAGTGAGAGTGAAATGAATGTGGGGAAGGGTGTTTTGTTAAGGGAAGTGCAAAAGGTGGATAAGTTTAGGTTGCATGGTGGGAAGCATGTAGAAGAATACTTCGGAGAATTTGAGCTGTATTGCAAGCTCAAGTACCCGGAGAATACGGGATATTGGATGAATGTTTTGGGGGAATGTTTCCGTGTGATCACGAGTGTGGGGGAACCTAGGTATGAGGTGGTGAAGGAGAGACTGATTGGACAGGTGAAACGAATTAAAGAGAGTGTGAAGTATAAAAGGGTGAATGAATTTGAGAGGGATCGAATGTGGACGAGTGAAAGTGTTAACATGTATGCACATAGGCTTGAGAGTATAGCGAGAAAGAGGTATAGTGATGATGATGTGAATGAATGTAAACAATTGATGAGAAAGTTCCTGGATACCATCCCGCGAAAGATAAGTGAATGGTTGAATGGGAAGAGAAAGGAGAGAATGAGGCTGATAGGTAAACGATTGGTGTGGTAGGATTTGTTGGAACTGTTAGAAAATTGGCGATTTGATGAGGAAAGTGATTTAGACGAGGGTAGATGGTACTGTGTGAATGTTGGGGGTAAGAAGACCAGGAGCTTTCCTCCACCGCAGCAGTTTGTCAGCTTTGGGGATATCCTTAGGGCTGCGCCAGCTGGGGTGATGTCGAGCTTCCTGGGCTGGCAGGCTGGATGGGCGAATGGAGGATAGGCTAATGGAAGGGAACAGATGAGTGGTAAGCGCGTGAATAGGTATATGAGGGAGCAGCCGAGGTATGTCCCAGCAAATGAGAGACCGAATGGTGTGAGAAGGATTGTGGAATGTCGTATGTGTGGAAGGAAAGGTCATATGTTGGTGGAATGTAGGTGGACGTCTGGTGAGTGTTTTGGGTGTGGTAAAAAGGGGCATATGATAAAGGATTGCCAGGAAAGTGTGAAGAGTGTTTCGAATGTGAAGAAAGAGGCCATTTGAAGAAAGATTGTCTAAAATTGAATTGTAGAGCAAATGCTGGGGGGGGGGTGTAAGATTTGCGTGTGGTGACAGTGGACAGGCCGGTCATTGTGCGAGGATGTGTCGTGACCCGAGGAATGTATGTAGCTATTGTGCGATGGAAGGTCATTCGAGTGAAAAGTGTTGGATTAGACTGAGAGCGCAGGGTGTGAATGGAAAGTCTGAAGCGGGAAACTGAATTGTAAGACGGTACCTGGTGAAGTATCCTCTGGGTGCATGAGTACGAGTAATGTGTTGGTAAGTCTGTCTAGTGTGAAAGTGCTGTCTGGTAGGAAGTATGAGTGTATGAGTGTGAATGTTGAATTGAACGGGATTAAGTGTTTGGCTTTGATAGATTCTGGATGCAAGACGAGCGTGGTATATAAGGATGTGTATAACAAGTTGAGTGAAAAAGCCCTCCTGTCTGAGTGTAAAGGTAGTTTGGTAGGTATTGGTAATAGGAGAGTGCCTGTGATTGGAATGATAAGGTCAGCGGTTCGAATGCATGGTATGTTGATGAATGAGTGTGAATTCTCTGTGATTGATAAGGTGAGTAGTGAGTATGGTGTGATTTGGAGGTATAATTTTATGAAAGTGGACCGTATAGTTGTGCATCCTGCGAGCGATCAGATTGAGGGAAAGATTGGTAAAAATGGGGTGTATAAGTTGTATGTAGGGGAAAATGGTAATGTTTTAGTAGTCTTTTTAGCGGTATTGATGTGACTGCTATGGAGAATGTAAGGCTTGTGAAGGGTGAAAGGGTGTCTGTTAGTGAGTTGGAGCAAGGATGTGAGTTTGAATGTGGGTGAGAACACTGATATTGGATGGAAAGGATGCGTGTTATAAGGTAAAGCGTGTTGCTTGTGTGTTTGATGGCTTGATGAGAATGAATGATCCTTTTGTATGTGTGCAGGCCTACCCCAGTGTGAAAGGGCAGGTGAGGGGGATCCAAGTCGGAGATGTAGTCGGTCACCTCTCCACTGTCAGTGAGGTAGGCATGGATGATAGCACGGATGTCAGGGTAAATGTTGTGAATGAAAAGACGTGTGAATGGACGTATAATGAAGTGGAAAGAATGATGGAATTGGATGAATGTTTGACTGAGTATGAAAGGGAGGATGTGTATCGAATGCTGTTTGAACGAAAGGGGACTTCAGTAAGGGCGATCTAGATTTCAGGGTTGCGAAGCTTCCGGAATCCAAGATTATCCTGAAGGACGACATCCCAATCTATCAGCGGCCGAGACATTTTCCGCGTCCGGTTGCCGATGAGATTGAGGAGCAGTATGTGGAATTATAACGATTGAAGGGTGTTTGAAGAAAGTGAGAGTGCATGGAATAGTCCGATTGTGCCTGTACGTAAGCCGGATGGAAGATTGCGTCTGTGTGTGGATTATCGAAAGGTGAACGAAAGGACTGTGAAAATAAAGGTTTCCGATGTGTGTCGCATCTGAGTGTGTGTATAGGATGCATGGGATGAAGTGGTTGACTTTGAATGACTGGAATGAATGGTTGAGTAGAATGTTATGGGCGTATAATTCAATGGTGCATAGTGCAACTGGGGTGTCCCCGTGTCAGTTTGTTATGAATTTTGAAAAGCGAGGGAAACATAGGTTTCGTTTGAGTTAAAGTGAGGCACATGAAAGGTTTCGTTCGTTTGAAATAGGTTCATAAGTATTGAAGGTATAAGAAGTAAAAGGTAGGTTGAATGTGTCAAAGATGAGTGAAAAGCTTGAAGGACCATATAGAGTTGTGAGAATTGTGTGACGTATGTTTGGGGTAGTTTGAATGAAGGTGTAACTGAGAGAGTGAGAGCACATCAGAGTCAGTTGACGAGGTGGAGAGAACCTCTTGACTACCTGGTGATCCATCCGGTGTATGAACTGTGCAAAGAGAGAGATAAGGTGCATGATGATGAGATGGAGTATGATAGTATGGATCTGTCTTGGAAAGAGTTTGTCTTGGTCTCGAGGAGTAGAATGCGTACAAAGAAAAGTGAAAGAAAGAATGCAAGTACGAATGAAAGTAAGTCTGAGCAGGGTCTTTCTGGTATGGGGGAGCTTGAGAGAGAGATTGAATGTTTGCATAAGCAGGTGTGATTTGGTCGATGTAAGTAGACAAGTGAGTGAGCTGCCTGTGGCTATTTTTTCTGGTTTTAGGAACAGTATGAATGATAGTGTGTTTAGACAGAATGAACCTAGTGTGGCTGATTTTTCTGGTTTTATGAATGGTAAGGGTAGAGATGAGTTTGATGTGGAGAATGAGGAGGTGACTGACTTTTCTGGCTTCTAGTGGGAACCAGCTGAAGGGGTTTCTGGTGTAGCCGCGGAAAGTAGAGGGGATGTGAGTGATTTGTCAGTTTCGCAAGAGTGTACCTTGAGTTGGATGATATCTGTAAGTGAGGAGCTGATGAATGGGGGTATAAAGAGTGAAGGTTCTGAACGGAAGAGTATGAAAGAGTTCTGTCGAGAGATGGAAGAACTGGTAATGATGGCTAAGATTATGGTGGACGATATGATCAATAGTGACGAGGAGACTGACAGGATGATTGACGAACAACCCCGACAGATTGCTAAGCGTAGCCAGGGACCAGTAGACAAGTGTGAATGGGTGCCGAAGGGTGCAATTAAGTATAAAAAGTACCGTGAGTAAGGATTGAGAGAGTATTGTGAATGACTGTTGTCGAATGGCCTAAGGACGTAGGGGTGTGGTGGAGCGAATGTGTGTGTGTGTGTGAAGGGCCATTCTCCTACCTCTTTTCCAATACCCTCTCCCTCCCTCTGTAAGAATGTGTGTATAATTGAGAATTTTTTTTCTCTTTTCTTATATATAATATATTTATTTGATTTCATGTTTGTTTAAAATGTTTTTTTCTCTTCCTCAGCTATTTACCCGTTTGTTTGATATTTTCCGATAAGCCACTCTGTTAATACTCCAAAATTTAATCGCCACCATTTGTAAGGAGTGGTAGAGACTGTAGGGTTTAAATAACCAATTAAGTATTGTAAGTCCTGCCATGACAGAGAGGGCTTTAATCGCCTCAAAACGCGACCAGATTGCTAATACCGAGCTCGGAGGCGCCAGTTTATTTTTGATAAGTTCTAGCTATTGTGCCCACTCGAGTGGCAGCTGGTAGGGCTTCCCCACTGAGGTACCACGTAAGACCTTTTCTTTTTGTTTGTTGTTGTATTCGCGAATAATTTTTGTCCGATTTTACATAGAATTGTTTTTTCGGATTGGTAGTTGTTTTCCTTTTGTATATATAGTATAATTGAATGTAGTTATTTTGTATAAATTTTGATTGACATTCATAAGTAAGATTGGCTTTCTAAGTAGGATTATTTTTACGAGATCTCAAATTTATTCACTCCTATCTCTTGTAAATATTTTCCCCATATTTTTTGTAAGTTATAGTGTATGGTTGTCTATCTGATTTATCTTGTTAATAAATCAGCCTAAATAGCGTTTCGAAAACCATAACCATAAATTTGTTTGATCGAAGTTGTCTGCAGTTAGTTTTTAGGCCTAAAGGCGACAGCGAAATAAATTTTGGAATAATGACTTGGGCTTTAAGAAAGACAATTACACAAATATAAATATATTCATAAAATCAACGAATGTACAATGAGGTAAGTAGGTTAGGTATACAATGTAAGATATTGTAACATATGATTTACAGTAAAAAAGATGCGAAGAGAAATGAAGTATGTGAAATTAATATGGTGGAATAATATGGTGAAACAATAAGGTGAATAATATATATTATAGTGTAGTAAATATAGAGTATCTATGATGGACTGAATTGGGGCTGCAATGAGAAGTAAATATAATTAGGATCTACTCTCGTATGGTCGTTTGCAAAGAATTGTGAGGGAAATGGAATTAACTAAGTATGATTTGTTTGGAGGTAAATGAATAATTGTAGAAGGAATGATTACCGACCTTTATACGAAGAAAGCTGCGAGTCGAGGGGGCGGAATAGCATGCTCTTTTGATCGAGCTAGGAACGTGTGTTTGTTTGTTTGTGTGTGAAATTTAAGAGATGTTGTTTGGAACAGTATACGTTAATTGAATTGACAGGTAAAATAAATGAATTAATTAATTATTAAGTTTAAGATAAAATGATATAATTTACAAACGTTGAAGTAAATTAATTGAAAGATTAAATTGACACAGTTAAAGTAAAATAATTGGATGATTAAATTAACAAAGTTAAAGTAAAATAATTGAATGAATTTTATACATAATAAATGATGATATATATATTTGTTTCCCAGGAGGTTTTTATTATAGGTACGCCCAGAGGCATTGCTATGAAGTAAAGGACTGTACATACAATCCGTTTAATTTCTCCTTTGATTTCTCACGTCCGAATTAGTGTAGGAAGCGGGTTGGATCGATTGGAGTTAGAGGCTAGATTTTCTTCCTGCTACAACACTACACGGGAGTCTCGAATTTCTCTAACGCCGAAGCTACTCGCGTTCTACGCCCTAATAAAAAGTCCGAAATTCCTTCTTTTGTGATTTCTTCGCTACAGGTAATCCTTATAGATTCTTTAAACACAGCCTACCTAATCTCAAGCCTCGGTCAAACGAATTCTTCTCTACTCCAAAGCCTATCACGTTCCCCGTCACATAAAATAGAAACGTTCTTGAATCTGTAGGGGCTACAGCAGGAACGCTTCGGGGCCCTTATTAACTCTCGAGCCCTATAACTAGCTACACATTTTCCAACTTCGATACTCGATAAAAATATTAACATCGAGACCGGCAATAAACTCATTATAAGATTTATAAAACTCCGAAGTGCTCAATTTTTAGGTGTTTTTGAGTCTTATCCCTCCTACGATGTGGTTCTAACACTACAATCTACTTGATTAATATTAGCCTCATCTATCTTACATTAAATGAAACTATAACGTGGCTTTCCCTCTGTATATATATATATATATATATATATATATATATATATATATATATATATATATATATATGTGTGAAAATTAACCCACAGGAAAATGAAAAGATGAATCCAAGCACTTTCGAGCTATATTTGCAAGTTCAACTCGACCCTGTTTTAAAAACCTTGTACTAAATGAAATAACTTCCTAATGCAGCCTGTTGTCACTCTTTATTTGTGTAATATCATTAGCATTGCCTCCTCCACCACGTATCTCTGTTGTGAGTGTGGATTAACTCTTAGTCCTAAATGTTTTCGTTCTAATGATAATCCTTTAAAATGTTTGGATTTTAGGGTTAGTTTTTTCACCCACCATATTCCATTCATATAGACGGCGTTGTTGTGTGTATATCGTTTTAGGGATGCATATGTCTGTTATTTGTTGCGTATTGTTCTTTTTCTTGGTATTTTTCTGTCTTGTTTTTGTGTTTTTTCTATTGGTTTGTACTATGTGATAAGCTCTCCCTTCGTATCTTTGTACCCTATATAAGGTTGTCTTTTCCATTTTTATGCTATTCCTTGAAAATGAACTTGCAAATATAGTTCGAAAATACCTGGATTCATCTTTTCACTTTCCTGTGGGTTAAATTTCATATTATTTTTTTCCTCACGTGCCACTTTGTGAGTTTTTTCTTCATATATTAAAAAAAAAATATATATATATATATATATATATATATATATATATATATATATATATATATATATATATATATATATATATATATATATATATATATATATATATATATATATATATATATATATATATATATATATATATATATTCTCTAAAATTCCCTTGGGGGAAAAAAATGTCACAATCCTAATCTCTGTGAGACTTTTAAGGAAAAAGAGTAGCATATTTCATTTAATGACGCAAGAAAGGAAGACGTATAGCTGTGTTAAATGGGGTTATTCTCTCGTGTTACGACTTATAGGTGATTGAAGGGTTAGATATGGTGCACGAGTTTATTCAATGCAATGTAGCGTGTTTGGGGGTAATTAGTTACTGAGCGCTAACTTCGGGCTGACTCCATTTGGGGATGACTATCTTCTCGTTTGATTTTTCGTTGTAGGCTGGGTAAGAGGATTGGTCGTTTTTCCGTAGGGAAAGAAAATCTCGAAGGCGGATTCTCAGACTCTTTATTGGACGGAGACTGGGTAGGCCTAGGCGCAATGAATTCGCTTGGTGTATGTCGGGTTTTGAGCTGATAGTTGACCTTGCTACTGATGACGGAACACTTTTTTGCATCATTTTGAATGTTATTTATCTGGTAGAGAAATGAAGGAGTGGGCAACTGTTGGCCAATCATTACTTGAATAGAAAGTTTATTTATGTGTACAAAGGGATAGAGAGAAAATGAGCAGGGAGCTTTGATCAGCACTCTGCTAGATTATTTTATCTTGTGGACAGTGATAATTTTATGAAAAAGATTTCGTGTTTCACAGCTGTGTGATAATAAACAAAGGTCCAGCGTCTTTCCTGTATCTCAGTTTGGTGTTTGATAAATATATCTGCATAGCTGTTTCGGCGTCTCCCTGGATTTTGGCGATGCTCGAATCGTCAGCAAAAATAACATTAGAAGCGCCTTTGTTCACGTGAGTGTGTATGCGTGTGACCGTTTTAAACCGTCTCGAATTCACTTTTGCTTATATAGCCGTTACAAGAATACAGTATTTGCATATATTATTTACATGGTTCCATAACAAAATGTTATACAATTTCAGTAGATTAATTGCAGTTGCATAATTATGTACGTGCCCATTTCAAGACTTCATATGACTCACATGACATTCATTTGTGAGGCTTCTTTGTTGATCCTAATCCACCTTGCAATTGGGCACTACAGGACTTCCCTCCGTGAAAACGGAGTTTTACAAATTATATTGAGCTCGGAATCTTATATTTTATACACCTTAAGAATGAGCGTCTATTACGAAATTTTGAATGTGCATTTCTACATTGAAAATCGGTTTCTTTGACTTTCAGGCAAAGGTCCGGTAACCTATTATATGGATCAAATATAGTTGATCTTAATCGGACGTGCGTACCACACGACCTCTCTTTACTAAATATAAACACTTCTCACCAGGCACTCGACTTCTTCGAAATACCAAAATGAGGGATCTTTGCCAAATGTCACCAGTCTACCTGATCGCTTGTAAACGTTCTGCTGGTTGCTATTCCTCAAAGTAACTGGAGAAGATTTCACTCCACTATTGTCCCCGTTAGGATTCCTTGTTAAATTTTCTGCTTCTCCTTCCGACATAATTAAGATCCTCCTTTCATTATTTGCTATTATATGAGAACGGGAGATTTGCTGGCTTCAACCTGTCTATCGAAACTGTCTCTTGATTACCATTGGGAAGTTTTTGTTTGTACACTTTTCCGTCACGCTCGACCACTGGGAATGGGCGAGCATATGGTACTTCTAACAGCATACGAAGGCCATCAACTCGGACTTACACATGTTTCGCATCTCGTAGTTCCTTAGGTACAAACGATTTAGGTACTGAGTGCACTTCCTTCGTATAACTGTGTGGAATCGATCTCTGATATGGTTTTAGCTAATTCATTGATGAATTTGGAATCAGCTTTTGATGAGGAGGACAAAACTACGAGTTTTGGGCAGAGAAGGGTTGTCCTTTGACTGCCGTGAATGGCAGCGAGAAACCTGAATTATTAGGCAAGGAACGAATGCCCTAAAGAACAATTGATAGGACAATTAACCATCCTTGGCGACAAGCCATTATGGAGCTATTCAGAGTATTGTGTGCCTTTTCCACAATCTCGTTCATAGTTGATTGGTACACCGTGGTTTGGAGACGATGAAAACCAACGAGGGCAAATAATTCTTCGAAAAGCTCAGATTCGAATTGGGCTCATCTGTCCGTTATTACATATAGTGGGACCATAAGCCTGAAGATCCAGCTGTCTAAGAAGGCTAAAGCAACTATTGCAGCACTAATGTCTGGGATCGGTAATACTTCGATCTACCTTGTAACTCAGTCTATGCATGACAGGAGGTAGTGGTTATGCGACGGTTAGGATTGTCCAGGCAGTTTGCACGGTGATAGTGGGCCAACAATGTCGAGGTGTACCGTCTCGAACCTTGACATGAAAATATGAATAGGCAGAATTAGAGATTTGGTGTAGCGATTAATCTTGGAAGTTTGACAGGAGAGGCATTCTCGTGCCCAAGAGCGGATGTCCCTGACCATATTAGGCCAAAAATACCTCGTTTTGATCAGCCGAAGAGATGCTTTAACTCCAGAGTGAGATAAGTTATGTAATTGCTTGAAAATTACCGTCCTGCAAGCTGTAGGCATAAACGGTCGTGGTTATTTAAATGTTATTTCATACTACAGTTGAGCGTCCCCAGGAAAAGGAAATAATTTTAACCCATATTGCAATAATTTCATTTCCTCATCATTTTTCTGTGCTGCTGCCAGAGATCGGAGGTCAAATGAGTTCATTTAGACTGAATTGACGTTCCGTGATAGGTAATCAGCAACTACGTTATCTTGACCATGTACATATGCTACATCAGTAATATATTCCAAGATCGCCGTCCAGTTACGTTGTTGAATGTCTGTCTTGGCTCACAATGGCGAAGAAAAGGCTGACACCAGCGGTTTGTGGTTCATACACAGTGTCACATGACTACCTCCGATCATTTGCCTGAAATGGTTCACAAAAGGACACGCCGCTAGGAGTTCCGTGTCGTAGGTGGAGTATGCTTGCTGTGTCTTGCTTAATTTGCTTGAGAAAAAAGGCCATGGGTTGCAGGGATGCATTTACCATTTGGTGAATGGTAGCACATACCGCGTATTGGGAGCTATCCATCACTAATTGTTATGGTGAGTCGTTGGTTAGCAGATGACATAACTTGGCTGAATTTGTCAAAGCTACTTTAGTGGCATTAAATGCTTCCCGTGCCGCATCATTACAGATGAGCTCACGAGCTTGGGTTGAAGTCGTGCGAGTTCAGCTAAAAAAGCTGCAATTACAGCAAAATTCAGTATCATTCTTCTGCAGTAGCCTAGCATGCCTAGGTATCAGCGTAGTCATTTTTAATCTGTTGGTAAAGGCATATCGGTGATGTTCTTTATCTTATTAGCTGGCGGACATATTCCTGTAGCCGAAACATGATGACCCAAGAAATTAATTTCCTCTTTCATGAACTTCACTTTTCCATAGATATACGTAGAGTGTTTTTCAGCCAGGATTTTGAATACTTTGTCTAAATTATCTAATTGGTCATTTATATTGTCCGAAATTATAAGAATGTCGTCGATATACACAAAGACGAACTCTATTCCACTAAATAAATTATCCATGTGGCGCTGGGAGTTTCAACTTGCATTTTTGAGGCCAAAGGGCAACTTCAAAAACTCCCATAGCTTAAATGGGGTTACCACAGCACTCTTCTCTATATCCACTGGATTCATTCGAATATGATGGTAGGTATGAACCAGGTCTAACTGAGAGGAAACTGCTTTATTATCAAGATAATTTGCCATATTCTGAATTCTTGGTAAAGGATATCTGTCCAGCTTCGTAATCACGTTAAGTGACCGAAAATTGCCAACCACTCTGTAATCGCCTGAGCTATTCTTCGGCTTCACTTGAATAGGTGAGGCCCAGGGCTATTTTGACGGGCGCACCACCACCCCTCCTTCAATAGAGCCTCGAATGTTGCTCTGACAACTTGTAATTTATCATCGAAAGAGGCTTACGGCACTCCATAGCAATCAACAAATAACTCTCGTGGGAAATAAGGAAGGGTAACGCAAACTAACCGAGGCATCTGTATCAACCGGAGTCCTTACCAAAAGATTACACGATAACTCGGTAATCTATCACCATTACTGGCAACCATCGTCCCCCTTCCAGGGCTCTTGGGTTGTCCTGACGATTACTTTCCAGGTTCCGCCATAATTAGGGACGACCTTCAAGAGCTCCTATAACTGGCGACCTTACATTAAGAACCGTCCATTTTTAGCAACCAGTGCCGTTGTTCCACCAAATGAAACAAGAAGCGGGAGAACATTGAAGAATTGGAGGAAACACAAGGAAGAGGAAAGAGAATGGAAGTCAACCAGATGAGGCAAGGTGAGGCAGAGTCAGTAAGTGCCGTGATGATAAAGCTCCAGGGTTCAACGACGCTGCAGTGACAGGTTGGTTTAGGATTCTAGATGCTCAATTTTACAATTCAAAAATCCCTAAGAGGTAAAAAAATACTACCAAATATTGGCCTCATTACCCCCTGAAACAGTGAACCACCTGCCTGCAGACATTTTTGAAGATGAAAACTAGGAGAGATTGAAGGCTGAAGTCGTAAGTCTATTCGAGAAGACTAAGCCAGAATTATTCGAAAGAATAACAGCCTCATCGACTTTCATTGGCCGTCCTTCGCGAAATTTGGAGGAACTGAGGCGCACAGCCTTGCAGCTTGGAGTAGGTGAGGAACTTGTGAGGCATAAATTTATTCAATCATTGCCTCCCACCATTGCACCTATAATTGCCACTCAAAAAGACCTCTCGTTAACCCAAATCGGTAAACTCACGGACGAATTAATTTTTAACAAAGAACAATTCGTTAATGTGAATAGTGCGGAAAATGCATGCGGTCGGGCGGTAATCGCGAGAAACAATTTGCGAGTGTGGCGCGGAGTGGTAACCAAAGTCATGGTGGCAAATTAAACCTCACCCCAGTGAACGTGCGTCCTTTTAGGAAGGACCCAGGGCCAATAGTGTGCTATGCAAATCTCTATTACGGCGATACTGCGAAGTGGTGTAAGCCGTAGTGCAAGTGGCCAAAGAAAAAAGAGGATCTACAAATTTAACCCTCATCTAGACCATCGTCACCGAAAAATTAAGAAGGCATGTCCTAGCCACTGCGACAGCGGGCATGCCGGCCGTTTTCAAATAACCGCAAAAATCGATGGTCTTTCGTTGTAGCAGACATCACCGCATCCATCCTGGAAATGGATTTCTTGAAGCACTTTGATCTAATCGTGGATTGCGCACAGAATAAGCTGCTGGGTCGAAACACCAAGCTCGCTTCAGTGGTTCAGTGGAGCATAATATTGATACCGGCAGTGCCCAACCTACATTTGCGCGGCCTAGGCAATTGACGGCGGAAAAACTGAAAATAGCAAATGCAACGATCGAGGACCTTTTAAAAGAAGGAGTAATCCAGCCATCAAAGTCACCGTGGGCCTAAATGATACATTTGGTACTCAAGAAGACCACCGGTGTGTACAGAATGGTCGGGACTATAGAGCTCTAAATGCTATTACAAAGCCCGACCGATATCCGTTGCCACGGATCCAAAACCTGGCAAATCATCTCCATGGAAAAAGGATTTTTTCAAGACTGGACCTCGTAAGGGCATATCACCAGATTCCAAAGAGCCCGGCTTACGTCGAAAAGACGGCAATTACCACCCCCTTTAGTTTGTGGCAATAAATAAAATTACCATTTGACCTTCGCAATGCGAGCAGTACCTTTCAGAGATTTATGAATAATATATTCCATGGTTTGAGGTTTGTATACATATAAATAGACGATATCCTGATTTTTTCCAATAATTTTGAGGAACACCTCAACCATTTGGAACAAGTAAAGGAAATACTATAACAGAGAGGCCTCAGGATTTTCCTAGAAAAATGTGAGTTCGCGAAAGAGGACATCACGTTCCTGGGCCATCAAATCTCGCAAATAGGCATATGTCCTCCTGCCCCCCAAATAAGGGATATTGAGGAAATGCCAAAGCCAAGAGACTCTAAAGGACTGCGTCGTTACTTGGGAATGTTGGGATACTATAGAAGAATGATGCCCAAATTTGCGGACAAAGTAGCACCGCTAACTGAGTTGTTGCGTGTGTACCCCAAGTCGAAGAACATCGAGTGGAGCGAAATCGAGGAGAGAGCGTTTGAATTAACAAAGAAGGCTTTAGAAGAAGCAATCACACCCCACCACCTTCTCCTGGACAATTTACCGCTGCAATTAGTGACGGAATGCTCCCAATACGCGGTAGGTGCTGCTCTCCACCAGATGGTAAACGGCGTCGCGAAACCCATAGCTTCCTTTTCAAAGAAGCTCTCAGAAACGCAACATGCGTATTTAACCTACGACCGTGAGCTTCTCGCCGCATACTTGGCTGTTATGCATTTTAAGCACATAATAGAAGGGCGCAATACGACGCCATGCACCGACCATAAGCCATTAGTATCGGCATTTTCGTCACCGTTAAGTGCAAAAAATGACAGGCAGCAGCGTTATTGGACCGCCATTTTAGAGTATGTCAACAAAGTGGCATACATACGCGGCCAAGACAACATAGTTGCAGATTGCATGTCAAGGGACGTCAAATCGGGGCAAATTGATTCCCTTGGACTTCAAGAGCTAGCATCCGCACAAGCACAGGGCGACGATGTAAGAGGAATAAAAAAAAAATGAAACCTTTCTCCTTTAATGAAGATATACAATTATGGTGTGAAAATACAACACGAGCTCCTAGACCATTTGTACCAAAAGAGTGCAGGAAAACGATATTCGATCAACTGCATAATCTATCGCACCCAGGTGTTCGAGCCTCCCTGAGGTTAATTAAAGCCCGATATTTTTGGCCGAACATCTATAGGGATGTGCGTTCATGGGCTAAAGAATGTATGTCTTGCCAGGCAGCTAAAATATCGCGCCATGCGAAGTCTCTAATTCTACCAATAGAAAAAGAGTCAGAGAGGTTTGAGAAGATACACGTGGACATGGTGGGACTATAACCGACATGTACCCCACCCGGACAATCTTTCCCCTCACAGTGCCGTTACGTGCTAACTTGCATCGATCGGGTCTCGAAGTGGGTGGAAGCGAGCCCTATCCCGGACATGAGTGCCACCACGATTGCTGTTGCCCTGCTGGAAGGATAGATATCCAGATTTGGTCTCCCGTTGTACGTGATTACCGATAGAGGTGCACAATTTGAATCGAATCTTTCAAAGAATTGTCAGCCCTCGTTGGTTTTCATCGACTACGAACCACGAGCTACAGACCCTCCACGAACGGGATGGCGGAAAGGATCCATAGGACTTTTTAAACGGCTATAATGGCCCGGAAACTGGATTGGTTGATGGCACTCCCGGTGGTGTTGCTAGGCATTCGTGCCCTACCGAATGAGTTGGGATTTTCCCCATTCACAGCGGTAACTTTCACGACGCTACTATGCCCGAAGCCACTGGTATCACCGAGCTCGTCGAAAGAAGAATGCAATTTCGTCAAGGACTTGGCCACGACAATAGCCCATAGATTTTAGACGAATAGCCACAGGCAATATTCACTCGGTGCCAAAGCCTTACATAGCACCCGGCCTGATCGAAGCATCACACGTGTGGGTGCGAATAGACCGTGTTCGAAGACATCTTGAGGCGCCATATGCGGGCCCCTTCATGGTTATCGAACGCGGCAGTAAAGTTTTCACACTAGAATTCCAGGACGGAAGGATGGACACCGTCTCAAATGACCGGATGAAAACGATACGATTACCCTAGGCAACTGGGGACTCTTGGGACAGCGATCGGAGTATCCCGGTGTCCCGGGCCATCCAGAAGAGGCCGAGATCCAACCCTGCTGGGGAAATGGAACCCGCAACTGAAAGGGGGATCGAAACTCCTGATCCTGGCCCTTCGCCTAGAGCGGAAGAGCCGCAATAGGAACATGCCTCATCGCGAGCGGGAAGAAGGATTAAGTTCGCTAAAGACAACATATATATTTATTGAGAGGTGAATAACAAAGTGTTAAATGAATAATGCTTAGCCTAAAATTATAAGACAGTGTGCCAATATAAATAAAAAGAGCACATAAGGTGAAATTATATAAGATTCACATGGCAAAGTTCGTGATATTCAGACGCAAAGTCGTCACGAGGTACCAGGATGGGAGGAACTATAAATGTCTAATTAAAATAGACAGCTCATATCCAAAAGTAACGAATGAAATAAATAAATTATTGTATAAATATTGTCAAACTTACTGTAAATGTTAATTAGCTGTAACGAGAAATAATCCAGGTTGAATACTACTACATATAGCATTTAAGGTAGGATTTAAGAATCCATAACAATTGTTAACCTAAGAAAATAACATTAAATGTAGAAAACCAAATTTTGTAAAGGTCAAGGTGCAATAGCAGCAGGTAAACGACTCCGTCGACTTATGGGCGGACGCCTGTAGTGATCTGCGTGTACGTCCAAAATAGGACACACGCGAGAGTCGCTACACACATAAAGTATAGAGAGAGAGTAAAGTAAAGTTAGCGCCGTTTACGAGAATGTCACACGGTAGTAAACGGAGCACAGTTATCTCTATTAGAGTTGGTCGAGGCAATCTTAGGCAAACATTATAATTAAGGCAGAATCCAGAATAAACCGGATAGCTATCACTATTAAACAAATAGAAACCAGGTTAGGAAGCTGTCTCCATAGCAACATGCCACCGCACACAGAGAATTTTACCCAATAGTCGGAGTGCCTTCCTTATAAATATGTTCGGCAGTAGCAAATCAAAACTCGAGTTATATTAATACCGACATATCAACAGGCCGGTACATAAGAGGGAGGTGTGGCTTAGTTGGATGAGGAACTTGTAGGGCGTGGCTTAAATTGAATATATCACTGTGTGAAGCCAGAACAAAGAGAATAATTAGATTACTGTTTTATATAGTAAATATATCACATTATATATCGTTCAGTCCGATTTCTCGGATTCGCGTAATTCATTTTTATATATAGTCGTGTACATAACGCAGACATTAAGGTGTAACTCTTAAAGGCTCTATTCGTTCGGCCTCATTTAGACCTCACCCGCACTTGACCTCGAAATTAATTTATGTCATAACTTAAAACTTAAAACTTAATTAAAGAACTTTTGTAAAGTGCAATAAGATCTAGTTCAATAATAATTCTACTTTTGCTTTTGTGACTTCAATATCCTAACGTTCCTCAATCTTCCTGCTTCAAGGCCTTATTTTTTCGGGAAAACAGCCGTTGCGCATTCTCCTCGTTAATCGCAATTCCTCGCGATTACATAACTACCAAAATACCGGTGTTCTACCCTGATGTGATCTATCCCCATCCTCCGGGCTATTTGACCCCGTCGCTAGAATAAGACCGCCCTTCGGCTTAGGGCACCCCATAGCAATCAACAAACATTTCTTGTGGGAAGTAAGGAAGGGCAACGCCAACTAACCAGGGCATATGTATCAACCGGAGTCCTTTCCAAAAGATTACGCGATAACTCGGTAATCTATCGTCATTATTGGCAACCAGCGTCCCCCTTCCAAGGCTCTTGAGTTGTCCTGACGATTACTTTCAAGGTTCCCCCATAATTAGGGACGACCTTTAAGAGCCCCCCCATAATAGTACTGAAGACTAAAATAGAGGACATAGAGAAACAACTGGAACTCTCACACAGAAATCAACAAAAACGGGCAGAACTGAGAGCGCTCGCCAACATCAAGGAAAATATCAAATCTTCTTTACCTACGCTAATAAAAAGCTAAATAACAGATCAGGAGTAGGCCCCTCGTTGATCAACAGCAGAGACCTCACAAACGACCCAGTAGAAATGGCTAACATACTAAAGACTCAGTATGAAAGCGTCTATAGCACTCCCAAGGGGAACAAAATCGTATCTGATCTCAACTCCTCCTTTGCATATGTAGATAGAGGAAAGTAGGAAAATGGGCAAAGAAAAAATAATAGCGCAGGCGAGTTGCGAACAGCTTCCCGCGTCGCTGGACCAAGGTAGCCAGCGGCGAATCCACTCGGCCATCCTGAGTCTCAAAAAAGACTCATTCAAACGATGATTTTAAGCTGCTCGCCTGTACTTCTCGTACGCTATACAACCCCCCTCCTAGAAGCGGGGCGTATTTTGAAGAAATGAAGAGAGCCCGTTTGGAAATGTTATCCAATGCCTAACGCTCCCCCTCCCGGGTCTGGGCACCATTGTAGATAGAGGGGGTGTTGGAAACGGGGCAAAGAAAAAAATAATAGCGTAGGCAAGTTGCGAACAGCTTCCCGAGTCGCTGGACCACTGTTAGTCAGCGGCGAATCCACTAGGCCATCCTGAGTCTCAAAAAAGACTCATTCAACGAAGCTTTCAAGCCGCTCGCCTGCACTTCTCGTACGCTATACATACACCTCGGATGCACCCTAAAGCTTACCTTCATCAACATCAACAAGGAAAACATTGTAGAAGTCATTGACAAGATAACCCCAGACGCTGCTGCTGGCCGGATGGATTCCTCTCTCAGCTGCTAAAAAGGTGCAAGCTAGAGCTAGCCATTCCGCTACGATATCTCTGGAAATTACTAAAGACAGGAAGGGTACCGGATATACTAAAAACTGGAATAGTCACACCAATACACAGAGGAAGAGGCAAAGGCTTAGCCAAAAAATATAGGATTGTTGTCCTAACTTCACACCTGGTCAAGATCTTCGAGAGAATAATCAGACAAGAAACGGTAGATTTCCTGGAAGCCAACCACAAATTCAACGATGCCAACACGGTTTTAGGCGAGGTCGCTCCTGCCTATCACAATTATTACAACACCATGAGAACATCCTTGAAAATATCCAAGACAGCAAAAACTTGGATGTTATATACCTAGACTTCTCCAAGTCCTTTGATAAGGTTGACCATTCAATTCTTCTCCACAAACTGTGAGAAAATGGCAGTACAGGTCAACTGGGAAGATGGCTGCAAAGCTTTCTGACTGTAAAAAAACTGAGGGTTTCAGTCCAAGAAAAACTATCTGAACAGAGTGAAGTCTGGAGCGGAGTACCACAAAGGTCTGTTCTGGGCCCGCTACTGTTTCTTATTCATATAGGGGACATTGACTCCACACTGCGACACTCAGAAGCCACATCATTCGCAGATGACACTAGGATAAAAAAACAACAAATTTCCAGTGTAGAAGATGCTAATCACCTACAACAAGACCTAGATCGAATCCTGATATAGGCAGCAGAGAATAATATGGCCTTGAATGGGGATAAGTTTTAGTTGTTGAAATATGGTGTCCATCAAGAAGAAATTGGTGCATTTAGTTACTGGAGTGATGACCATAGTCAGCGTAGCCAGGAACATGTCAGAGACTTAGGCATATACATGAGCCTAGCCGCAACATTCACCCACCACTATGCCAAAATTACAGAAACCGCAAGAAGTATGTGTGGGTGGATCCTCAGAAACTTCAGTACCCGGCAACAGGAATATATGATCACACTCGGAAAACTCTTGTTCTCTCAAGAACAGAGTATTTCTGCCAGTTGTGGTCCCCATACAAAATCAGCGACATTGCTAATGTGAAAGCTCCCCAACGCACTTTTACCAGCAAAATCCAGGGCTTACAGCATCTCAATTACTGAGAAAGAATGACTCATCATAGGCTCTACTCCATGCAGAGGATAAGAGAAAGATACATAGCTATGTACGTGTGGAAGGTCTTGGAAGAGATAGTGCCGAACATGGGGATCAGGTAAATTACCACGCAAGAAGAGGAAGACTCTGTGGCGTGAAGAGCATCAGCACTACCTCACAAAGGATACGAACTATCAAGTACAATTCCTTCACAAAAAACGGAACCAGATAATTCAACTGCGTACCACGAGACATACGAGACCTCACTTATGTCCCGCCTGAACGCTTCAAAAGAAGACTATACAAATGGCTGGCTGGATTGACTGATCAGCCACCAATACCAGGCTACTCAGGCTCCCACCACAACACCCTACCAGAAATTTTCAGAGAGAGGAAGGAGGAAAAGCGTCCTGCAGCGGGTGGATGTCGACATCAACCTCATCGTTAGAATATTAAATTCAACTAAGTAAGTAAGTAGTTCTAATATATTAGTAATAATATAAAATATTAAATTAAAAAAATAAAAAGTTGAGAGAAAAAGAGAGGGGGAAAATACAACTATATATATATATATATATATATATATATATATATATATATATATATATATATATTAGTGCTTGAATGCAAATTTTGTTGAAGACCATTGTGTATTTTGCCTTAAATAATTTCCTTTGGCAACTTTCTCTTCTTCTAACAATCTTTTTTATTCCATCTTGTAGATGGTGGATTACTTGTCCAGTATTCATCGGAGCGTTTTGAAATGTTTTTGCCTCCTTTACCGATGTAATGAATGGAGTCAGGATCTGGCAGAAAGTGAAAGTAAACGATTTATTCCGCCTTGGTTAAACGTAACGTTAGAGGAAATGAGCCACTCCTGTGCGTGGAATTTTTAAAATAGTTTTAATTTGCGATTCCAGCTTGTCGCTTGACTGTTGATGGACGACTTATCTTCATTTATTAATTTGGCTTCTAAGATGTTCAAAGCCTCGCTTTATTAACCTTTTTTCTTTTAATAATGGGTTTATCAACGAGCATATCTATCGTTAGGTTAATATTATGTACACTCTCCATATGGGTCAACTAGATGAAAGATTATTGGACATCATGGAAAATAAGCCACACACATAATGCTGATATGTAGATGACATCTACATCAACGTCCAAAACGAAGAACATCTCGTTAACATGAATCAACATTTTGAAGAGAACTCCGTGCTAAAATTCACTTATGAATTGAGCACGGGCAATAAAATCCCTTTCTTAGATGTTGAAGTTCATAACATCATGGCAACTACATCACTAAAGTAAATAGGAAAAGTACGGACATGGGAAGATACCTCAATGCAGAGAGTGAACGCCCTGAAAGGTACAAACTAAGCGTAATCGGCTCATACATCCGCCGAGCTTATAAATGCTGCTCTACGTGGGAACTTTTCCACCAAGAGATTGCACTAGTAAAGCAAATACTCGTGAATAATAGTTTCTCAAACAGCATGATTGACAAACAACTCCAATCATTTTTAAATAACCATTACAAACATACGGATAAAACTGAAAGTAATCATGGATAGGTCAACAACATCAAAGTGTATTGCAGAAACCAGATGTCCAAGACCTATAAAATAGATGAAAAAAAACATCAACGAGATTGTTAACTGTAACATCAAGGTTAAAAATCAAACGGATAAAATCCAACTGATCATCTATTATAAAACAACAAAAGCCAGCAATCTTCTGATGAAAGATAACATCTGCCAAAACTCCTCGAATCTTAAGTCAACCAACATAGTTTATGAGTTCACCTGTCTCAATAAAGACTGTAGGCTTTATAAAACTCTAAATATATCGGCATGACAACTATCACACTTTCGAGATGGTTAACTATGCATCTACAAAGCGGAGGGCCGAAGAACCATAAGAGTGTACAGAATATTAACCTAACGAGAGATATGCTCGTTGATAACACCATTATTAAAAGAAAAAAGGTTAATGAAGCGAGGCTGAACATCTTAGAAGCCATATTAATAAATGAAAATAAGTCACCCATCAACAGTCAAGCGACAAGTTGGAATCGCACATTAAAACTATTTTAAAAATTCCACGCACAGGAGTGGCTCATTTCCTCTAACGTTACGTTTAACCAAGGCGGAATAAATACCCCTTAAAAATCGTTTTCTTTCACTTTGGACGGCCGAAAATCCGTTTTTACTGCGTACAGCTGAAGAACTTTGGATACAGCACTTTTTACTTGTTTTAGTGTCTGATTGACTTTTGAGCGCTGCTGCAGAATCGAGCCTGTTCTGGAAGTCTTAAGGTGAACCCAGATTCATCCTTAAAAAAGAGAGCCATATTTTTCATACGTCGAAGTCATAATTCAATGAGGGCTTAAGCGCCTCACTGCTCCCGTCCATCGCTCTGCGTGTGAACCCGCTCGGATGTCTGCCATTCATTTATTTCGTCTTAACTATGTCAGCCACTTGGTTTGGCATAATTAAGGACTTATGTGAACACTGGTTTGAGGCCTAGCCCACAGCAGAAGCATAAGTCAGAAATCGTCTCGATACTGGGGCATAACTGCGAGTCCCGGACGGAGGAGGAATCCTCATCGCCCGGGGGACCCGGCCAGAATCATAGAGGGAGTTACACCCGTCTCTATGTAGTTGGATGCAGTTATGGCGTATGTACCCGTGAGGGGGTGGCACAAACTTAGCGGTCGTTGATTCGGCCGCTAAGCATTAAGTCCACCAAGCTCAACCCTCTGAGGTCCCCACCCGAGACCCACCCCATCACCCTATCATCCCTCATACTGGCAGCATACGAGCGGGAGAGCAACAGGAGAAATGGACGGGGGCGTTCCTCTCAAATTACTTGGAACCCGTTACCAACCCCACTCACACCATCCTATACCTCCTTTACCTCACACTAACTTTTTTCACATATCAAAAACAAAATTAATTACACTTGTTTTCAGAGGAAGAAGGAAAAGGAAGAGCAGCAAGACCATGGAGGCCCTCACTAAGAGGGTCCCCTTAAGGACCATCGCCGGAATGAAGACCCCAACGAAGAAGGATCTATGTGAAACCCTCTATATAGAGCTGAAGGTGGCACTAGTTAAACTTATCGAAGTTTCGTCAGGCTTCATCGCCATGTGTGCCGAAACCAGAGACGTCGATCAGCTCCTTTCAGAAGAGGGAGCAAGGGTACTGAAAGAGACCGGATTAGAAGCAAACCCCCCCCCCCAGGTGGCAGCAAATAGAAGCGTCATCTGCCGCAAAGTCGAAAGCTGGGTAGGCGAACACAGCACGGATGATCTAAAAGAGGAGATTACTAGAAGCAACCAATGGGCACAAGTTCGCGAAATTATCAAATTCCGCGAACACACCCACGTATTCAAAATCACATTTGCAACCACAGACATGGCGAGAAAGGCCACCCAGAATGGCATTCTCGTATTCAACATGAGAATACCGGGTGAAAATATCCAACAGGAAAAATTCAGTAGCATACAAATGTGCTTTGTGTGCTACAAACTTGAAGACCATACCTCCACCACCTGCCCAGACAAAAACAAGCTGTGGTGCAGTGAGTGCGCCACGGAAGGGCACCGTTTTGACAAGTGCGAAAGCAACGTCAAGAAGTGCCTTAACTGCAAAGGGGAACACAGGACGATGGCTCTTAATTGCCCCAAGCGAAGAGAAATCATCAGAAGAAAAGAAGAAGAAGACAGAAAGGCAAAGGAAACGACTTATGCGAACGCTGCCAAAAGAAACACAGTGACGAACGCTGCACCAGGACCTGCACCCTTTAGCGTATCAGGAGATCTGAGCGCAAAAATTTTGATCTGCATAACCCATGCAAATGTGGCTAATGCAGTGAAGCCTGGTTGTTATAACCAGGTGCTCAATGCGCTCCTGAAAGCTAATAACCTCCCAGCGGTAATCATGCCAGAAGACCCCGAGTGCTCACAGGCCTTCAAGAACTCCATCATCCAAAACAAAAGCTCCAAATCCGGTTTGGAGGAGATGATTGGAGCACCATCTGAGGAAGAAACAGAAGAAGAGGAAGAAGAAGAGGAAAAGGCTGGAAGTGAGGATGGTTCATCCTCATCTGACAGCGAAGAGGGCCCCTGCACCCGCACGCGGGCAACCAAAAGCAGGTCAAAGACCCCGAGCCCCCCCCCGAAAAAAGAAAACCCTGGGCCGAGTAAAATCGCCCAACCAGCCCCCAGACCGAAAAAAGGGAAGAAAAAACATAGGTAAAGCAACTCATCATGCTACGTAACGGACTGAAAATAATGGAAATCAACACCAATGGCTGGACGACGAAAAGAATTCTTTATGGAAATGTATTCAGAGAAATTGATGCAGACATCATACTGATCTCAGAACACGGGATCGACACGCGTAATACAGAAATGAAAATCTGGAACTACGATGTGTTGATCACAAACTTTTCGCAAGAGCGGTACGATGGCGCCGCTATTGCAATAAAGAAAGGGATCAAATACAAGCAGATAAGAAACTTAGAAGAATCCTACCTCGCGATTGAGGTCGAGCTCGACTTAGGAAAGTTGGTCATTGCAACCGGATATCAACCGCCAAGGAGAGATGTGTTGCCTATTCACACTCTCACTGGCCTATTTGGCAGAAGAGCCCCCACCATTCTAATGGGGGACCTAAACGCCAGATGCCGAGAATCCGGTTACAGGACCTTCAATGGAATAGGGAGAAGCCTGGACCTGTTGCTGGACAGAAATATTGCCCAGCGGATAGGCCCCGACTTCCCCACCTATGTCAGAGAACGAAATGCCACAAAGCCAGACATCTGTCTGGTGAATCGTCAGCTACCGTTCAATTACTACATGGAACCAGTCCAGGTTCCATGCAGTGATCATATAGGGATCCTACTCACAATCAATAGGAACCCTATACAAGTCCCAGCAGTAGTCAGGAAGAACTACAGACGAGCAGACTGGGCACGGTATGCACACCTTCTCGAGGCCTACGATCCGCCCAACCTGGACGAGGCAATACTCGAGGAGATTGACGAGGCACTCGATGACCTCAATAACCAAATCATCGACGCAGATAGGGCTTGTATCCCTCGTTCCTCATATAGGACCATCTCAACCTATGAATGGACCGAATATATGAAGGAACTATACCGTGAACTGAAGATAATGTATGAACACAACATCGTGAATGCATCAGTACACTCGATGCAAAGAAGTAAAGAAATCAAAGAAGAATTGAACCAGTTGATCCTCGAACAGCAAAACAGAAGATGGGAGGATGCGATCGAAAGTATCGATCACGAAGCAACTCCCAAAGAATTTTGGAAGAAGATCCGAATTCTTAAAGGATCAACTGGAAAGAAGCACAAGATCGAGCTACAGAAAGAAAATGGAGACATCGAAGAAGAGGAAGAGAAAGTTGAAGAGATATTCCGAAGTTATTGGGAAAAGATCTTCAGTATAACTGAAGAAGAAAACGAAGACTATGACCTAGAGTTCGAAAGCAACATCATCGACGAGCTCAACGAAGAAATAGATAAGACGCACCCTCATCACCAGGTGGATAGGCAGCGCGACGGAGCCGCCGAGATTACAGAAGAAGAACTACTCGGCGCGCTTCGCTCATTCCAGCAAAAAGCTCCAGGACAATCGGGGCTTACAAAGCTTAACTTTGAAAAGGCACCAGCCTGTGTCATCGAAGGAATGAGAAGAATACTCAACGCCTGCCTTAATACGGGGTACTTTCCAGATGCTTATAAAACGGCAAAGATGATTTTCTTGCCCAAGCCTGGAAGGAACCCCAAGTTGAAGGAGAGCTACCGACCAATTTCGCTACTGGAATTTGGTGGGAAGCTCTTCGAGAAGATCCTCAACAAAAGACTGGTGTCTCACCTGGAAGATAACTCGCTCTACAACCCACACCAATTCGGGTTTAGGAGTAAGCGAAGTACGGAAATGGCGATTAACGTCATTACGGAAAAGCTAGCCCAAGCAAAACGGGAAAAGAGTTACGTGGACATTGTTTGTCGGGATGTATCAAAGGCGTTCGATAAGGTGTGGCAACGGGGAATGCAGTACAAGATCTTACGACTGGGACTAAGCGAAAGCTTAGAAAGAACTCTCTGTGACTATGTCATGGAGAGAACGGCGTACGTCAGTTTAGGGTGCACGGACGGGCCAAAGTTTCCGCTCAATGCGGGCCTCCCGCAAGGGGGGTGCCTGTCTCCCACTCTCTACTTGATTTACACCGCGGATGTCCCAGTCCCTGTAAACCCCACTTGCCTCAACTTACAATTCGCCGATGATTTCACCCAGGTAATCACATGTCCATGGAGGAATGCGCCTATGCAAGCTCGCATGACGGCAGCAGAAATCGAAAACCTGAACACCTACGAGGCCCGGTGGAAAATCCGTACCAACCAGGATAAGTTCAAAGTAGTCCCCATAGGCAGGAGACTACTTGATGACGTCAGGGTGGGGGATAGACGATATCCCTACACCAATGAATGCAGCGTACTCGGCATGAAGATCACCTCAACCGGGTACGCAAAGCACGTCCAAGAACGCATCACCAAGGCCACTGCTGCAGTCAAGACTCTGTACAGGTTCAGAAATCTTCGTCAAAGCAACAAAAAGAAGATCTATACTGCACTAGTTAGATCGACGTTGCTTTACCCCGCTTCCGCCCTCTCCTGTGCCTCAAAGACACAGAAGAGGAGACTACAAGTGGTGCAGAATAAATGCGTGTACCTAATCACAGGTACACGCAGAATGGAAAGAAGAACGCAAGAAGAGCTGCACCGAGAGGCGGGGTTAACCCCCATTAACGTTGTCATCGAAGAACGGACAAGGAATATGCTGGAAAAGGTCAATCGTTTGGACGAAGATATCGTACAAATGATAGACCAAAACAGAAGAGAAGTATGTCGCGCCAGATTTCCAAGCTCCGCTAGGATTTTAGCTGGCGGAGCAGAAGTACCGTTCTACGCTAGATGAGTCAATTTACCCCAAACTAAGAAAAAACTACCGATCGTGAAACCAACCGATTTTGACAAAATTCACTGATAACGACAAAACTAACCAACTAAGACAACTACCGAAGAAGGAATCCTACACAAGAAAACGACAATCACCGAACAAGACTACAAGAAGAAACACTGTACACAAAATACACACACTACAAAATCACGAAAAAACAAAAAGATACTGAAACAAACACAGTAAGTTAATATTAACAACTTACAAATACAACAGCTAACGCGCACACCATAAACAAAAATATTAGCAATAAAGACAAATGGCTTGAACGCCAAACTATATGTTATATATATACCTGTATATATATATATGTATAAAAACCCATAAAAACAACAACGAAACCACAAATCAAATATATTTGAAAGCGATAGGCCTGATCACCAGGCTCTTGCATCACTTTGCACCCTACCACACTTCTTTCTCTTTTCACCACTGGTCTACTTTCCGCTATCTATTCACACACCCTTTCTATCCCCTTATCTGCATACTCTCACATACACTGGTTCTTTCACTTTGACGGCGAAGAATTCTTGGCAGAAATACGGCTCCGACAACATATCACATCCGGCAAAGGAGGGAAAGTTTTGGGCAAAATTTCCCAAACGCCTCCGAAAAGTTCAAAAAGAGAGATATTACGCATATTTTCATCATCACTCACCATCATACTAATTTCATCTTTCTTCTAGTGGCCCCACTTAAGCAGATGACTGCCTAAGTCCCCGGCCCCGCCCCCCTGCGTGGACGGCTGTCGGATGTGAGGAGAATTTGCCATTCATATTTCGTCCCAACTATGCCTAGCAGTTGCATTGGCATGATTGGGGGCATTGGAGGAAGCTGGTTTGAGGAGTAGCCCACAGTAGAGAACAATGTCAGAAACATTCCGGACAAGGGACGGACTGCGACCTTCGGTGCTAATTACGGCGAAGGCCCCTCCCAGGATCATAGAGGGTGAAAACCGTTTCTATGCTATGTTGGGGAGCAGTCGCGATTTAAAACCCTCGGGGGGGCGGCGTTGTCAATAAGTCCGCCATACAATCACACCCCTGAGAGGATCCCACCCGGACTCATCTCATTCATCTTTCATCATTCACCCAAAGGCAAATCCTTCTTTACAACCAGGCGGCGGTTTCTTACGAGGGGGGGCCCTCTTCTCCCCAAAAAGTAAAAATCCAAATTTTTAAAAAAAGGAAAAACGTACACAAATCATTCATAAACTAAAAAACGTAAAAGAGAGTTCCGAATAGAAGTAAGCTTGGTCTCCTATAGAAAAGTGTGCGCCCCCCTCTTCAAGGGGAGCCCACCCGGAAAAATGGCGGCACAGGATGCGCCAAGAGTCCCGCTAAGGTGTATTGGCGGACAGGCAAAACCGGACAAGGGTACGGTGTACAAGACCCTGTTTGGCAAGCTCAACGTGGGCGTTCTCAGACTAATCGATACTCCCGTCGGTTATGTCGCCGTGTGTGAGAAAGAAAAGGACATTGAGACGCTCACGAAGGAAGAAGGTGTTGAACACCTAAAGGAGATAAACCTCCTACCAACCACGCCCCCCCAAATACAGGCGCACAGAAGCGTCGTGTGCAGACGGCTCGACCCATGGGTTGGCCAGCACACCAAAGAAGAGATAAGGGAGGAGGTAGAAAAGAATCAAAACTGGGCAAAGGTGGCAGAGGTAATAAAATTCCGGAACAAACGAGACAACTCGGAGTATGCCCATGTCTTTAAAATAGTGTTCACAGACACGGAGATGGCGGCGAAGGCCAAGGAGAGAGGACTGCTTCTCTTCAACGCCAAGATCAGTGGAGAGCAGGTCGAGCGCGAGGAATACATCCCCGTGCAGATCTGCTTCAACTGCTACCGCCTAGAGAGCCACACAACAAAGGAATGTAAAGAGCAGGAGGCAACCTGCTCGAAGTGCAGTAGAAAAGGGCACGGCTGGCGCGAATGCCAGGCCAAGGAGGAGAAATGCCCGAACTGTGGCCAGAGACATGGGGCGATGGCGATGTCATGTCCTAAGAAGAAGGAAATTATAAGGAAGAAAGCGGAAGCAAGGAGGGCGGAAGGCATGAGGAGAGCAAACACCTCCTATGCCCAAGCAACAAAGACCACCAACCCGGCAAACACCCTGAACAACCAGGTCCCCAGAACCTACGTAAAAGTAGACAAGGAAGACAAGGATGCCACAAAAATCCTTACGTGCATCCTATACGCACACGTGAGAAACCTAACCAACCCTGGATGCTTTGCCAGGGAGGTCAACACGATGCTAAAGAACAATGGACTAGCGGAAATGTGGTTCCCGGAGAACCCCCCCTCGGGGGACGTCCTCCAAGTCCAGATCGGGAACCAAAAAGAAGCGCCCGCGACACCATTTCCACGGGAAACCGAGGTCAAGGTGAGCAACTCCAGCGAGACAACTAAGAAAGACGCCCCACCGAGATCTCCGAACAAAGACCCACGACTAGCTGCGATTAAAAAGAGGGAGGAGAGTGCGAGAAGAGCAGCCAGAAGACTAAAGCAGGCGGAAGGAAACATCCTGAGCTCGGCCTCTTCATCAGAGGACGAACGAGAAATCCCCCAACCCGCTAAAAACAGGAGCAGAAGTGTGAAGAAGGTCAGGGAATTTGATGGAGATGACCTCAACATCAAATTCTTCAGGACTGAAGGCACTTCGTTCCCAAATAGCCCCAAGGTGGGGGAAATCATTGAAGGGGTAAGAACAGGACTACTAAAATGGTCCTATGATTCCCCAGTCCGTGAAGCGCTGGTAGTGACGGCGCTCATGGAAGCCAGGATCAAGATCTATAGGGACTCCTGCTTCGCCGTAAGCGTAGCAGAGTTCAGAAGAATTCGGAACGGGAAAATTACACATACAGAAAACCAATAATCAAGACACAAACTAACACACACATACACAACAACACATAAACATGGAAAACACGAACAACACACTAAAGATACTTACAATTAACGTCGATGGATGGGTAGGGAAACACATTCCCTACGGAAACATTTTCCGTAAAGTGGATCCCGACCTAATCCTCATCACAGAACATGGCGTTAACACAAACGTCAACAACATAAAAATACCCAACTACACGATCTTTAGTAAAAATCACACACAAAAACGGTATGATGGCGCTGCCATCGCGATACGTAACAACATTACGTACAAAACACTTCCAGACCTAGATGAATCATTCGTGGCAATTGCAATACCTACCCTAGTTGGAGACCTGACCGTGGCGGCGGCCTATCAACCGCCGCGACGCGATTACCTCCCGATCCCGAATTTTTACAACCTCTTCGGGCGTGGGAAATTGACATTGCTTGGCGGTGACCTTAATGCCAGATGCCGTGCATCAGGCTACGGGAGTACCGACTCGAGGGGAAGAAACCTGGAGATGCTACTCGAAAGAGACAGACTCCAGAGGGCCGGGCCTGAGTTCCCGACCTTCATAACACAATGTTCAGCAACAAAGCCGGACATTGTGTTGACATCCAAAAACTTCCCCTTCAACATTGTCAATGAGCCCGGACCAATAGTTCCGAGCGACCACATCCCGATTCTCACTACCATCTCGTTAGCACCAATACTCAAGCCCGTCACACTCAGGAAAAGTTACGCGAAAGCTAACTGGGAGCTATATAGAGAGATACTCAGTACATACCAACCAACTGATCTGGGAGACGCTAATCTCGAAGAAATTGATGAGGAGATCAACAAGATCACCGATCTCCTCATTCAAGCCGACGAGAGATGTGTTCCCAGAATCTCCTATAAGATGCTCCCACATCCTGTGTGGACGGACGAGATGAGAGAGATCGCCCGTGAACATAGAGCAATCTATGATGAGATCGGAAGGACAGGTACCAATAGGGAAAGGTCGGCCAGAATGAGACACCTAAGCCTGGAAATGAAAAACATCTTAGTAGAAAAACAGACGACGATATGGAATGACATCATCGGGAAGCTGGACAGGGAGAGTGATCCCGTAAAGTTCTGGAATAACATCCGGAGACTTAGGGGATTACCTCCCAGACCCAGAACCAAAATCAAGGAAAGAGACAACATCATAGAGGATCCAGAGTCTCTCGAAAGAAGATTTAGATCACACTGGCAGACGATTTTCGCTATAACGCCAGAGGAGAACGACGACTTCGACCAGGATTTCGAAGACCAACTGCTCGACGACCTCGGCGCGATGATACATAGAACCCACCCCCATCCGCAAGTGTCACAGGAAAGAGTGATGGCTGACCACGGAGCCCCGGTAACTGTAGAAGAGACCTTGAACACCATAAGGTCCTTCAAGCAGAGGGCTCCAGGCTGGTCTGGAATTACGAAGAACAACCTCGTAAATGCCCCAAGGCAAATTATTCAGGGACTGGCAAACACGATGAATGCCGCCCTGAATACAGGTTACTTCCCGGATGGATACAAGATGGCCAAAATCATCTTTATCCCAAAGGGAAACAAGCCTCCAGACCAGGTGGCAAGCTATCGCCCCATCTCTCTTCTTGAGATGCTGGGTAAAATCTTCGAAAAGATTTTAGCGAATAGGCTACAAGCTCAACTGAGCGAGTTAGGAGCGCACAACCCACAACAGCACGGGTTTCGCAAAAAGAGGGGCACAGACACCGCCCTGGCGCTCCTAACGGAAAAAGTAGCATACACCCAAGCGAACAGGTTCTATGTAGACATTGTGCTGAGGGACGTGCAGAAGGCCTTCGACAAAGTCTGGCTGGAAGGACTTCAATACAAGATCCTGAACCTCCAGCTAGACCCAATCCTGGAAAGGATCCTCTGTGACTTCATCATGGACAGAAGGGCATGTCTCATGATTGAAGGGCACAGAGGCCCCGAATTCGAGTTAAAGTCGGGCGTCCCCCAGGGTAGCTGCCTGAGTCCTCTGCTTTACTTGGTCTTCACCATCGACCTTCCAACTCCGGTGCACAGGGACACGATGTATCTGCAATACGCAGATGACGTCACACAAATTGTTCCGTGCCCGGTGGGGAAAGCAAGGGCGCAGGCGGACCGAACTATAGCGGAAATCAACAACATCAGCCGATGCGAGAGACGATGGAAAATCAGGACCAACAGGGACAAGTTCAAAATTGTCCCGTTGAACCGCGAGTCGACATGGCCCATCATCATAGATGGGAGGCGATACGGCTACTCCGCCGAAGGCACTGTCCTGGGCCTTAAAATCACCGACCATGGATACTCGAGACACCACACGGAGAGGCGGAACCTGGCGAAGAGAGAAATCTCCAAGCTATTCAGGTTTAGGGATCTTAGCTCGGCTAACATCAGAAAGTTATATATGATGTATGTCCGAGCTATGCTGATCTACCCCGCAGTGGTGTCACAAGCGGCTAACAAAACCTCTATGAAAAGGCTCCAGCGTGTCCAGAACACTGCCTCTCTGCTTATCAATAAAGTAAGAAGGCGTGACCATGTCAGGCAAAGCGTCCTGCATCGGAGGAAACGCTTGGAGCCCATCAATGTCGTAACCCAGAAACTGGGCAAGAAGATCTGGTCCACCTTAACGGACGATGTCATTCCAGAACTCCAGGGAGCAGGCGGCAGGCTGAACATACCTGCGCGGCTACGGGCGAAAGCCTCACGCAGAAGCCGGTTCCCGAGCACTAAACTTTGTGCACATAATAACATAACCCCAATATACACATAACAGCGACAAAACACAACAAAACAACTCAATACATCTACACAAAAAATATGCGACTAAAAATAATACGTTGTCGGCAAAAAAGCTTTCAAAGGCTTGAATGCTAAATAACTAACAACAGTATCAAACTAAAACAAAAAAGACAGAGAAGAAGACACAAAAATACAGAAAGAAGAACACTACAAACAAACGAAAACATAAAAACAAAAATGAAATATTCAAATAAAGGAAAAAGTAACCAAAAATAATGTGATGCCCTCCCTACTAGGGCAATTCCCCCCCCCCCCCCATCTTTAACTTTTTATTCACCCACTATATCTTCCACTATAACATCTCTTTTCGAAAATTGCGTACATCATCATCTTTCACTTTACTTTGTGCCAGGTTCTCACTCCACTCATTGCATTGGTAAAGGAGGCAAAAACATTTCAAAACGCTCCAAAGATGATCGAATAAGATCGAAAGCTTAGCAATTTAGTTTGTTTTTTACCAAACACATTCATTTAAAAGAGAGATGAATACTGGACAAGTAATCCACCATCTACAAGATGGAATAAAAAAGATAGTTAGACGAAGAAAAAGTTGCCAAAGGAAATTAATTAAAGCAAAATACACAATGGTCTTCAGCAAAATTTGCATATATATATATATATATATATATATATATATATATATATATATATATATATATATATATATATGCTAAAAATAGGTAAAAACAAAGCACGAGAGTTCAACCGTTAAATAATAAAAAACCTGAAATTAAAAAAAAATTACTTGAAATAAATAAATCAAGAAAACAAAGTCTCTTATGTCCCAAAGAAACAAACAAATAAGTAAAGTAAATTAAATCAAAAAATAACGATTGACAAGCAACCTGGTACATATCACCATCACCCTCATCCATATCATTGTCATTATCGCCCCCTCTCTTCATCCATATCATTAACATTACTCTTTTTCCTTTTTTGCACTATAATTTCTGCCTAATCTGTCTTCTACTTTTACATATTCACCACTATATAATATATCCCTATCCCCTATATTGTCCCTTCTAGTAGTTAAATTTACTAACAGTTCAAGAAAGTTGTCAGTAATGCATTTAACAAATATATTAACCTTGTTTAGTGCTGTAAAACCCCAATTTATATCTGGCATATTTAAGTCTCCAATAATAAGAACTTGCCTTTTTTTTCTCATACATTCTTTCTCACTTTCATTTACAATAAGACTATCAACATTCTTAGTGCATTGTGGTCTATAAAAACAGCCTAACTTTCGTTGGACGTTATCCTTGAATTTAAGATTTAACCATATAGATTCTACATTAATTGAATTTACTTTAATATCGCTATCTAAATTAAATTAGCTACTATAATAAATTTGCTGTAAATAAATATAACTCCTCCTTTTTATTTTTTTCATGTATAATTGAATAAATTATATCCATTTATTTTAAACTCCTTGATATTATCCTAATTAAACTCACTCACCCAAGTCTCAGGAATACAAACAATATCAAACTCTCCGCAGTTATATAAGATAAGAGTTCATTTTTTTTACTTATAATACTTCTGCTATTTGTATAAATTACTTTAGTATTTAACTATGTTCCTTAAATAGTGTAAGTACAGACTGGATAGTATGGGACAACACTTAGTAGCGTGAGTGTACAAAAAATGATGACTTATAGTCCCTTCTTTTAAGATTAACACATTTCCCTAGTCTAGGTAAATTAAATGTTGAAGAAACATAGACACTCTCAGCCTAGCATGCCCTAACTAACCTTAGCCAATTCAGTTGAACCTAATCTAAAAGGCCTAACCTAACCCTAATCAGCTCACCTAGTTAAGTTAGGTTAGGTTGGTACTTGAGTTAGGTTAAGTGTTAGCCTAGTTAAATTAGGCTAAGTTGGTCTAGTTTAGGTTAAAGCAATAAATAAATACAAAATAAACGAGGGTGCAATACTTACGAAGTTATGAAGTGTAGCCTAATAACAATAATTTCATTAAACAAATATTCATTTGGGAGTCCTCAAAAGTTCAAATATTTTAAAACTTCTTAGATACAAATCCCAACTGTCGACTAGAACACAATCAATATTTCTTCTTGCTGGGGGGACTACTGATCGGGACCCAAGGGCCCGTCAGTCTTGCCTCGGGACCGGCTTCCCCAAGAGAGAAAGGTATGAAATGCAAATCAAATGATATATTACAGTTTAGAGTGATAGTAGAAATTTAATCAGAATTTAAAAAACACAATATTATAATTGTAGTAATTGGCAACTTGACACTCTTAAGGCTACAGGCATTCCATAATATGGGGTCACATTATGGGTCGGGCCTATCAGGCTTTGTGGGACCCTCAGTGGTTGGCGCCCTACGCTTTGGCGTAATTGGCGTATAGGTAAGTCCGGCCCTGCGCTAACTTGAGACCAGGAAATGGCAGTCTCAAGTCTGACTCAATATACTACTTAGCACCTTGAATCTAGATACTCAGTGCTGGTCCAAGGTACGGGTAACTCGGACAGTTGCCCGGGGTGCGCCATGTACGTAGGGGCGCCATCAGGGATCTTCCCCCTCAAAGAAAAAGTTACCAGATGTCATGCTAAGTATGTGGATTGCATTAATAATAATTCTTACAATATCTATTACTGTGGCCGCTGGCGAGAGGAGCTTTAGTAAACTAAATTTTATAACAACACATTTACGGTGAACCATGTCCCGAAACAGAATGAATTATTTGTCATTTTTTTTTCTATAGAAAATTATATTGCAAAGAATATAAATAAGAAAAGTGCCGTTAAAAGATTTGGTGATCGAAAGGCTAGGAAAATATGTTTCAAGTAGGCTAATTATGCATATTGACCAAAATCCAGGTTGGGTAAAACAATATTATTGTTCATTATTTGTTAAAAAACAACCCAGGTAATAAACTAATTTCTATTATTCTGTAGGGCTCGTTCTATAAAATAAGTAGGCCTCGGGTACCAAATTGAAGGATTTAATAGGCCCAGTGAGGAACTCCATAAATGGACGCTCGGTGGATTTATTAAAGCCTAAAAGTTGCTATGTGTGTAAATTAAGGAAATAATATGTCAAGTCTAATAAATAAAGAACCAAAGAGAGTTAGGAAATGATATATATATATATATATATATATATATATATATATATATATATATATATATATATATATATATATATATATATATATATATTAAACTGTACAAATAGACCTGAGGTAAGCGGTCGTTAGAGTCACGCGGAAACCCACGAAAATACAAAAATATCAAAAGTGACCACCTGGACAAATACGAGGATCGCACACAAACAAAAATAAGCACGTCGGGAACATTTATCAGCAGCTGTTCAAATATAGGCTCTGAACAGAGAAATTTCACAGAGATCGGCAACAAGCAATTGCTTATAATAAAACTAAATCTATGGGAAATATGTAGGCATAACTGATAAACAGAGCTGTCGGAAACTCCGTCCAAGGAGTTGAAATAACGAACAAACTAGATCACTGAGTACTTGCCACGGACAAGTAAAGGTCAACACCCTTGAAGACAATATATATATATATATATATATATATATATATATATATATATATATATATATATATATATATATATATATATATGATGAAAATTAATGCAATATCGCAAGAAAAGATGAGGTATTAAACCACATTCTCCGAAGACAATTTAATTCAGAACAGTTTCGGTGTATCTCACACCCCTTTTCAACTGACACTGGGCAGAAAATATAAGAGAAAAGCATAACACAAGATCCCCTCTTTTTCCCCCCAATCCCCTACTTGTAGCTAATCTGGGGGGGGGGGGGTAGGCCTAAACATATTGAAGGGAAGCATTTTACTATTTTATTTATTTGCGATCTTATTACAGGATTAAAAGAAAATTGACCCTCAGATAGATTTAAATTAGGAACTGACGATATCAAGCTCGATTCTACGATTCTTCTCTTAACATAGTTAGCCGATTTAAATACCATTTTACTTCCATTGAAATCGATCGTATGATTCTTGTCTCTAACATGGCAGAATATTCCACTACTTTCGCTGCCCACTCTAATATCTCTTTTGTGTTCGTACAATCTCTTGTCTAGATTTCTCCCCGTTTTCCCTATATAAACTTTATGGCAATCATTGCATGGTACTGCATATAATCCTATGTTATGATGTTCTTTGGGTTTCCTGGCCATCATCTATTGGTTTAAGGAATTATTAGATTTAAAGGCTAGATTAATACCCGCTTTTCCAAATATGTCCTTTAAACTATTTAATTTATTATTAAATGGCAATGTTATACATTTGTTGAAGTCGTTAGTGCGGGAAGGCTTATTACCATAGAATGTTTTCTTAGCTGCAAAATGGGCAGACGATATGAACCAATCGGGGTAATACAAATTAGAGAAAATGGTCCTGATAATGACAATTTCTTCATCGAAATAGGAAGGATGACATATTTTGTATGCTCTAAGGAAAAGGTTAGAAATTACCGATTTTTTAACAGTATTATCGTAAAACGAAAAATAATGTATATAGGCATTCGAGTGGGTTGGTTTCCTATACACGTCAAGTTTTAATTCATGGTGATCTTTATTAATGAGGACATCTAAAAAGGGTAATCTATTATCATATTCCCATTCATATTTAAATTTGATGGAGACATGCAAATTATTCAAATTATTAAAAAAGGTATCAAAATCATGGCCATTAGGCCATACAGAAAATACATCGTCAATGTACCTTAACCATATAAGGTAGGGGGAGAAATTGTGGGGAGGAGTTCAGTCTCAAAATATTCCATGGAGAGACATGCCAATATCGGAGATTAACTATTTCCCATGCTAAGGCCAAATATTTGTCCTGTAAACTCATTATTTACTCGAAACACATTGTCAGAGAGACATAATTCAACTAAATCGATAAATTTACTCGTAGAAATGGGAAGATCCAAATTAAGTCTAGGCATGATTTCCCGCAGAAGGCCCATGGTTTGGTCAACCGGAACTTTGGTAAACAAAGAGTTTACATCAAAGCTCAAAAGTTTTCCATCCGGTATTTGCAAGTGGTTGAGGCGGTCAATGAAATCTTGAGTGTTCATAATGTGTGCAGATGAGATTCTTCCTACTGCTGGAGATAAATGCTTGGCGAGCCATTTTGAGAGCTTATAAGTGGGAGAATTAATATTGGAAATGATTGGGCGTAAGGGACATCCCTCTTTGTGGGTCTTTGGAGCCCATACATATAGGGAAGTGAAGGGTTCATACTCCTGAATTGTTTAATTAAATCTGCGCTTTTCAATATTGTCTTCAATTTGTTGTTGAAATTGCTTGTTTTGTTATTGAGCGGATCACTTTGTAGCTTTTCATATGTGTTCACATCATTAAGAAGTTCATTTAGTTTATCATTATAACTATATTTGTCCAAAATGACTAACTGATTCGTTTTATCGGATTTGGTTATAACAATGTTGTTATTAAATTTAAGTTTATTTAACGCAATCTGAAATCTTTTAGGAAAACCAATTTGGTCAGATTTTTCAGAATTTATGGCACTAAGCATACAACCACTAAGAAATTCACCACTTATTTGCTCATGTGAGGATTTGGCTATGGATACTAAATGGTCTAGTGAGAACTCATTGCATGACTTAATTGAAAAGCTTAAACCGTATCCTAACGCAAATTTTTCATCATCAGTCAGTACATGGGATGATAAATTCAGAATAATTGCTATGTTTTAAAGATTTTATTCTGAACACTTAATTCAATCACAGAAACTGCATGGTGCCCTAAAAGTTCACCGCACTTATCAATGAGTTCTCACTAGACCATACTGTTAATAGATAATACTGTTAAAAAATCGGTAATTTCTAACCTTTTCCTTTTAAATTTTGATTCAAATATTGTGGTTTACTATTATCTTCTCCTTGATATATATATATATATATATATATATATATATATATATATATATATATATATATATATATATATATATATATATATATCAAGGAGAAGATAATAGTAAACCACAATATATATATATATATATATATATATATATATATATATATATATATATATATATATATATATATATATCAAGGAGAAGATAATAGTAAACCACAATATTTGAATCAAAATTTATTTATAACTACAGAACTAGTTTCCGCAAAGTTATAATTGCCATTTTCAACTAAGTAATGAAAAGAGCCAAGCAAGAAGACCTGTATATTTAAGGCGAACAAAATACTAAATAAAATGAAAACGCAGGAAACAATCTGGAAAAAATAAGTATTTAGGTGGGTTTGTAGATAGAGGGGTGTAGGAAAAGGGGCAAAGAAAAAATAATAGCGTAGGCGAGTTGTGAACAGCTTCCCGCGTTGCTGGACCACTGTTAGGTAGCCGCGAATCCACTCGCCCATCCTGAGTCTCAAAAAATACTCATTCAAACGAAGCTTTTAAGCCGCTCGCCTGCACTTCTCGTACGCTATTAGCTCACCCAGCAGTGCAAAGTAAGTGATTTTTTTTATTATATGTTGTTACGGACATAGGGGTGATGTGAGCGGCTGGGCTTTTCCATGTGATGCATTAGTTCCCTCTCTTTCACAGGGCGTATACCATGAAGCGAGCAGGCGATATGAAGATCACCTCGTTCTTCAAGACCAAAGTGGCCACGACGGGTGGTGATTGCGAGCGTGATGTCAATGAGCTGGAGCAACAGCCAAGCACTTCGACTTGACAGCCTGTAGATCCAACAGCGAAGCCGAATCTCACCATGAGGATCTGGAGGGCAAGGAACTCACTTCTCTTTTTTCGCATGGCACACTGATACTCTCCGCAGCTCCAGTAGGCGTTGCCAACTTCATTGGGAACAAGGCGGCCACAGACTCCGAGAAAGTGGCCTTAATCAACCAGACTGCCCTGTCAGTCGAATCGCTACTCTTCATTGAAGAAGGTGGTCATAAGAAGCGATTCCAACCAAGCTATTGCATCACATACCCCTGGCTGAAGTACTCGTTGTTGAACGAGGGTGGATACTGCGTTGCATGTGTGCAGTTCAGCGGAAATACAGGCGTTGTTGGAGACCATAGGCTGGGCACTTTGGTGTTAAAGCCAATGTGCAGTTACAAAAAAGTCACGGAACTGCTCAGCAGTCACAATAAGCACAGATATCACGCGACATCTATGACGAAAATGGAGGGGTTTGTCGACACTTTGCGAAACCCGACGAGGGCTGTCGACACCATTCTGCAGGCGAAGGGAAGAAGAAGAAGAAAAAGAAGAAGAAGAAGAAGAAGCAAATCAAGACTAACCGGCGCCTGTTAGTTCCGATCATCGAGAGCATCCTTTTCTGCGGACTAAATATGCTGCCTTTCCGTTGGCATCGAGATGAGGGTCCATTGGACTTCTCTATTCCGAGCAAAACCGGAAAAGGAGTCTTTAGAGCGCTTCTGCGTTATCGAGCCCAGGGAGGAGATGCCGACGTCAACCGCCTCCTCACCAGCTTAGCCCGCCGAGCTAACTCCACCATCATTAGCAAAATCATTCAGGACGAGCTGATCGATATCACCGTTGGGTGACACTGCAACTTCTGTCCCCCAAATCGGTCTCTTATTCCAAAAGTTGAATTCATGTATTTTGACATTATGAGCAGGTGTTACCATAATCATATTTCGCTTTACAGGTCGATTTGTGCTTAAAGAGGTCTTAGCCGGTGTGTCAGGGGTATTCGCAGAGCTAATGGAAGAGACCACGGACGTCTCAGGGAAAGAGCAAGCCACCATTATCCTTCGGCAAGGAAGCATTTCTCACTTTCGTCCATGCTGAGAACCTCACAGGTGAAGGCTTGGCCCAACTGTTCATTCCCACCGTACATGGCTTTGGTTTTAGACATGTCAAACTGGCGGGTCTCGGCTTCGACGGAGCGAGTGTCACGATGGGGAAGTTCAGAGGTTTTGCCGCCATCATCATGGAGTAATACCCCCTCGCCAAACCGATCCACTGTTTTAATCACTGACTGAAGCTGGTGCTGATCAAGGCCTGCGATGTGAAAGAAGTGAAATTCGCTCTTCAGACGCTCAACGAAGTACATAACTTTATTTACTCCAGCAACATACGGACGCTCCGGTTCCACAAAATCGTGAAGCTTTCCTCAACTAAGCGGGAAAAGTTGGTACCCCTGTGTCCCACCAGATGGGTTGAGTGGCATGATGCAGTCCTCGTGTTCATCGAGTTTCTGCCTCACATCGCGGCCTTCGTGGAAGAGGAAATGAGGCTGGATGCCAATGATGGCATCTTACTTGCCGCCATTAGGGACCCTCGCTTTCTCATTGGGCTGGTTGTGGCGAAGTCAGTTTTAGCCCACACACTCGAGCTGAGCAGGACCCTGCAAAAGAAGGACGGTGACTTGGCATCTGCGTGCGCACTGATTCGTGAGATTGAGACAGTTTTCGCCAAGTTCAGAAGGAATGCAGAGGAGCACTTCCACACTGCATTTGCAAAAGACAAGGATCTCCTGATTGAAGTGGATCCAGCTCATGATGACGTCCCTGTTCACCAAGTTTGTGCACGACAGATACAGCGCGCAAATATCCCGGTCAGAACTGCTGATGAGTACTATCGACGCTCGGTCTATATTCCCTTGGTTGATCAAGCGATCGCCGAGCTGAAGATAAGATTTGAGGACGATACCGTGCCAGATGCTCTCCGGTTGAAGGAGTTTCTCAAGGGCTCAGAAGCAGACGTGGATGCCATCCTTAATGCCGCTAAGGTCTGCGAGAGCGATGTTGAGTTAATAGTGCTCGTGAAGGCGGAGGCACAGCAGTGAACAAATTCCACTCCGGTTTTCGGGACTGTCAAGAATGCAAAGCAGTTACCCTGAGACCCGTATGTCCCCGAACATTGCGAAGCTCCTGACAATCTTAATGACTCTGCCGGTCTTAAATGCAGGGGCCGAACGCCCATTCTCAGCCTTGAACTGGCTAAAAAGGAGCACTATTGGCCAAGTTCGCCTCAACGGCCTCGCACTACTCGCCATACACAATGACATTCAAGTTTCGAAGGATCAAGTGATTGACAGGTTTGCGGAGAAAAACCGCCGTCTCCTCTTCGCTTAGGCAAATGAAGAGGGACCTTGGGCATGGCCTATGATTCTGAGAGAGCCTACTTCTGGAAAATTAAAATACGTTTTCTATTATGTGCCTTGATACTTAAGTGGGCGAAATGACTTATAAGTAGCCTACATCATTATAGTATACACTACATGTACATATTCATCCTTTATGCCTATAACTTATTCGTATGTATTCAGCATTGATTATTTGTACGATTATACATGTATTACTCGTAAAAATATGTACCATAATAAGCAGCTTTAACAAATTTCTACTCCTAAAAATCCTGGCATCGACCCCCCCCCCTCCCCATTCGCCTTTTCTGGATCCGCCACTGCATATCCACATTTTGATTTATGAATAAATAGTTTTTAATTACCTTAAAGTCAATGGTGCTTAGGAAAAATATCAACTATTTATGAATATCAACTATTTTTTAATAAGTTTATTGCTTTCATTTATAAAATAAATCTGATTAAGATTTCATTGGACCTGTAGCCTCTTACCAGGTTCAGATTCTCTTACCATGGCCATAAAAAGAAGAAGTAAAAGTTTGACACGTCGTCAACAACAATAAATATTCCTCCTTATTACTTCTTTCATGTGTAATATATGTTTTCTCTAGGTTTAATAAATTACATGTGTAATTCATGTTTTAAGTGAATAACTTGAGAAAGGTTCACTCTTGGATTAATACAGTCTCAAGTTCCTATGTGCCAAGTGCCACAGCTCAGCTAGGCTATAGTTTGATTCTTTTTTCTAAATCTGAAAAATTATCTGTTTGAAATGGTTAGTATGAATTTTAGTTCCACTTCATTTTTTAAGTATTGTTAAAGATCTTAGGGATTAGTGCTGTGTTCTTACCTCCATGGGGAGGTAAGACATCTTTCATGACAAGATTGGGTTTAAATTGATTTGGTAATGTGACAACTAGAGAATGCTAAGATGAGCATGGTAAACCTGAAGATCCATACCCCGCAAACCATACTATGGGTTGCTATTTCCCCCCCTACCCCCCTGCTCGCTACGCTCGCCCTCAGGAACAAGTAATAAAACGAGTATCACACAGTTGGGTGAAAACATGTTGGGAAGTGGAATAAATATTATAGGAATGCGAGCTGGAAAGCTCACAGAGTATGGATCTTCAGAATTACCAATGAGCATTGTGGGTCCTGGAAAGGAAATGCACATTTATGATTTTGACACATTTACGATTTTATACTTTTCAAAGACAAACGTTTTTAATTTTTAAAATGTTGCTCACCGATACCATTTTTGCAGGGTGTCTACTGCCCTTGAAATCCTTGAAGCCCTTGAATTTATTTTCCTCCTTGAAATCCTTGAAAAGTCATTGAATTTGATCAAAAGGGTAGATGGACCTTGAATTTAAAAAATAAAATCACAGTGATTGTTCAAATGATTTTTCAAATTCACTTTATATACTTTTGGTAACACTTCAGATTCGGGGCGCACGGTAGATGGCGCTGTTAGTCAGCTACAATTTTGGGCTACAGCATATCTCTTATGATGTCAGACAGTAGCGTCAGCTGTGAACAATATCAGCGTAATATTTTGGGGTATATAAGTATATACTGGGGGTCTGCGCCCCCCAGACTCCCCCCCCCCAAATTGATGGAAACTCCGGATCATCGCAGGCTGGTCCCCCTGCAGTGATAATCTCCTCCACGAGCAGTCCCCTTGAATTTACTGGGGTTTTTTTCTCCCCAACAGCTTTTTACTGGCAGAAAAACCTAACCTAATAACAAACAATTCTTACTTTTATAGGTTTCTTGATTAGTTTATGCGCCTCTAGATAATCTAAAAGTTTTTCGTGATCATACAAAGTAAAGCCGAATTCAAATAAAGAAGCACATGGAGAGCACGGATACACAATAACGAAAGAAAAACATTTGCAAACCGGGTCCTATTTATAAGCTACGATGTTGCCAGTAAGAAGCTGTTATCATTCGCAGTAAACAAAAAATATAAAAGACATCAAGAAACCTTACATAACTTAAAAAAGAAAACTATAAACGAGCAGAGCACAGATATTTAGTAAATAATAGACTAAAAGTTACAAATCCCCAAAACAACAAAAAAATATAATGCAGTGATTGTCACATCTGACGCTACCGTCTGATGTCTTAAGAGATATGCTGTAGCCCAAAATTGTAGCCGACTAACAGCACCATCTACCGTGCGCCTCGAATCTGAAGTATTACCATACTTTTTAATGTCTATTAGGAAAATAGTAATATTTAAGTTAATCTCATGGTAAACCTGAAGATCCATACCCTGCGAACCATACTATGGGTTGCTATATGGGGGGGCATATCCCCCCATACCCCCTGCTTGCTACACTAGCCCTCAGGAACAAGTAATAAAACAAGTTAATCACACAGTTGGGTGAAAATATGTTGGGAGATGGAATAAATATTATGGGAAAGCTCGCGGCAGAATTACCAATCTCACTAATATGAATGAACATATGTATGCTTTGGATGCATTGTATTTTATGATGGATGCTTGCTATACTTCTGTGACTGTCGCTTCAATATCTTGTTGTTTTTTTTGCACTGGTGAGTTGATTTTGGTTATGCTTTGCTTATAACCCATTTTTCCCTTAAATACCACCTTCATCAATCTCCCATAATGTTTATTGCACTTTTTAATGATTGAATGTATTCTCAGCAAGCTCTCTATTCAGTGACATTTTTTTCATTTTTGACTTTTCGGTGTAATATATTTAAGTTCAAGAAGATAGTTAATTTTGAGTATTAGACATAATACTAAAGAAATTTTTAATTATATTTTGAGAAATTTCTCAGTATGGCTGTTGCTTTGGATGATGTGAGTATGCCTTTTGGTAATACTTCAGTTTTGGGGCGCACGGTAGGTGGCGCTGTTTATAGGTTACAATTTGGGGCTACAATATATGTCTTATGACATCAGACGGTAGTGTCAGATGTGAACAATTACGGCGTTATATTTTTTTGTATATGAGTATATACTCAGGATCATCGCAGGGTGGTCCCCCCGCAGTGATATCTCTCCCATGAGCAGTCCCCTTGAATTTACTGGGTTTTTTTCCCCTCAATAGCTTTTTACTGGCAGAAAAACCTAACCTAATGACAAACAATACTTACTTTTATAGGTTTCTTGATTAGTTTATGCGCCTCTAAATAATCTAAAAGTTTTTTGCAGTCCTGCAAAATAAACCCATATTCAAATAACAAAGAAGCACAACTAGAGCACGAAAAAGCCATAATGAAACAGAAAAAAAATGCTAAGCGGGTTCTATTTATAGCTATGACATTGCCAGTAAGAAGCTGTTATCGTTCACTGTGAAAAAAAAAAATATGAAAACAATAATAAAAGACATCAAGAAACCTTACCTAGTGTATGTAGTTTGTGATTTTTGTGGTGTTGAAAGGGTAAATATGTAGATTGGTGCCGCAAACGATGGGACGTAAACTATTTTGTCTGTTCCAATAGGTTTCACGTTTCGAAGTAAATTTAAAGGGACTGCTCATGTGGGGGTAAATACAGCAGGGGGAACCCCCTACAATGATCCTGAGTTTCAATCAATTAGAGGGGTCTGGGGGAACAGCCCCTCTAGTATATAATCTATAATCGTAATTGTTTATAGAATAATGTTCTCTCATTTTTTTTTTAACAAATCGTTTCTGTGCGTCTGAACGAAACATATAAGTAACTTGGTCCCGATAGATTTTGGCTGAAATCTATTTCCAAAGTAACTAAAAAAATTTGGGGGGGCCTGCAATAGCCTGAATTAGGCGCTGCTATCATCTTTGTTATTTTGATAAATGTGCTATCGGCTCTGCACGTTTATCAAAATAATAAAGACGATAGTGTCACCTACTTTAGGATATTTTTTCAAAATGAGGGGCTTCGCCTTTTGCCATCTGAAGTCATAAGGCCCAAATAGTAGCCCAGAAACAGCGTCCCCTATTGTGCACCCCTAAACTGAAGTATTACCCTTTATAGATTAATGTTCTAACATTTTTTAGAACTAGGACTCAACATGCATGAATATTCAGGCACGGATAGATGACATATAAACATACAAAAATCACTTTTTCAGGCGCGCTGCCAATCTACATCCTTACCGTTGAAAGAAGAACAAATGTATCTGAATGCCTGGTTTGTTATGTGACTAGTGCAAATCATTGGAGAGTGGCATTGTGCCAGTGGCATGGAAGAAAGACAATGTGATACCTATATTTAAGAAAGGGGATAAAACAAATATGTCTAATTACAGACCAGTAAGTTTGACATCAGTGGTAGGGAAAATGATGGAATCTATTATAGCAAGGAATATTAGGGATCACTTGGATAAGCATAAGTTGATAAAAGAATCACAGCATGGCTTTAGTAAGGGTAAATCCTGCCTGACTAATTTGCTGTCTTTTTATAGTAAGGTGTATGAGGCAGCAGATAATGATGAAAACTATGATATTTTATACTTGGACTTTAGTAAGGCTTTTGATCGAGTGCCACACTTACGGCTTCTGAGCAAAGTTAAAGCACACGGGATCGATGGCAGTATATTTAGGTGGATTCAGTCATGGCTTGGTGACAGACAGCAAAGAGTTAGTATAGATGGAGTTAAATCTGAGTGGGGGTGTGTTAGCAGTGGAGTTCCGCAAGGATCTGTTTTGGGTCCCTTACTATTCTTAATTTATATTAATGATCTTGACATAGGTATAAGTAGTGACCTGAGTAAATTTGCTGATGATACTAAGCTAGGTAGGGCCATTAGGGCTGATTCTGATGCTGTTGTAATGCAGGAGGAATTGACCATTCTGTCCAATTGGGCTGAGAAATGGCAAATGAAGTTTAACATAGACAAATGTAGTGTACTTAGTATAGGTAGAAATAATCCACTGAATAGTTATAAATTAAATGGGAGAAATTTAGGGAGGACCGATTTTGAGAGGGACTTGGGTATTTTGGTAAGTTCAGACCTTCGTCCTAGAAAGCAATGCCTAAATGCTAAGAATAAAGCTAATAGGATATTGGGATTCATTAGGAGGAGTGTAAGCAATAAGAGTGCTGAAGTCATTCTAAAACTGTATCTGGCGCTAGTTAGGCCTCATCTAGACTATGCAGTACAATTTTGGTCACCATATTATAGGAAGGATATTGATTTGCTTGAGTCTGTGCAGAGAAGGATGACAAAGATGATTGGTGGGCTAAGTAACTTACCTTATGGTGAAAGGCTCAGAAAACTAAATCTACATACATTGGAAAGGAGAAGAGTCAGAGGGGAATTGATTGAAGTCTTCAAATGGGTAAAAGGATATAATAAAGGGGATCTGGGTAAGGTTCTTATACTTAGTGAACATGACAGGACACATAGCAATGGGTTTAAGCTTGATAAGTATAGGTTTAGGAAGGAGATTGGGAGGAATTGGTTTACAAATCGTGTGGTAGATGAATGGAATAGGCTCACTAGACATGTGATAGAAGCCTCCTCTCTGGGTAGTTTTAAGAATGGATTAGATAAATATATGAATGAAGCTGCTAGATGGGACTGATTTTTTTATGTACATATGTATATATTTTTCTAAGGAGTGGGGAGATTATTTTGCGGTTGCATGAATGGACATAATCCTCTGGATGCATTTTATGTATATTGTAGATTAGATCTGACGAACTCCTGTAAAGGGTGACAATGTTGATGACTTTTCTCTGGTAAGAAATCTTTTGTGTGTTGACTGGAACAGGAGCTGCCAAGTGTAGGCCATGAATGGTCTTTTGCAGTCTCCTTCTTTTCTTATGTTCTTAAATGTATCTGAATGCCTGGTTTGTTATGTGACTAGTGCAAATTTGGCTTTGGTAGAGGAGGTGAGTCGGTTGCGTGAGTGCACAAGATTAAGTGAGTTGGTGATGAAGTGAGAAGGGATGTGAGTGTACGCATGAAAAATGTGGATTGGACTAGGAGGGTGGAAGATAGGCCTAGACTAGGGACTAGAGAGAAAGAAGTGACATGTGAGTGAAGATGAGTGGTGGGTGAATATGGATAGAATAGATAGGTTAGGACAGGTTAGGTCTGTGAGTAAGAGGGACATGGAACCTGTTAGGTTGCCAAACTGATTCAATGCCCTGAGAGAGTAACAAGGAAAGGAAGTACCCTAGGAGACTTTACAGTCCATTCAAAGAGGGTACCTTTGGACTAGCAATCGAGCAGGCACAGGTTGAGGAAGAGGTTGAAAGTGATTTGTCTGATATGGTTGTGGCAGAAAGTGAAATAAGGGGTAGTTTGAATGAGAACAGGCGGGAGGGTAATGCTAGGCCTATGGGGACTAGGAGGATGACTGAGGTGCTTGTGATGGGTGACTTAGATTAGATATTTAGATAGGAAGTTGAGTGCAAGCAAATGGAAGGGAGAAAGAGTTTGTTTGCCGGGTGCCAGTGTAAATGATGTGTCAGAGGTTTTATAGTCTGGGTATGAGAGGGATGCAGTTGTGATTATACATGTCTGGCTTTGTTCTGGAAGGTTGTCTTACAGGAAGCTCCTGATTCTCATTGTAAGATTGGGATATAATACTGATTTGGGTGTGTAGTTTTTCTTGTATTTATTTAATACATCAATCACTGTATAATAAATACATTAGTGATTAATACTTTTGGGGAAGATAACTGGCAGCAATCCTGAGCAAGAATTTTTTGGGTGAGTGTTAACTTTGTCCTTAGTAAATTTCTGAGAGTATGGCTGTTTGTATAGATGGTGAGAGCATGCCATTTGAAAGTAGTGTGTATGTGGTGTGTGATGTATGTGGAGTTGAAAGGAGAGTGAATGTAACTGAATGCTGTGTGTGTTTTCTGGAAGGGGAGGTTAGGAGGTTGAGTGGGGAATGTAAGAGGTTGAATGATTTGGTGTTTGAGGTGAGAAGAGATGCAAGTGTGCGATTGAAGGGTGAGATTAGTGCTAAGAGGGTGGAAGATAGGGCTAGGACTGGGAACAGTGTGGAAGTTGTGAGTGATGATGAATGGTGGGTGAAAATGGATAGGATAGATAAGTTAGGACAGATTAGGTGTTTGAAAAGGAAGGACATAGAACCTGTTAGGTTGACTAACAGATTCAATGTCCTGAGAGAGGAAGAGTGTGAAAGTGATTTGCCTGGTGTGATTGTGGATGAAAGCAGGATGAGTGGTAGTGTAACTGAGAGCAGGAGGGAGGGTAATGTTAGGCCAAGACAGAATAGGAGAATGACTGAGGTGCTAGTGATGGGTGACTCTCAGATTAGGTATTTAGATAGGAAGTTGAGTGATAGCAAGTGGAAGGGAATGAAAGTTTGTCTGCCGGGTGCTGATGTAAGTGATGTTTGTGAGAGGTATGATAGGCTGGTTTCTGGGTGTGAGAGGGATGCAGTTGTGATTACGCATGTGGGAGTGAATGATGTAAAGAAGATGAGTACATGTGAGTTACGTGAGCAGTATAAAAGGTTAGTTGAAAGGATGAGTAAAAGCAGGGTAAAAGGTGTTGTTTCTGGTGTGCTTCCGAGATTGTATGTGGGGGTAGAATGGTTGTCGCGTGCAATCGGTTTGAATAAATTTGTGAAAGGACTGTGTGAGGAGTTAGGATTGGTGTTTGTAGATGTCTGGGGTGGGTTTTACGGGAATAGGAGGTTGTATGCGATGGATGGGCTCCATCTTAGTCGGGCAGGTGTTGAGGTTCTATGGGGGGAGCTGGATAGTGTGATTAGGTCCTTACGGGTGGGAAACTAGAAGCTGTTAGAGGTAAGGGAATAACAGGAATAGAGGGCAGGTGTAGGAAATGGAAGGGATGCAGAGATAGAGGAATAGCTAGAGTGGGGGGCATACTGATGCGTTATAGGGGGACTAATGCACAAGTGAATGAGCAGATAACTAGGAATAAAAAAGCACGATGCAATGAAGATGAGAATAATAAAAAAAAACTTAAAAATATACTAAACAAATGGTTGGAGTATGAGGAATAAGATAGATCTCTTAAGAGCGTTAGCGAGTGAAGAGAATTTTGATATAATTGCGATAACAGAGTCATGGCTTGATTTGGCAGGTAATCACTTTAAACCTGAGGTTGAGATTGAGGGCTTTAACATGTTCCATGCAGATAGGAATAGGAAGAGAGGAGGAGGGGTTATTATTTATATTAAAGATAATCTCCAGTGTTGTGTAAACAGTACAATTAAATTAGATGATAACACAGAGTCATTATGGCTAAATGTAAAGGAAGGTAAAAACAAGCTTGTCATAGGATTATTCAAATCTTCTGTGGCAGGAGATAGAACAGGCATGTAGAAGTAAGCATGTGTGTATAATGGGCGATTTTAATTACAGAAATATAGACTGGGAAGCTCTTGTGGGTGATCAGGAGGCTGAGGAATTTTTGAATGTTGTCCAAGATAATTTTCTGAGGCAGATTATTAACGAACCCACTAGAGGTAATAATATACTGGATTTAGTTCTGACAAATAGGGAAGAAGTTATTAAAGATACTGAGATTGGAGGAAATTTGGGTAATAGTGACCATTGTGAAATTAGATTCAAGATGAAATGGAATGGTATTGATAGTAGCATGAACAATGTTATAATTCCTGACTTTAGAAGAGCAAATTATAATGGGCTAAGGATTTACCTGGAGGCAGTTGTACAGAAATCAGGAATAGATTCAATGATATCAGTTAGTGGAGACAATAATCAACAGGAGGAAGAGATTACAATTGAAGAGGAGTATGAAAGAATAATTGAGCAATTAATTACAGGTCAGATGATTAACATTCCATATAAGGAGATTAGGACTAAAAATAATGACCCAAAATGGATGGCAGATAAAATTAAGCATTATATTGGCATTAAAAAGGGCATTTATAGGAAAATAAAAAATGGAGAGGATCACTTAAGGCAGAGATATAATGAACTAGCAAGAGATATTAAAAAGTTAGAGTAGCAAGGAGAAATTATGAAATTAAAGTGGCAAATAGGGCAAAGGAAGATCCTAAAAGTTTTTATCAATTATACAAAACTAAGGTCAGAGATAAAATAGGCCCACTTATAGATTCCAATGGAGAATTAGGGAGTAATAGGGACTCAATGGCTGGAATGCTAAATGACTTTTTTCTCTCAGTATTTACACAGGAGGATACTCTAAATATACCCGAGGTGTCAATGATCTTTCGGGGTAATGATGAAGAGAAATTAAAGGATATCTTGATCACAAAGGAAATAGTGACAAAGGAAATTGATAAAATCAAAAGTAGTAAAGCACCCGGTCCTGATGAGGTCTTTCCTAGAATTTTGAAAGAATGTAAGGATGTGTTAAGTGAGCCCCTAGCATGCATCTTTAGAAAATCATTGGAGAGTGGCATTGTGCCAGTGGCATGGAAGAAAGCCAATGTGATTCCTATATTTAAGAAAGGGGATAAAACAAATATGTCTAATTACAGACCAGTAAGTTTGACATCAGTGGTAGGGAAAATAATGGAATCTATTATAGCAAGGAATATTAGAGATCACTTGGATAAGCACAAGTTGATAAAAGAATCACAGCATGGCTTTAGTAAGGGTAAATCCTGTCTGACTAATTTGCTGTCTTTTTATAGTAAGGTGTATGAAGCAGCAGATAATGATGAAAACTATGATATTTTATACTTGGACTTTAGTAAGGCTTTTGATCGAGTGCCACACTTACGGCTTCTGAGCAAAGTTAAAGCACACAGGGTCGATGGCAGTATATTTAGGTGGATTCAGTCATGGCTTGGTGACAGACAGCAAAGAGTTAGTATAGATGGAGTTAAATCTGAGTGGGGGTGTGTTAGCAGTGGAGTTCCGCAAGGATCTGTTTTGGGTCCCTTGCTATTCTTAATTTATATTAATGATCTTGACATAGGTATAAGTAGTGACCTGAGTAAATTTGCTGATGATACTAAGCTAGTTAGGGCCATTAGGGCTGATTCTGATGCTGTTTTAATGCAGGAGGAATTGACCATTTTGTCCAATTGGGCCGAGAAATGGCAAATGAAGTTTAACATAGACAAATGTAGTGTACTTAGCATAGGTAGAAATAATCCATTGAATAGTTATAAATTAAATGGGAGAATTTTAGAGAGGACCGATTGTGAGAGGGACTTGGGTATTTTGGTAAGTTCAGACCTTCGTCCTAGAAAGCAATGCCTAAATGCTAAGAATAAAGCTAATAGGATATTGGGATTCATTAGGAGGAATGTAAGCAATAAGAGTGCTGAAGTCATTCTAAAACTGTATCTGGCGCTAGTTAGGCTTCATCTAGACTATGCAGTACAATTTTGGTCACCATATTATAGGAAGGATATTGATTTGCTTGAGTCTGTGCAGAGAAGGATGACAAAGATGATTGGTGGGCTAAGGAACTTACCTTATGGGAAAGGCTCAGAAAACTAAATCTACATACATTGGAAAGGAGAAGAGTCAGAGGGGAATTGATTGAAGTCTTCAAATGGGTAAAAGGATATAATAAAGGGGATCTGAGTAAGGTTCTTATACTTAGTGAACATGACAGGACACGTAACAATGGGTTTAAGCTTGATAAGTATAGGTTTAGGAAGGAGATTGGGAGGAATTGGTTTACAAATCGTGTGGTAGATGAATGGAATAGGCTCACTAGACATGTGATAGAAGCCTCCTCCCTGGGTAGTTTTAAGAATAGATTAGATAAATATATGGATGAAGCTGCTAGATGGGACTGACTTTTTTTAATGTACATATGTATATATTTTTCTAAGGAGTGGGGAGATTATATTTTGCGGTTGCATGAATGGACATAATCCTCTGGATGCATTTTATGTATATTGTGGATTAGATCTGATGAACTCCTGTAAAGGGTGACAATGTTGATGACTTTTCTCTGGTAAGAAATCTTTTGTGTGTTGACTGGAACAGGAGCTGCCAAGTGTAGGCCATGAATGGTCTTTTGCAGTCTCCTTCTTTTCTTATGTTCTTATGTTCTTAAATGATGTAAAGAAGGTGGGTTCATGTGAGTTACGAGAGAGGTACAAAAGGTTAGTTGAAATGATGAGTGAAAGGCGTTGTTTCAGGTGTGTTTCCGAGATTGTATTTGGAGATGGAATGCTTGTCTTGTGCAATTGGACTGAATGAGTATGTGAAAGGCCTGTGTGAGGAGTCAGGATTAGTATTTGTAGATGTTTGGAATGGGAATAAGGCATTGTATGCATTGGATGCAATCCATCTAAGCCGGGCTGGGGTTGACGTGTTGTGGCCAGAGTTAGATATTGTTGTTGGGTCTTTGCAGGTGGGAAACTAGTTACTGATAGTGGTCAGGGAAATATAAGAGTACAGGGTGGGGCAGGGAAAGGAAAGAGATGCAGATTCAAAAAATTATTCTCAAAGCATTCTATAAACTTACAACTTGCTCTATCCCTTCCTATCATATTTTCCCACTCCACAGAATTGAAATTAAAGTCACCAAGAATAACTGTATCTACTTGACATCCTTTCCTTATTTCCCTGATCATTAGCTCATCCGGGTGGTCTGTAAAAAGCTCCCAAGTGTATTATCCTATTTTTACTGACCCTAATATCTATCCACAGTGACTCAACTTCTTCTTGCTTTATAGAATTATTTAGATTTGAATAAATGCTATTTCTGATATAAATAATCAACCCACCACCTGTCCTATCTCTCCTTTGACTAATGTACATATCATAACCCTGTATTTCAAATTCACTCACATGATTAAATTTATTTTAATTAACCCATGATTCTATTACACATATTATATCTATATCTTCATCAATAATATAACTAAATAACTCATCTTTCTTATTTCTAAGACTACGAGCATTGGTATAAAGACGACTCAGCCCTCCTATCCCTGAAGCACTTCTTTTAGAATGTATACCTTCCGCTCTATCTCCTCTGTTTTTTGGCTATATTAAAATTTTTAATCTTTAATAAGATATCTCATAATTCCTCTGTTGAAATTAAAGCTTCATTTTGAAAGCGATACATTGCAACAGGTATGGCTTCATGAGGTATAATATCTCCAGCACTAAATTGTAAGTTTGTTTTGTCTTTGGATTCAAACCTCCTAGGCTTTCAAATTGTTAATACTACAAGGTTTTTAGATAAGGTTTCCTTGTTCCTAAGGCACAAGCGAAGCGAGCCAGCAGGGTATAGGTCCCTCCACCCCCCATAATGACAACCCAGTAGAGGTTCATAATCTATAAATAAATATTAAGAATGTAAAAACAGTACTAATGGTGTTTGTAGGCATTTTAATCTTTATTTACGGCTTCATTTTCATGCAGAAAGCAGTTATTTTTAAGATAGTATTGCTGCAAATATAGTTGTACTTACTCAGATTCCTAGTATCTTAAAAATAAGTGCTTTCTGTGCCTAACGGAACTTGTAAATGATGACTAGAATGCCTCTAAAGACCATTAGTACTATTTTTACTACAAAAACACAGAGTAGGTTTTCTAAAGTTTCACCAAATTTCAGAAAATGCCTGCTCTCAAATCTAATGCTAGGCTTTTGAATTATAAATAATTTTAGTTTATTTAAAAATAGTGGAGGGTTTAGGGGTGCAACCCCCTACACCCATTTTGAAATTCCCTTCAAAATGATATATAATACAATACAATGCAATTCCAATAACTGGTTAAATTTTGGAAATGCCTGCCCTTGATTTTTGGGGGCACTTTGTTATAAATATATATTTTTAGAAAATATGCAATTGCTATTTAGAGTATATACGCTATATAGAACTTTTGGTTAATGTTGGGTTTATGCCCATCCTCAAATTTTGTGGCTGCTTTGTTATAAATATCTCTACATATTTTTGAAAAATATGCAAATGCTATATAGTGTATATCGTAGATATACTCTATATAGGTTCTTCACTACTTAGTATTACTTATCCATTTAGCGTTTTCTTTCTCTCATTTATGAGGTTAGACATTTGATGATCGAGTTCCACTGGTCTCTATCCAATACTTGCTCCCAGGTAGCATTGATTGCTTGTAAATCTTCCTCCATGTTACTCCTCCAGATTTTCTTTGGTCCACCAGGGGGTCTTTTGCCTGGCATAACCACTCCTTCGATTCTTCTCAATTCTTCACCCTCGTTACTTCTAACAACATGTCCAAACCATCTTAGCCTGGATGTTTTCAGTACAAGACATATCTTTCATTCTATATCTTCCTACAACCTGTGCATTTTACAATCCATCTATCCAGGTAATTCCAGTTTGCAGTGACTAACACTCTCTTGACTCTGTTAGGGCCCAGGACTCTCCTCCATAAAGCATCGCAGATCTAACACAAGCCTGATAGATTTGAGCTCTTTGCTTAAGTGATATACCTTTGTTTAACAGCAGGGTGGATATTTTACGCCATCTACTCCATGCTGCAGCCACCCTGGATCTCGCTGCTCTCTCAGCTCCTCCCTCACTATCCAGCACATCACCAAGGTAGCAGAACTGTCGCATGTCTTCAACAGCACCATCCACGTTAATTGTTTCCCTCTCTGGCATCTCAACAATTCCTTCCCTCCTCCGATCGCAAGCAGGACAGCAGAAGTTTACTACTCTATTTAAGTTTGCTAGGTCAGAGCATCTCCTATGACACCACTTGTTGCAGATCACACATAGGATTGAATTTGCTCCCACTTCTCGACCATACACTGCACAAGGATACCTACCCACCTGTATTCTTTCTTCCATCTGCTTCCCTGTCACCATCATCTTTGTTTTGTCCATATTCACCTTCTTACCTCTCCTCTCCATATTTGACTTCCACAGTCTGAATATTTCTTCCACCTCCTCTCTGGTCTCTGCAGTCAGCACCAAATCATCTGCATACAACAGCTCCCAAGGATCTCCTCTACTACCTTTTCATGTTGCTTCCTCCATTACCAAAATAAACAGCAATGGACTCAGTGCAGAAACTTGATGTACTCCCATTCCAATATCAAAAGATCCTGATGTTACTCCTGCCACTCTTACTTTTGACCTTGATTCACTATATAATACCGTCTTAGGGGTCGGATTTCAAAATTAAATGATATTAACGCAGAAGCAGAACTCTTTATTCTTTTCCTTTTCCAACAAAAACAAAATGAGAGAAATTTCTCTTTGATTGGATGATATGTTCATGTCGTGCAGTCACCATACTTTTCTTCATGAACTGGAGAAATTTCTTTGACCATATCAGGCTTCCTTTCTTGGCCTTCTGATAAATTTTCTGGTGCATTTTGACAATGTGCAGGAGGCATTGCAGCTGGTCCTCCGACTTTGTGCAAGGGTTCTTAGTGAAACTCTGCATTGCAGCTGGTCCTCCGACTTTGTGCAAGGGTTCTTAGTGAAACTCTGCACCAGAGCAACCCCTCATTCTGTGGCTTTGTTGGTGAGAGGAAGGCCACCTACTCACCTTGCCCCGGCCTGGTATATGGGTTTTGTCCCCCACAGGGTAGGATTGACATCGAGGAACCCTTTGTTGATTTCCAGCAGATTCAGGAATTTCTGTTTTTCATGATGGAGGCAATGGTCTTGTCTTAGTCAACCTCCTCGATGTGAACCTTGGGTGGAGGTTCCTCTGAGGCCTCCATGCTTCAGAGGTTGGCAACAACATTCTGCTTCTCCTCCAGGGACAGCTCATTGTCAAAAAGTGCAAGATCAACTGTCACTTCTGACAGGTACCACTTGTGACATCTCAACACAACACTTTCAGCCCTGACACTCTGATCGCCTTGTTCGTCTCTTTGTGAGGGCTTTGTAAAGGTCAAGTTTCTTGGGGCTTTTGCTGAATACGGAGCTGAGAACCATGCTCAAATGTAGTAGCATACAATGAAGACACAGAACTCACCCAGCTTTGGAGGAACTGTGGCCTTGACTGCATGTGAAGTGGACGCCCGCTGTTTGTTGTATTCTGCAAACTGAGGTGCGAAGATCCACATTTTCAGAGTGTAAATCGCTCTTGCCATCCATCGAGCCTGATGGACTACTCCCGACTTGTAGAAAGAGATCTTCTTGTATCCATGAGAGATTCCACCAAGGAACAAGAGGGCTAGTTCTAGCTGTTCCCAATAGTCATCACGTGGGTGGTACTGTTGGAGGTAGCCTTGGCAGAGTTTGAGGATGTCATTCACCCAGTCCTCCTTGAGCTCTTCATTTGCTGTCCTGTACTAGTCTTTATAAAAAAAAACCCAGCTTCCAGCACATGACGACAGGCCAGATGCAGCACATCTCAACCAAGGATTTGCTGCAGTCGAACGCACACTCCACCCTTGGATCCTGTATTCATCGCCGTTGTGTTGAAGCACAATGCTCAAATTCAATCGGAAATAGCCCACTCGGATATAATGGAATGGATGGTGTTTGCCGTAGGCTTTGCTTTGCCGTCAGTGATGGGAACTGCGAGAATCTTCTCCACGCCTTCTCCAGAAATGAGGATTGGCAGTCAGTCCGCAACTCCTTTGTTTGTGCGGGAGGGCATAAGTTTTCTATCCCAGTGGAGTGTGAGTGGTACATCAGGAGCAAAGTTTTCTTTCAGCTCTGCAGCCTTTTCCTGGCGATGACATCTTCGATGCTGATTGATCGTGCTCATGCTCAACGACAATTCTCGAGCATTTCCTCCCAGCTCCCCTGCGAATGGAAGCAGCACGTGTCCTGCTTGACGGTCACTTATGTTGGTTCAGTCCAGAGCAGCAGAAACTTGCCGCTATATGATTTTCTTCTGTGATGGTGCATGGTGGGATCGTTTTGGTGGAGGAGTTACTATCATGCCTTGCTTCTCAGACGAAGCAGGTGAGGTTGAAGACTCAAGTTCAACGGTGGCCTGCCTTTCTGTGAACGCTTGACTTTCCTTTGCAGCTCGACTTCTTTCATCATCCCCCCATTATTGTGTCTGTTTCTCTTTTTCCACCCAGGCCAGATCCACACCGCCCATCTTCCCCTTCCTGTCTGGCTTCCTCTGAGCTTCAAAGAACTTGCGGTCCTCCTTGATCTTGATCAGGTACATGGCGTCATGATGTGGTACATCAAACAAATTTTTCCAGGGAAGCGATGAAATTGGCTCAGTTTTCTCAGCTTGCCCTGTTGTCCGGGATTTTGATTTCTTCAATCTTTTGTATTCTTTGTGCAGACTCAGTGCTTTCTGGAAGATATCATACGGATCAATGGTTGGAATCTTCGCCTTGGAATACTGATGTTGAACTTTGAGTGCCGTCTGCTGAACTGAGAATGTTAAATCGCCTAGGTTTAGCTTTGCATGGTACTACAAAACACAGACGACTTCCTCACAGCTGGGAGAACACTCGATGGCAGCTGTTGAGTTGCTGGGGCTCTTAGGAGCCATAACTTGTCAGTGGGGCTCATGGAAGACATCTGTAAAAATGAAAAACACAAGTCAATAAACAGGAGAATAAGATGGAGATCTCTCCATAATATAAAACAATACTGAAACCACTTCTTGCACCACAAAAACTGTATTTGGCGGGACTGTGCCTTTGTTGCATGGGGTGGTGCAATAGGGACAAACTTCAAAGCATCTGCGCGACATCAAGATGTTATGCTACAACACTTAGATTTTGCTTGTAGTGTTTCTTCATGAATATGCATGAACTGCCAGGTTCCACGTTATAGTCAGAACACTTATAATTTTTTGACTCACCCTAATCACCAGCTTAACTGGCCTTTCTGGTACATTTTTTCTTCTCACTGCCCACCACTGTATGGCTGCTTTGGGTACCTTGTCAAATGCCTTCTCCAAATTGACAAAAACATAGTAATTCTATAAGGAAAAGAATCAGCGTTAGAGGGAGAGATAATAGAAATATAATTACAGTGGTTCCAAAGCATATTGGAACAAAAGAGATCCATTCAGGCAGCCCCAAGTTTAATAAAACCAAGAAAAGTGCTCTATTTAAAAAAAACAACAATTTCTATAATCGGAGATTCACAAGTTAGAGGCTTGGGGCCTAGACTAAACCGTGGCAGTATCTCTCATTGCTCCTCGGGTGTAGATACCCAGCTAGTCCTATACATTTTAAAAGATTCATGCAGAGCATTAAATGATCGTAAGAAAGACAATATAGTACATGTTGGTAGAAATGACCTCCAGAAATGATGATAAAAAATTATAAAGAAATAATGGCACTAATAAAAAAGAACAGTAAACCTTCATTTATCACAGGCATTATTCCAAGATTACGTGAGACCAAGAAATGGTACTCAATTGCTTGGGGCATCAATAATGAATTAAAGTAAATCTGTAATGATACTGGGGTGACATTCATTGATCTATGGAAAGAGAGATTTATATAACAAAGATAATATACATCTAAATGAAAGAGGTATAGAAGTATTAAGTAAAATATTAAATGAGTCTGTCAGTCCCTTTGTAAGATGACTTAGCTGTAATCACTGCCAGGCTGATAGGAATCTTATTATACAACAGCCAAATATCCAAGTGAAAGGTACTGGCTTTAAATGTTTTTATACTAATGCAAGGAATCTCAGAAATAAAAAGGACGAACTATTAGCATATATACATTCAGAAAATTTAGATATAATCTGAGACCTGGTTTAATGAGAAAATCTATAAGGATGATGAAGCTGAATATATTATTAATTGTTATAACCTATATTTTCATCACAGAAAGGAAAGAGTTGGTGGATGTATTTCAATTTATGTTAAGAATAGCTTGATATCATCTGTGGTAAATTCTATCAAAGATGAGTATTCTTTAGTGGAATCACTTTGGGTCGATATCAGTACTAAACCCCCTGAAAAGTTAAGATTAGGGGTATTTTACAGACCCCCTGATTTCAATTCTGAAATAGATAAAAAGAGATTATGCAAGAAATCAATACTGTATGTTCAGGAAATAATAATATTCTAGTAATGGGGGACTTCAACTTACCAACAGTTGACTGGAGAAAAATGTATGGCCCATCCAAAGCTACTAATCTATTTGTTGATTGTTTTGAAAATAATTACTTATCTCAACTGGTGAGTGCAAGTGGAAGTGCAATCCTAGACCTTATCCTCACTAACTGGAAGGAAACAATTAATAACCTGAAAGTTACAGAACTGCTAGGAGAAAGTGACCATAGCATAATCATGTTTGATATTAATATGAATGGCATTTCAGTCAGAGATAATTTATCATTGATCCCAAACTTCTCCAAATCTAACTTTGATAAGTTTAGAAGAATGTTAAGTATTATCTCATGGGAGGATGAATTTCATGGTCTGGATGCTCTTGAAATGTGGGATAGATTCAAATATATCCTAGATTCAACTCAAAAAAGTTGCATACCCCTAAAATATTACCTAATAAATCTCCTGGGCCAGATGGGATTTACACTAGAGTCTTAAAAGAAGGTGAGGAAAGTCTTGCAAATGCATTCAAAATTATTTTTGATCATTCACTTATGTTTTCTGATTATTCCTGAAGACTGGAAGGAGGCCAATGTTGTGCCTGTACATAAGCAGGGTTGCAAGAAGGAAGTGGAAAACTACAGACCTACAAGCCTTACATCATTACCCAGAAAGATATTGGAAAGATTAATTAGCACTGATATTAAAAAGTTCTTAGAGGAGAACAAGTATATTTATGATTCGCAGTGTGGCTTTTGAAATAGGAAGTCATGTCTCACTAACCTACTTGACTTCATGAATTTTGTTACTGAACAAACAGACAAAGGTAATAAAGATATAGATGTATTATACCGGGTGTCCCAGAAAAAAGTTAACTGTACTTTGAATTAGCATAACTCAAAAACTATTGGAGAATTTTTGGTCTTGCCAAAAGTGTTTTATTTACCAACTATTTATCTGTCAATTCTGGAAATTTCATTAAATTACCTTTTATGATATTGATACACTAATGGGTTTAGTGGAGGCTATCAAAAATATGTTTGCACAAGGAAGTAAAATAATGAAACGAAGCCTAGGAAGGCTAGGCCACCGTGCACTTTCAAGAGAACCTAGGGAGCCTAGGTTGCCTAGGTGTTTGTGCGATTTTCCAAGCATAGCTAGGCTATTTTACAGTTGGTTTTCAGCCACGCTGTGGTATGGTCTCGTCATTATTGCTTACTAAGCAAATGAAAGCGTTTCTGTGTAAAAGTTTACTTCCATAGAACCTTTTTAATCATGCAGTTAACAAAAGATCAACGCATATTTGTAGTCACAAACTTTATTAAGACTGGCGTTCTTAAACAAGTACAAGATTCATTTGAACAACGTTTTCTAGGTCTGTACCCACCAAGCAAGCCCACACTTTGGAAGAAGGGTCACAAATACCAACATGAAGGAACATCCTTAAATCTAAATAAAGGTTGTTCGGGTCGTATGAGAACCATAAGAACAAAAGAAAATATCTAAAATGTTCAGATGACACTTCTTCAAAATCCACATGTATCAGTCAGAAAGAATGGATTACAATGGTCAAATTCATCATTTAACCGCATTATTAAACATGACTTAAAATGGCATGCAAGACACCAGCTTCTTGAAACTGATTTTCATTGTAGACAATTTGTTGAATGGCCTCCCTATAAACTTGCTCATTTCTTGGAAAACATTGTGATTGGTGACAGGGCAGCCTTTTTCATGAATCGAAAGGTAAATAGCCATAACATTCTGCAATATGCGCTGCTGACCGTCCCCTTCCCCCAGCATTCAACTTTGACACACGTATTTGTCAGCAGAAAGTGTCTCTGTGGATCGGAATATGCGGGAATGGCTATCTTGTCGGCCCATTGTTTTATGAGAATAACTTGAATGGTGCTGCCTACCTGAGCATGATCAACGAAAGGATCTTCCTGGAACTCCGCCAGATTTACGGCAATCAATTCACTAGACTTTGGTGGATTCAGGATGGCGCACCAGCTCATAGACAGCTTGCTGTAAGAACAAAACTAAGAGAAACGTTTGACAACCGCATTGTCACGCTAAATCATGCAATTGAATGGCCCTCAAGATCCCCTGACCTAACACCATGTGATTATTTCTTATGAGGATATCTAAAGAATAAAGTGTATTCTACTCTACCACAAAGCATCAACCAGTTAAGAGATAGTATCACACGTGCGATCAAAAGCACAACTGTGCTTGGAAAGAAATGGAAGACATGTGGAAGGAAATGATACTTAGAAAATTAAAAAATGAATTTGTATTAGCCATATGAAGAGGTGTTTTTGTTAAAAATGGATTTAAATATATTTGTTAATTTTAAAGTTTGAAGTTTCATTATTTTACTTGCGCAAACATAATTTTGATAGCGTCCACTAAACCCATTAGTGTATCAATACGGTAAAAGGGAATTTAATGAAATCTCCAGAATCGACAGATAAATAGTTGGTAAATTTGTTTTGTTTTACAGGACTCAAAAATCTCCAATAGGTTTTGAGTTATACTAATTCAAAGTACAGTTAACTTTTTTCTGGGACACCTTGCATATTGATTTTAGTAAAGCCTTTGAAAAGGTCCCTCACGAGAGACTTGGGCATAAGTTAGAGAAGTATGGAATCTGGAAGAGTCCTGAAGTGGATCAAACTTTGGTTATCAGGAAGAAAACAGAGAGTAATACTAAATGGGTCTAAGTCCATATGGAAGTTGGTGGAGAGTGGAGTGCCTCAGGGATCTGTGATCAGATCTTTGCTTTTTATCCTTTATATTAATGATATTGATTCTGGTTTTGGATGCAAAACTGAAATGTTTGCTGATTATGTTAAGCTGTTCTTTCCAGTAAATAATGTGGAAGGGAACCTAAAACTCCAGAGAAGCCTAGATAAAATTGTCGCCTGAGCCCATAAATGGGAGATGAAGTTAAACCATAATAAATGTAAATCCCTATGAAATTGAGGGGGATTTGGTTGCAAGATGTTCAAGAAGAAAAAGATTTGGGAGTAATTATAACAAGTGACCTAAAATGCAAAACGAATTGCATAGAATCAAAGAGCAAGGCTAATCGAATGTTGAGATTGATTAAGAGAAATGTTACTTATAAGAGTAAGGAAGTGATTAAAAAATTGTATACCTCATATGTTCTTCCACATATTGAATATTGTGTTTAGGCATGGTCACCCCCTTATGAGCATGACCTTGATATGCTAGAGGGTGTACAGCATAGAGCGACTAAAATGATACCTAGTCTGCATAGACTCCCATATCTTGAAAGATTTAGGTAATTGGGAATGTTCTCGGTGAGAAGACGGTATGTGAGGGGAGATTTGATTGAGGAATACAAAATGATTATAGGTATAGATAGAGTAAGATTGGCAGACTTTTTTAATTTTGATAATAATAACAGAACTAGAGGCTATAACCTTAAATTAAAGAAATCAACTGCAATAGTGATACAGGTAAATATTTATTCAAAAATCGTATTGGGAATCTTTGGAATGAGCTGCCAGAAACTATAGTAAATTCAGCAACCTTGAGGTCTTACAAATTGAAGCTGGATAAAAAAATATATGGACAGTAAAGGCTTTGTGTAATCAGAGCCACTTACATATTATCATTGTATGCTGAGCATGTATAAATATATATAATAGTTTGATGTATAGTTAATTCTTGTTTGTTGATGATATACACTATATGTATTGATAATAATTATTCATAGAACAAAGAAGTGCCAATTTCTAGGCTAATACTTTAGGTTAACTCGCATTGATCAAGACCAATCTACATTATTTTAAATAAACTGAACTAATACTTTGTAAAATTCTTGACTAAGGCTCGTTACCCAGCCATCCCATATGATGACCTACATCAGATGATGTAATATGCTGGAAGCACTATGTTCAGCAGTGGCATCACTTCGAAGGGCCCTGGGGGCCTTTGTGATTCCACTTTAAACCTTCTTATGATCTTACATGATATAATCTCTTTTTCTTCTTACTAAATTGTTCTTGTAACTGTGTAATAATAAATATAGCATCAGTTGTAGATCTGCCTTCCACAAAACCAAACTGATTGTCTCCAACGCTTACAATCTCCTTCAACCTTCTATTCAATATCCTCTCCCAAATCTTCATACCATGTTCCAGCAGTCTCAGTCATCTATAGTTATTACACTGCAGTGCTTTCCCTTTCTGAACACAAATCTTTCTAAACACCTTATTAGTGCATCTATTCCCGCCTCACCTGTATTAAGCATATCGCTGGTAACCCCTGATAGTCCAGCCACTTTTTTATTTTTCATCTTCATTGCCTTCCTGACTTCCTCCTCAATGATGTTGAACACTGGACCCTCCACTGCACCCACCTCATCTATTATACTATTATTTTCTTCATTCAGGAGTTTGGTAAAATACCTCCCCCCGCCCCCCCTTTACTATTCTGTCACTTCCTCCTCATCTATCTTCATGGTTCCATCATCACCTTTTATGAAATTAGTGCTTCTTCACTACTTAATGTGGGCAAATTTCCTCTTATGATATTATGGCAAAAAATAGATTGCGGCCATCTTGGGAGACACATGTTGAATCACATTATAGTGTATTATATATCATTTTGAAGTAAATTTTTTTCTGAATTAAAATATGATATGGACATTTCGTATTAATCAATTTTAAAGAAAATATGAGAGCATTCAGGGTGAATCTATGTTTGCCATCAAGGAACAGGGTAGAAAAAATAGAGGCCTAATGAAATTTAGCAATCGCCTTTTGAATTTGGATCTAATGTTAGGCTTTTGAATTAGGAATATTACAAGTTTTTTTTAAATTGTGGAGAATGTGGGGGAGGCAATATCCACTTTTAAGTGAGGAGTGCGGGGGAGAAGACCCCCCCCCCCATTTCAAAATTACCACCATTGGTGACCCGATTCGCCGGTTTACATCATATCAGTCCACTGCAAGTCTACCACGTTCGGGATGTCCATCTAAAATTTCAAACCATGTGGCTAAACATATAGTCCGTAAAGTAAAGAAGAATCCTCGAGTGACTCTATCTGAACTTCTGAAAGATTTGGAAGCAGCTGGGACAAATGTATGCAAAATACAATTAGCGCAGTTCTTAGGAATGAAGGATTCCATTCTCGCACACCAAGAAAGATACCTTTGTTGAGACTAATTCATGTCAGAAATCATTGAAGATTTTGGGACGCTGTACTATGGTCTGACGAGACGAAGATTGAGTTATTTGCAGGTCCTAGAAGAGTCCATATTATTGAAGGGAAAATGAATGCTCAGATGTATTGCAGGATTCTGGATGATAATCTCTTACAGTCTGCCGAGGACTAGAAGTTGCCAAGAGGATGGACACTCCAGCAGGATAACGATCCAAAACATACAGCCAAGGGCACTGCAGCATGGTTTCAGCAGAAGAAAATAAAGGTTATGGGATGGCCAAGTCAGTCGCCAGACCTAAATCCTATTGAGAATGTGTGGCGAGGATTAAAGCTAAAGATTCAGAAGATGGACCCAGGAAATCTAACAGATTTAAAAAGAATATGCCAAGAAGAATGGGCCAAGATACCTACAAACATTTGTAAGAACCTCATAAGTAAATATCCTAGATGGAAGCTGTACTAGCGGAAAATACATTGGCCGCCATCTTAGAAGACACATTGTTAATTAGAATTGCATCATATATTATATATCATTTTGCAGGGAATTTTTCTCTGAATTAAACTATGATATGGATATTTCATATTTATCAATTTTAAAGGGGGGGGCAAACTAGCATATATTAGTCTTGACTTTCTTTTTTTTTTTTTGTCTTTTATACTGTTGCAGTGCGTCTATGTGAGATTGTCTCAAAGCTATACTGGCATAAGTGAGTGTGGGACATATATCCTGCTTATAGTAAGTTATATTTTTCTTACAGCCTCTTCGACTTGATGTTCGCCGTAAATTGACAGCAAGATCTGACAGGGTCAAATCTGTTGATCTTCATCCAACAGAACCATGGATGCTGGCTTCTCTATATAATGGGAATGTTCATGTTTGGAACACAGAAACCCAACAACTCGTCAAAAGTTTTGAGGTGAGGTAGATGCTGAAGGGAATGTTTTATAAATTTGTATCTACATAAATGAGAGGTTCAAGTCAAGCTATTTTCTGTATGTCTAATTACATTATTTCAATATTTTAGACTTGGTTCACATACTATCTCATCTCATTTTCCCATTTAATTATCTTCATTCGTGGAACTAAAGTGCATTGTAGTTTACAGAGAGCATAGTTTTATCAAAATATTGTATATGTATCATTCACTTGATTTTACCTGGGTAGTATTCGCACTGTTAGGTACATTCATATCTAAGTACTTTTTTCATTTTCCAGTGAAAATAGTGATTGAGGCTAAATTCTGACAAAATTTCTTCAACTTTATCCTCAGTTTAACCTTATTGCATTTTGGTCTCTTTTATTGTTTAATAATTGATTTATCCTTGAGAACAGTTATTAAAAGATCTTTAAATCAATGTATATTTATTTGATACATCTTATTGGAATCATTAAAAGAAAATTCAATGATCATTGTCTAGTATCTTGTTAAAGTTCAAACAAGCTAAAAAATTGATATTGTAAGCATTGCCCTATGCACTTGAGTGTAGCTCAATTGGCAATAATTTAGTTATATATTGCAATGTCCTACTTGTCCATGGGTTCACTGTGGACCAACTTCTACCTTCTTAAGATGTGTGTTCCTGCATTAACTAAGTACACTTTTATCATCCCCTACTACTTCCAATGGAGTTTGTATGAGTGCCAGTGCTCTAGTTGACACCTAGAGGATTGCATACTCTCCCAGCACTAATGGCTGCATGCGAATCTGTTTCTATACAGAGGTGAACAAAATAATTGAAACACTCTTAATGCTTATTTTACTATTTAAATGGAGTTGGTCCTCCGTTTGATTGAATGTATTGGAAAATTAGCTTGTACAACTTTTTTAGCAGTGGTTGCTGCAATTTTCAGCCATTTATGAAGCAAAGTCTCTTCCCAGTTCCTTATAAGACACTAGTGGAAGAAAACAGTTCTCCACGTCTTCATCCAATACAAACCACAGTTGTTTAATAATATTAAGATCCGGTGTGTAGGCAATTCCCAGTGTTCCACTTCACTTTCATGCTCTCTGGCCCAGTCTTTAACAATTCCAGCATTGTGGATCATGTTTGTACTGTAAGATAGGCCTAGTCGTTCAAAGTCGTCAAATCTTGTAGTGTCAATCCTATTATGTACCACTTCAGCATGGCCAATGAAATTCCATCATATAGCTGCCCAAACCATCTCATTCCCACTAACATGTTCCAGGGTAAGGGTGGGGCAGTCAAGATTCAAAGTTCCTTTGGGTTCTTTTCCTAGGTAAACAAATCCTGAGGATGGAAAAAGCATGAAAAGAGACCAGTCAGACTAAATGACATTCTCTCATTGCTCAATTAATTGTCCACATCTGATTCTCACTACTCAAAAAAAATCCATTGGGTTAATGAATATACATACATACCTGGGAGTGAAGGTGGACAATTGAAATCAACAACTATATAATATAGAGATAAGATGATTAATCGGAATCGCTAAAAATAATCCCAGGTTTCAGATTCCAAAAACCATTCCTTCAAAATTTCAGTACAGAGACTCTTTCAAAAGTTTTTAACTTTCTTTCCTTTTTGCCAAGTAGCTGAATCAAAATTTTAAACATTGTTTATTTCCTGTTAGTGTCAATCAAGTTATGTATCTACTCATCTGTCCTATTATTCAGTGAAATTATAACATTAATAAGTTATTACTAATAGATTTAGATTAGTCAACAAGAATGCATCACTATTTAATATTAATTAAATATTGAAGAACTGACTGTATAAGAAATGTATTGTATGTTTAATTGTTTATATGCATGAAATGAAGGCCTGCCTAGAGCTCAGGTGTCATTTAGAAGAGCTGATACAATTCTAAATGTTAGAGCTTTGTTCAGCAGTGCTGCCAAAGTTGGCATATTCCTACAAATTTGGTACCTTTTTGCCGCAAAGAACTACTTTTTTATACCATTTTACTTTTGCTTTATGTTTTAATTAGATTTGGTATGATTTTACCAAATTTGTTGTGTTTTCAGAGTAAATTTTTGTACTATTGCTAAAATTCTTTTGGCAGCTGGCAGCCCTGTTGTTCAGTTGACTAATAGCCACCGTAGATGTAAGTTATGCTGCGCTCGCTTCCTACTCCCAGCCCATGTTAAATGTTGAGTAACAATATAATAGCTGAATATTAATAGTATTTAATACATTAGTTGTTATTAGTTGACATTATCGAATTAGTCTGATTTGAATGACAATTTCCACATAAACTGTGCATTATTTGCTATCTCTAAAGGCAAAAGGAGGAACTAAGTTCTCTCGGCCCCAAAACAAGAAATAAATAGGTCCACAGGAAGGTGATAAGATATCTGCGAGGGTATAATAATACAATGAATGATTCAAATGTATTAAATAAATACAGTGCACAAAAGGATTTTTATTAAATACAATGTGAATGTATCAAATAAATACCTTGTACAAACAGGGGCATTAAATATGTCACAGGATTAAACCACGAACGACAACACATCATTACAAAATAAGCACCTCTACTCCGGACAATCGGTACAGGAATGGAATATACCCCCCCCCCCCTGACATCTTACATCCTTCATAAATAGCTGTAGGTCTCAATAATGAGAACCTAAAAATGGGGCGTAAGATGAAAAGAAATATTCCAAATACCTGTCACAGAAGTAGTGAAGCAATACACGAATGATGGTTGTCCTGTGGATGGGGAGAGTCATGCGAGCCCAAGCGTATTCCAACTTCCTGGTGAGAGCAAGAGAGACAAGTAAATCGGGAGCTTGCAATCGGTGCAGCAGCAGAGCCGATTAGGAGTTAATACAGCGAGGACCTGCTGATATTTACACCCCTGCCAGCATCTGCCGCTATACTTGTATTGGTCCTGTTAGGAATGCGTTGGTGTTTCTGGTTCCTGGTGACAAATATCTGTATCAGTCAGAGCTAGCATAAAATAATGTAAAATAGACCAGTCATAATAGGCAGTAAGAGCCATAAAGTCAACCAATTCCTTTGATGCATGCAAATGTCTAGTGTTTGGACATGATAGTAATATTATTGCTTTCATTACAATAACTCATTAGTTTTTCCTTTTTGGAAATTTCATTTTTCTATTAGAAACTTCCAATATATATATATATATATATATATATATATATATATATAACTTTTTACTCCAAAGTAGCCATTTTTAGAAATTTTAGGTATTTATTTAAATTTATGGTTTAAAATATTCTAGTATCTACCTTGCATGACAGGGAGGAACTAAGTGGCCTCTGGTTACCTTTTTCCTCTTATTATTCTTTTTATGTTTTTTTAATTTCTTAACTTCTTAAATTGTGCAGGTATGTGATTTACCAATTAGAGCAGCCAAATTTGTTGCCCGAAAAAACTGGATTGTAACAGGGTCTGATGATATGCAAATAAGAGTTTTTAACTACAACACTTTGGAGCGAGTTCACCAATTTGAAGCTCATTCTGACTATGTTCGCTGTATTGCTGTTCATCCTACACAGCCGTTTGTGCTAACATCAAGTGGTAAGCTATAGTATGGTATAATTAAGAATTGTTTTCCTTTATATGATATGCCCATTTTGCCAAAACTCAAAAGGAAATGTGTCAAGGATAGTGAACCTAGACAAAGGTCTGTGAGCTGACTCATTCCTATTTTAGTCGAGGATAGATTTATAGCAGGCTGTACTTCTGTATGCCTTTAGACAGATCATAGTGAGTCAAGGAGAATTGTTGAATATTTTATGGTATTAATATAAAGGCCTTTGAAAATTGGAAAGTTATTATAGCATTTACTTATTTGTAAGTCTAACAGATTCATTCCCAGGAAAATGGATGTCATTTTGACTTACATTTATTGTAAAGTTATCAATCATTGACATATTTTCCATTTTATTGCTTCTTTACAAAATTCTTTTCAAGCCATGTTGGTTTATGCCTTTTCCTTAATCTGATAAAACCACTGAAAATGTGTCTCTATTAAGATTTCTATGGCTCTTATTGAATGTTGTTCATCTTCCTTCTATAGATGATATGACCATCAAGCTTTGGAACTGGGAAAAGAAGTGGTCATGTCAACAAGTCTTTGAGGGGCACTCTCACTATGTGATGCAGATCGTCATTAACCCTAAAGACAACAACACATTCGCTTCAGCTTCACTCGACCGCACTGTGAAGGTTTGCATCCTTTCATTTTGATTGGAAAGGGGGGGGTAAGTTATATATTTTTTAATTTACTGCAAAACCACTGAGAGCATCTGCAGAAAGTTTGTAAGGGGAGATCTGTAGATGGAGAAAGTAAACATGTGTTGAAGGTAGCTGCAGATCCTCCTACAAGAATTGGTGCTGGGAGGGCAGCGATTCTCCAGATGTCAGCTGCAGCATGGTTGCTCATGCTACCCCTTGCTGGAGTGGAATAATCACATTTTAATTGAAGATTTGAGTATCAAAGGAATATTTCATAGATATATATGCACTATAAAATTTTATTCCTCTTTTTATTTTTTATGACACATTTTTTTTATCTGATCTAAGGATCAAGAAATTCAGATTAATACTACCTGTGTGTGGGGCAGGAAGAATCTCTACTGTCTTTGCGCATGTGTTGTAAAAGGTGACTAATCCCAGATATGAGGACGCCGGCCTGGCAAACCACAGAAGTTGGTTGCTGATGATGATGGATAGATTTGGTGCATGGTTTGAAAAATAAAGCTGAGGAGAAGGGGACTGGGTGCCTTGCTTTTCCCTCTATGGGAAACGTTTCCATTTGCATTCACTTTGGGTGACTTTATCACCATCAATCACTTTACTACAAGTGGGGTTGGTGCACATCATTGCCAATACCTAGATGTCTAGACAGGGTTTGCAACATCGCACATGTAGGAACAAAAGTTTGGGGTGACTGGACAATAGTATGGGTACCCTACCTGCCCTCCACACATGTGAGGGGGGGGCAGGTAGGGTACCTATACCATTTTCCAGTGTATGCCATAAAGGTATGCATAAATATATTCTTTTTTCAAGATTTGCCTCTGGTTAAGATGTTAAATGTAAGAATAGTATACCTCCATTGTGGTGCCAATTGAGTATTGAGGGGTAGGCAAACTATTCTTGCTCTCTCTTGCATTCTACAAGGGGAGTTGCATTCATTGCAGAGGTTGGTCTGTTATGGGAGAATTGTGTGCCCTCTCTCTTCCAAGTGCCCAAAGTCTCCTCTTTAGGTTACTAGGACTAGGAATGCATTTTCACTTTCCTTAATTCCAACACATTTCTAAACAACTTATTAAAACCTCCTGCAGAGTTGCCTCTGTTGATTTTTGTTTATTTAATTTTAAGTAACCTAATGAACTGATGTAGCTTGTGTTGGCATGATTTTAAAGGCTTTATTGTTATGGAACTTCTTTATAGGTTTGGCAGCTTGGTTCTCCCCACCCGAACTTTACCTTGGAAGGACATCAGAGAGGGGTGAACTGCATTGATTATTATCATGGAGGAGATAAACCATATTTGATATCTGGAGCAGATGACAGCCTTGTCAAAATTTGGGATTATCAAAATAAAACTTGTGTTCAGACGTTGGAAGGACACAACCAAAATGTTTCATCAGGTTTGATACCGAAAATCTTTCATAGGATTTGAGGGTTTCTTGGTTGTATTGTTTTCAATATGGAAAGTCAAGTTAGACATTTAGAGGGGGGGGGGGGAGTGGTCACCTTAAGTAGATAGCTAAAAAAAGCACTAGCTAAGAGGTGTAAGCTGCACACTGGATTTATGGATCTAAAAAAAAATGTATGATCTTTGTTGAGAGGTAATAGATATATATATATATATATATATATATATATATATATATATATATATGGTTAGTTAGAAGAATGCATGTAATAGGTGCTAAGATGTTAGATGGTGTGAAAGGCTTTAGGGGTTGAAGTAAGGTAAAAGTTTGCTATACTAGGTGGTTTGATATAATGGGGTGTTGTGTTTCATTTTCTGTTTAATATCTCTATGAATTGAGTACTAAGAGAAATTTGAGTACCAGTAAGATATGAGTGTGTGAGGTTGATGAGGAATTGGGAGAGAGGGGTGCTATCCCTATTTTAGTGCTGAGTACCTGTTGTTAGTGAAGCAATTGGCAGGCTAGAGGGGGTTGAAAGTAAATGCACAAGTGTTAGGTTAGTTAATTTTCACCTGCCTTAGGGTCCTTTCCCTCAGGCAGGGTTCTTCCTAAGATCTAGTACTCGGTCTATTTGTAGACTGACTTTGTCTGAGGTGTGCACCTTTCTCTCACATTTCCCACTGAAACCATCAGCATTCACGAATGCTGCCAGTGCCCCTGAGACTTTCCACCCATTCATAATCTAGTTATCACTCATCCATGCCACTTTTTCACACCACCGACTCTAATATTACAACCCAAAAGCAGGCCTTTCACCTAGGTCCATGAACAGGAGTATGACATGTTCTGTGTTGGATGATCAAGCGGTAATCACACACACACACACACTTCTGTAGGGTCTCTGGGGGAGCTTGTATGCAGGATTATCCATCTTAGGGAAAGGGGGATTGGTGCAGTTTGTCCAGAAATACTTTTGTTGGGATAATGTTGTGGGCAGAGGTTCGTGTTGTGCTCCACCCTTGTGAGCTGGGTAACACTTTGTGGCCAAAGGGGGGGGGGGCTACCCATTCCACACCATGTGGTATGTGGATATAGAAACCCCCTTGTCAGGTTCCAGAGCGGAAGTGAAGTGTTGTGTGTATGAAGAAAGGATGGACAATGTCTAGCTTTGTTGTGGATAATGCTTCCTGCAGGGGATAGGTTCAGAGCTTCTGCCTAGTAGGTGGCTGTGCTGAGATTGATCCCAATGCCAGAAGTCTAACATATCCTTTAGGTGAGCGAGGGCCCCTTTGTGTTAGGAGACCCTATAAATGCTGTATTGATTATGTGAGAGTGTATTAGAGGAAGGTGACTGACACGTGAGCAAGTGTATGATAGGTGTGCTTGGGCCCCATGCTTTGGAATGCACCCTCACAGGACAAGATACTACACTGTTTGGCGCCAGCCACACCTTGTTAGGAAAATGGTGTTGATAATATATAGCGTAGTATCCATTGTTAATAAATGCATTTAGAGTCTGATTAAGGTTTTATTTTCAGTTTGTTTTCATCCTGAGCTGCCAATTATCCTGACTGGGTCAGAAGATTGCACTGTTCGGATTTGGCATGCAAACACCTATCGCCTTGAAAACACCCTCAACTATGGCTTGGATCGTGTGTGGTGTATTTGTGCTCTTAAAGGGTCCAACAGTATTTGCTTCGGTTATGATGAAGGAAGTGTTATGGCAAAGGTGATTAGAAATAATTTGCTTCTATTTGTTAGGGTATGACAGAAGCATTTTTGTCTGAGACATTGGTATTCCAGTCTAGTTTTTTGGTTTGCTTCCATGGTTAGGCTGTTAGCTTGTATTGTTGACTATCTTTCACATCTTGCATTTTTGTTTTGATTCCAGCCACAGTATGTATGGATGGTGTCATTTTTTATTGCAGTCTTTGCCTGTCAACCTTTATCTTTATTATTTATTCCTATTTATCAAGGTTATGTCATAGCCAAGGGGATAACACTGCTTCCGATTCCAGCGAAGTTAAGCTACATTGGGTGTGGTTAGTTGCCATTGGAGTCCTAATTTGGATTGACTTCACAGTGGCTGCCATGCGTTATAGATACCCGCAGTTCTGATCCCACATTCATGAAAAATAAGCCTTAAAAGTGCAGATCGGTAGTAAAAACCCAACCCAAATCAGTCCAATGGTAGGGTTTTTACTACTGATCATTTAAGATCCATTTATTTCTCAGTGGCCACCTACTGATTAATGTGGGATCTGAACCATGGGTATCTACAGTGTATGGCAGCCACCAGAAAGGCAATCCGAAACGTTACTCCATCTGGCAACTAACTTCACTAAAGTTGGAGCGGTGTTTCTACTTAGTTAAGCTGACTAAAATGAATTATTTGTATTTATTTTTATATAACAATGCATAAATTATCAAATAACACTCCATTGCTATAAAGGGCCAATTTGTTGGGTGTTATTCCATGAGCAGATTGGCAGTAGTGGCTGGGGATTTTGCGTATCTTTTCCAGTGATGTAGGAAAGAATGGAGTGGTTGTCACTTTTAAAACTGGGAGGTTTCAAATGCTTGCTCTATGTGAGCTAAACAAGAAAGGGAATGAAGATGTCTGTGAGTGCAGATATAGTGGTGGGGCAAATGGGTGCATGAGATGTGGGTGAATTCTTAGATGATGACATTTGTTGCACTAGTCACAGAGGATGGAGGCTTGTTTGTGTTGTATCTGTCAGTCACAGGGTGGGGCATATTTAGGTGAGTAGGGGAAAGGGCAAGATTCTCTGTTATAGAGGGGGTGGAAACTCCGGGGTCAGACGGCATCCCTTTAAAGGGCTAGGGGAAATTCTTTGGTTGGCCCTTCGCAGTTCCATGGGCTCCGTGTCAAAATCTTCGTCCTCTTCCGCGCTCTCAGCATTTGCAGGAAACCGACGTTGAACACTTATGTGGGAAGACTGGGTGTGAGTGAGTGTTGTGAGGTGGTATAGACATGGAGAAGAGAATGCATTAAAGTGAGTGTCAGGGTGTGAGGCCGGTTGGAAGAGCGTGTGAATGAGTGTTGGAGAGAGAGGATGATATTGTGTATGATTCGTATTCATGGAGGGGGCGGGGCGGGCGGTGCTTGGAGTCTCCTGTGTAGAAGTGAACCCTGGATGGACGAGATGAACCCTGCACATAGCATCCTATCGCTTTGAAGGGCCGAGAGTTTTAGCGGCGTTGAAGCGCACCAACCCCACTTTGGGGGAAACTGGTAGATGTTGGATTCTTGTGCTCGCTGGGGCATAAAGGGTTGGCGTTGATGCGCCCAGACCTCGCTATGTTGAGCACTAGTTTTGCTAAAGCTTCATCTGGTGCCCGTTGTGTGCTCAGCTTGGCCGTGAGGAACCTGCGATGTCGATGGATGTAAGCGGGAAGATTGTGTGGGCGCGCCACTCCGAGATCCAGCAGGCGAATCTGAAAGCGATGGGCGAGACGGAGATTCAGGACGGCGAGCGACTCCCCCTTGCCGTCAAAGACCTGGGAGCGTGCGACATCTATCCGCAAACTATCGCTCACAACCCTAATGGAAGGTGCGTTTGTTCGCCCCAAGTAACCCCACGAGGTTCGAAGGTCGCTTTTGTGACCTTAAAAACTTGGGGGGGGGGGGATTTTCTGCTGTCAGAACCTCTCATTTTATTTGGAAAGTAAGAGTCCTTCCTTCACTCCATCCTTTGCTTCACTTCGAAAGCTGTTCAAGACTTTCCTTGAGGAGAGGGGGTCTATTCCTTTCCCTTTAAATCCCTATTGTAAGTTTATAAATCGCCCTTTCCCCCCGGATTCCAAGATCTTTTGTACTTTTTTTTATCCATGCAATTGAAACTTCCTTCGAGGAATAGAACCATGTTTAAGAGAATTGAGCCACCCCTCCACTCCCTTCCCCCCTTCTTGATCTATAACTTATGGCAGAGATGTCCTCACTGGTTTTGGCGGGTGGGGAGGCAAAACATGTTTGGTTGTGGAAACTTGACAAGTAAACATCAATGTTTATTTCCAAGGTTTGTGGTTGTGTGCGGCGATGGCGAATACATCATCTACACCGCAATGGCACTCCGCAACAAAGCCTTCGGACCCGCTCTCGAGTTCGTGTGGGCGCTCGATTCCTCCGAATACGCCATCAGGGAATCGAACTACACCGTCAAACTGTTCAAAAACTTCAAGGAGAAGAATTCCTTCAAGCCGGATTTTGGATGCGAAGGTGGGAGTGGAACCAAGAAGTAAGATCAATGAGATTTGGCTCCCTGGTCAGTGACTTATTAAATGGACGGAAATGCTTCCTCCTTATTATAATAATAGAAATTCGTTAAATGGTTTGGTATTGGGTCAGGTAATTAATTTTCCCTTCCCAACCTGTCTTTAGGTGACCGATTTAATTATCAGTCTTATTTGATGGTCTTTACTTTTTTTTCCCCATTCATCTGGTGTTTATAATACCAAACCCCGTTATTGGGAAGTTCTTTCAAGACAAAGTATTATTTGAATGTTTACCACTGTTTACGTGTGTGTGTGTGGGATCGGGGGGCTAGTCAAGTGGAAGCCACTTCAGATTATAATAAAGTTAAACCACTCCAGGTGTGGTTAGTCGCTGCATGGTATCTCAATTAGGGTCAACTTCGCAGCAACTGTCATACACTGTAGATACCCGTGGTTCAGATCAGTATCTCCCCACCAAGTGCAGATCGGTGGTAAAGCACCTACCAATTTCTTTTCTTTTTCTATTTTCAATGTGTCAAAGTTTTGGAATCCAGACCCTGATCGCAATTTGGTGACTTGGTAGAGGTGGAGAACCAGGATCATAAATGGTTCTGGTTGGTCTCTGAACATGAATTTTATGAGCTAGCTAATTGGTTTATTTTCAGGAATTTTTGGTGGTCACCTCCTGGGTTGTCGCTCGGCCACCACTGGCTTGGCATTCTATGACTGGGAGTCGCAAGAGTTGGTCCGCCGGATTGAAATTCAACCGAAGCAGGTCTTTTGGTCAGAAAGTGGCGAGTACGTCTGCCTTGCCACTGAAGACAACTTCTTCATCCTCAAGTGAGCTGTTGCTTATTTTTCATACATTCCTATTGATTGTGAAAATCCTGGCTAATATGGTAGATGGATAGTTAAAGATTAGTTGTTCCCAATCTGTTCACTACCAAGTACCCCTTTAAGTGAATTTTTTTACAGGTTTGAGGCTTTTAAAAAATCTGTCTGTTCAATGCGATTTTGTTGACTAACAACAAACTCATTTCCCAGTTTCATCTCTCAACTTGAACACACTCCCACCAAACAACATCGTAAATGAGCCTTCCCTCTTAATAAACCAATCAGAGAAATCACTACACAGAACACACCAAGTAATCCTATCTCAACTCAGGTTAGGCCACTCCACTATACTCCAACAATACAAACATAGAAAAGAAAGAAAGATTTTCTGGTATGACTTGAGTCAAGTGTTGGATCTAATTGAGAGTATTTTTGCCTGATGGTTGTAGCGGATATGAATGGATGAATAGTTGACAGAAGGAGAGAGGAGTAACTGGAACTTTTGGTACACCCGGAGAGATGGTGGTAGGGTTCTGCGCTGAAAGAAACTTGTATAGCAAATACATTTTTCCAGCACAGGGATGTTCATAAATATGCATGGGTTAGGCAAAGGAGAAGGGTAGAAGTTAAGAGTATGATTGACCTGACCTTGTAAGAAAGAATATGCTGTGGGACATATTTAATGTGAAAGTTGTAATTGGTATAAGTATGCTACTATCTGATAACACGATTGTGCTGTATAAAGTTAAGGGAGAATCAGTGTTGAAAGTTTAATGAATCAGGGAGAAAGGTGACAGAATGTTTGAAAGTAGTAAATCAATAAGTGTGTGTATGGAGATAGAACAAATGTGGAACAGATTTAAAGAAGTGGTAGTTAGTTAATGCAAGGTCTGGTGCGTCAGAACTAGAAAGAGGAAGCAAGAAGCAGAATAGTGGAATGATGATGTGAAGTTTGTGTTGGAAAACAAAAGCTGTACTTGGAAATGATTAACAGTAAGTTCAAATGAAGATATCAGGGTTTGAGATGCAGTTGAATACATACAAGGAAAGTGAAACGAGTGATTAACCAAAGTAAGAAAGCAACAAATGAAGCATTCGGAAGATGAATGAAAATCCTGATGGGAACAGGAAGATGAGTGAAGATCCTGATGAGAACAGGAAGATGAGTGAGGATCCTGATGAGAACAGGAAAATGAATGACGTTCCCGATGGGAACAGGAAGATGAAAACGATTCCGCTGGGAACAGCAAGATGAATGAGGATCCCGATGGGAACAGGAGGATGAATGAGGAACCCGATGAGAACAGGAGGATGAATGAGGATCCTGATGGGAACAGAAAGATGAATGAGGCTCCCGATGGGAACAGGAAGATGAGTGATCATCCCGATGGGTTCAGGAAGATGAATGAGGGTCCCGATGGGATCAGGAAGATGAATGAGGATCCCGACGGGAACAGGAAGATGAATGAGGATTCCGACGGGAACAGGAAGTTGAGTGAGGATCCCGATGGGTACAGGAAGCTATTCTGGAAGCAAGTGTGAGGAACTGGGAGAAGAAGCGGCTGTGTCAGCATCGGAAAAGAATGGTAAAGTTACTTGTGAACAATGAGGTAAAAATAGATGGCAAGAAAACTTAGATCAGTTGTATAATGTGGGTATGATATGCTTTGTGGAGTAGATGATATAGTCACTGAGATGCTAAAGATTTGTAGTGATTGTTATAGAATGGTTCTGGCGGCTGTGTTGTAAGGCTTTTGAAAGAGGAAGCGTGCAGTAATAGTGCCATTGTATATGGGCAAAGGGAGAAAGGTGTATGTAAGAACTAGATGAAGATGCGTCTGTTGTGTGTTGTAGCTAAGGTGTATTGAGGAAAAAATTTTATTGGGCATATAAAAATGATAATTGAGGGATTGAGGAATTTTTAAAAAAAATTTAAGAGCTCATCTGGCGACTGCCTACTTGGGCATTAGTCGCCGTATTAAAAACTGCCTAGTACTATGCTACTTTAAAATATGGAATGAGCACGGAGGGGGGGGGGTAGAGCGTGTAGTGTGTGTAGATCAAGTATTAACTGCAAAAAAGAATGTAGTTATGCAATGTTTATGATGATGTAAGAGTGTTAAGATTGTACGAGGTGAATGTTAAACTATTGGATTGTGTGGAGAATATGTTCTAAGGCGTCTATTAGGGAGAAAGCCGTAGTGAGTGGTTTGACCTAGTTGGGAGTTTGGTTACCATGGCTGTTTAATATCTTTATGGATGGAGTATTGAGAAGAGTAGTTATGGAAAAGGGACTGTGTGATTGATGAGGGATGGGTTCTATGTTTGTATATCCTGAATGCCTGGTTTTGTTGGCTGAAAATGAGAACGATTTGAAAATGTTGATTGCAGTTTTTGACAGGGTGTGTGTTAGGTGGGGTGTACACCTTAATGCAGAAAAGGGTAAGGTAATGTCATTTTCAGAGTGAGTGGGGTGGGGTGTGATATCCGAGCCTGTGGTATTGTCAGCCTTGTGAGGGATCGTGGTACAGATGGGGACCACAAAGATTTGAATCGAGCATCAGTGAATGGTGAGGGTTCGAGTGTGGAATGTGTCTGAGGGCTGCATAAGAGTATGCTGGAGCCAACGTTGGTGTATGGAAGGCGAAGGGAAGATCTCGAGTTAGAGGAGTCAACTTGAGAGTAATGCTGGGTGTGTGAAAGATGGATAGTCTTGTTTGGTGGTATGGGCATTTAAGAAGAATGGATAGAATTAGGCGTGAAGAGAATATACGAGATTGAGTGTCAGGGTGTGAGAAGGTTTGGAAGACTGTGAATAGTGGTTGATGAGTGTTTGAGAGAGAAAGGGCTGACTGAGGAGGAAGTTGATGATAGGTTTGTGAGGGTCCTGCCCAAGGATGAACCCTAACCTGATGATAGGCTTAAAAGAGCATAAAGTGTGACAGTAGTTTGTGTTGTAGCGCGCACTCCGCTTTGTAGGGAAGGGGTTAATGATGATGATGCAGTGAGGCCCTTTTGCATAAATGTGTTGTGGATAGTAGTCAATATCTCGCATCTACCCAAGTCTGATCATTTTGAAGCTAAATCCCCCCCCCCCATCCTCAAAGCTACATTTGTGAACCTCCCAGGTATTTGCTGACCACAGGTTCGGAACCCACATTCTAGGTGCTTGAGAGAATTGAAATGTTAAAAACTTGTTTACTATTCAAATTCGATATTCTTCCTTCCCTTTGCAACTTGGATGATGGGAGAGGAAAATTATAAGCTGGTGATAGATGGACATTTTAAGTTCCTGCTTTCTAGTTTTGTTCTGTGCCTTCCTGCTCCCTTTTCTTTTAAACTGCTTCATTGACTCATGTTTTAATGTTGGTTATTACTGTAGAATATTTTGCAACATTTTTTTGCTGATTTATTTCCTGTTTTCTTTCCATCCTACCTATTTTACTTTCTCCTTTTAAATGACCACTTTTCCTTATCTGAATTGTTTCCTTTTGATTCTGCGTTGACGAGAAGCTGCAAAATGACTAGTTTTGAAAGAGAGTTCTTGATACATTTCAGGTACAAAGCCGAAACCATCACCAAAGCGAAGGAAACGAAGGAAGGAATCACTGACGATGGGGTGGAAGACGCGTTCGAGCTCATCGACGAGGTAGGGGGATTAATCGTCATTTTCTCAGTTCAGTTATAATTGAAATCTTGCCACACGTACCGCGACCCCGTCTCAATTTGGGATAGCATAAGGGTTCACTACGGTGACATGGTTGCCAAGATTTCCAAATTTGCCGACGATACCAAGCTTGGTATGAACGTTGCAAAGGATGGAAATACTGCCCGCCTGCAGGAAGATCTTGTGAAGATTGGGGAGTGGTCGGACACGTGGCAAATGCCTTTTAACGTGGGGAAATTAAAAAAGTGATGCATATCGGCCACAGAAACCCCCAATCTCAGTATATCCTTAAGGGCACTGCTATGGAATCCACCAACACCGAGAAGGACTTGGGTGTAACAATCACTAGTGACCTCAAGTTCTCGAAACAGTGCATTGAGGCGGAGAAAAAGGCCCAAAGGATGCTAGGCTATATTAAGCGCCAGTTTGGTTATCGGAACCAGGAGATTGTACTGTGCCTGTACAACTCACTTGTCCGACCGCACCTGGAGTATGCCGTACAATTTTGGAGTCCTTCATTGCGAAAGGACATCGCGAGATTGGAACGCGTACAAGCTAGGGCAACCAAACTGATTCCCTCTATTCGACATAAAAGTTATGAGGATAGACTAAGGGAGTTAGATTTGTTTTCGCTGGAAACCCGTAGACTGCGTGGTCAGCTCATCGAAGTTTTCAAAATGCTTCGAGGGTTCGACAATGTTGACTACCGGGATATTTTCACACTGAGTGAGAACAGAACACGCAATCACGGCTTCAAACTTGAACTGAAGCGTTACAACCGCAATATGTGTGGAAATTTTTTCACCTACAGTATCTGCGGTAAGTGGAACGCACTTCCAGTGGAAGTTGTCAACAGTGAATCTGTTGACCAGTTCAAGTCAAGACTAGACAAAGTCTTGAAAAGTGGCCGTTTAGGGACGCAAAACAATTGAGCAGTCATGTGCCTGCTCGATTGACAGTCCAAAGGTACCCTCTTTGAATGGACCGTAAGGTCTCCTAGGGTACTTACTTTCCTTGTTACTCCTTGTTACCACCTTATTCGGAGCACCTCAACCACCCCTCCAACCCAGCATGTCAATATCTACATTGAGGATTCTTTCCCAGACTTCATCCTCTGCTCACCAAACTGTAATCGGAACAACCTGTCGACTCTGCTCCAAATTTATCCTCTTACCATCTCCCAGAAATGTCCCATACCCCCATTAATTCCACGCATTTACACTAACTACTATATAGAAGGCTGCAACCTTTTCACCTTCTACATAGAACAAGAACTAAAACTGGGTTATCCACTTCAGTTACATAAACACCCTACTTCCACTTTATTTGCATATTCACACCAGGATTTTTGCATTTATTTTTTCAGCGCCCATCTGACGACTGCCTACTAGGGCATAAATTGCCGTAATCATCTTATGGTAGATACGAAGAATTTATGGAGTTTGTGGTGAAGTAATGGATGGTGTAAAGAGTATTTGTTAGAAGTAACTCGTGCTTTAGGGGGAAAGAGGGCCAGGGTGACTTTTAGCATATGTGGTGGTATAGTACAAGATTGTGTGATGCGGCTGTGGCTGTTTAATATCTATGGATGGAGTATTGAGAGAAGAATGTATGTGAAAGTGGTGTGAGTGAGGATCCCGATGGGTACAGGAAGCTATTCTGGAAGGAAGTGTGAGGAACTGAGAGAAGAAGAGGCTGTGTCAGCATCTGAAAAGAACGGTAAAGTTACTTGTGAACAATGAAGTAAAAAATAGATGGGTTAGATCTCTGTTGGTATATGATGTCCTGGTGTCGGTGGTTGAGAGTGAGAGGGATTTTGAAATGTTGATTGTAGCTGACAGGGTGTGTGGAAGGATGAGTTTAAAAGTGAATGAGGAAAGGAGTAAGGTAATAGTAATTGAGGGTGAAAATGGGGGTGGGGTTGGATATCCAAGCCCGTGGTATCACCCTTGAACAAGTGTGTGATTGTAAGTATCTAGAATGCATTGTGAGTGATAGTGGTGGAGATAAAGATGGTATGAAAGTGTCCAGGATGATTAGATAGCTAGTGAATGGTGAATGCCAAGGATTCGAGTATGGAATGTGCCAGGAAGCTGTATGGGAGCACGCTGTTTCCAACACTGGTGTATGGTGGCTGTCTGCTCTCGTGGAAAGCGGTTGATGCATGTATCGTTTGCTCTTTCTGCTCTCTGTTGTTTAGCCGACTTTACACTTCGCTTCGGTGTTTGTTTGTTGCTTTGTCTCGTTCAGTTTGTTAACCGTTTTTGTCTGTGTGATTGTATTATTAGTTCCTGAATTATTAATGCCCGTTTTACGATTTTCTGTAGCTATGCGTTTGTGAGTAATCCTTTTGTTTGTTTTTTGTTTTTCCTTGTGGCCATTTTCATTACTTTCCTTATTATTCACTTTTTTTCTGCTTGCCTCTGTGTTTTAGTTTCAGTCTATAATTCCATTATTTTCTAATGTGCCTTATCACGTGCTTTGTACTTTGCTATTCTCGGTAGTGTTTTTATTACTTTGTATTTTTCTTTTGCCCTGTGTTTCTCTTCATATTATTTTCTTCCGTGCTCTTTTTACTTCTTTATCTACCTTTTCTTTTCCTTGCTCTTCCTGCCTCACTTTTCCCAACCAGCCTAAATTCTTCTAGATTATTCTGCTTTCTGACCCACGTGGTCGCTTGTTTCATTCCAACTAATTCCTCGGCCTCATTTCTTCCCCCCTCCCCTAATTTTTCGCACAGCTTTATATTTGCCTAGCTTTGTACTTCGCCATTCTCGATATATGTTTTGTTTTTTGTTAGTAGATGTTTTTATTGAATTTGTTGCTTTTTGGTGACCCCCTTTTTTTCTTCTTCACATCATATTCTTCCCTGCTCATTTTTATTTTTGCTGTTCCTTCCCTAATTTTAGTTGTGATTGTCTCCACATCAAATTTTTATCCATTTTATCCTACTTATATTTCTCCTCCCTCAATGATGGACAAAGCCACACTTCTTTCTCTTAATAGAGGGTTTAAGGTATCTCCCTCCCTTGGCTCTAGAATTAAAGTACTAGGAATCGCTTGAATTCAATGTCGTCCTATAAAAAGGGAATTCCGTTTATCTTCAGTCTTAAAAAAGTTATTTTTCATTGAACCGTCTACCCCGACCTCCCCCTCCCCCTGTCTCCCTCACTCTCCCCTTCAACCTCCCCACTCTCAGTTTATAATGCGTTTCTACTCAATGTTAGTAGCGTCGCTAATAAAGTGGAGTTCATTCACGATCTCCTGACTAATTCGCGTATCTCCCTCCTTGGTCTCAGTGAAACTTGGCCAGGTGCTGGTGTAAGTGATGTTTGTGAGAGGTATGATAGGCTGGTTTCTGGGTGTGAGAGGGATGCAGTTGTGATTACGCATGGGGGAGTGAATGATGTAGAGAAGGTGGGTACATGTGAGTTACGTGAGCAGTATAAAAGGTTAGTTGAAAGGATGAGTAAAAGCAGGGTAAAAGGTGTTGTTTCCGGTGTGCTTCCGAGAGTGGATGTGGGGGTAGAATGGTTGTCGCGTGCAATTGGTTTGAATGAATTTGTGAAAGGACTGTGTGAGGAGTTAGGATTGGTGTTTGTAGATGTCTGGGAAGGGTTTTACGGGAATAGGAGGTTGTATGCGATGGATGGGCTCCATCTTAGTCGGGCAGGTGTTGAGGTTCTATGGGGGGAGCTGGATAGTGTGATTAGGTCCTTACGGGTGTGAAACTAGAAGCTGTTAGAGGTAAGGGAATAACAGGAATAGAGGGCAGGTGTAGGAAATGGAAGGGATGCAGAGATAGAGGAATAGTAGGGGGGAGGGCATACTGATGCGTTATAGGGGGACTAATGCACAAGTGAATGAGCAGATAACTAGGAATAAAAAAGCACGATGCAATGAAGATGGAAATAATAAAAAAACCTTAAAAATATACTACACAAATGGTCGGAGTATAAGGAATAAAATAGATCTCTTAAGAGCGTTAGTGAGTGAAGAGAATTTTTATATAATTGCGATAACAGAGTCATGGCTTGATTTGGCAGGTAATCACTTTAAACCTGAGGTTGAGATTGAGGGCTTTAACATGTTCCATGCAGATAGGAATAGGAAGAGAGGAGGAGGGGTTATTATTTATATTAAAGATAATCTCCAGTGTTGTGTAAACAGTACAATTAAATTAGATGATAACACAGAGTCATTACATTATGGCTAAATGTAAAGGAAGGCAAAAACAATCTTGTCATAGGATTATTATACAGACCACTAAATCTTAGTAAGGAAGCTTCAAATCTTCTGTGGCAGGAGATAGTACGGGCATGTAGAAGTAAGCATGTGTGTATAATGGGCGATTTTAATTACAGAAATATAGACTGGGAAGCTCTTGTGGGTGATCAGGAGGCTGAGGAATTTTTGAATGTTGTCCAAGATAATTTTCTGAGGCAGATTATTAACGAACCCACTAGAGGTAATAATATACTGGATTTAGTTCTGACAAATAGGGAAGAAGTTATTAAAGATACTGAGATTGGAGGAAATTTGGGTAATAGTGACCATTGTGAAATTAGATTCAAGATGAAATGGAATGGTATTGATAGTAGCATGAACAATGTTATAATTCCTGACTTTAGAAGAGCAAATTATAATGGGCTCTTACCTGGAGGCAGTTGTACAGAAACCAGGCAATGAAATCAAATCAGGAATAGATTCAATGATATCAGTTAGTGGAGACAATAATCACCAGGAGGAAGAGATTACAATTGAAGAGGAGTATGAAAGAATAATTGAGCAATTAATTACAGGTCAGATGATTAACATTCCATATAAGGAGATTAGGACTAAAAATAATGACCCAAAATGGATGACAGATAAAATTAAGAATTATTTTGGCATTAAAAAGGGCATTTATAGGAAAATAAAAAATGGAGAGGATCACTTAAGTCAGAGATATAATGAACTAGCAAGAGATGTTAAAAAGTTAATTAGAGTAGCAAGGAGAAATTATGAAATTAAAGTGGCAAATAGGGCAAAGGAAGATCCTAAAAGATTTTATCAATTATACAAAACTAAGGTTAGAGATAAAATAGGCCCACTTATAGATTCCAATGGAGAATTAGTGAGTGATAGGGACTCAATGGCTGGAATGCTAAATGACTTTTTTCTCTCAGTATTTACACAGGAGGATACTCTAAATATACCCAAGGTGCCAATGATCTTTCGGGCTAATGATGAAGAGAAATTAAAGGATACCCAAAGTGTCAATGATCTTTCAGGCTAATGATGAAGAGAAATTAAAGGATATCTTGATCACAAAGGAGATAGTGACAAAGGAAATTGATAAAATCAAACGTAGTAAAGCACCCGGTCCTGATGAGGTCTTTCCTAGAATTTTGAAAGAATGTAAGGATGTGTTAAGTGAGCCCCTAGCATGCATCTTTTGAAAATCATTGGAGAGTGGCATTGTGCCAGTGGCATGGAAAAAAGCCAATGTGATACCTATATTTAAGAAAGGGGATAAAACAAATATGTCTAATTACAGACCAGTAAGTTTGACATCAGTGGTAGGGAAAATGATGGAATCTATTATAGCAAGGAATATTAGAGATCACTTGGATAAGCATAAGTTGATAAAAGAATCACAGCATGGCTTTAGTAAGGGTAAATCCTGTCTGACTAATTTGCTGTCTTTTTATAGTAAGGTGTATGAAACAGCAGATAATGATGAAAACTATGATATTTTATACTTGGACTTTAGTAAGGCTTTTGATCGAGTACCACACGGCTTCTGAGCAAAGTTAAAGCACACAGGATCGATGGCAGTATATTTAGGTGGATTCAGTCATGGCTTGGTGACAGACAGCAAGGAGTTAGTATAGATGGAGTTAAATCTGAGTGGGGGGGTGTTAGCAGTGGAGTTCTGCAAGGATCTGTTTTGGGTCCCTTGCTATTCTTAATTTATATTAATGATCTTGACATAGGTATAAGTAGTGACCTGAGTAAATTTGCTGATGATACTAAGCTAGTTAGGGCCATTAGGGCTGATTCTGATGCTGTTGTAATGCAGGAGGAATTGACCATTCTGTCCAATTGGGCCAAGAAATGGCAAATGAAGTTTAACATAGACAAATGTAGTGTACTTAGTATAGGTAGAAATAATCCATTGAATAGTTATAAATTAAATGGGAGAATTTTAGGGAGGACCGATTGTGAGAGGGACTTGGGTATTTTGGTAAGTTCAGACCTTCGTCCTAGAATGCAATGCCTAAATGCTAAGAATAAAGCTAATAGGATATTGGGATTCATTAGGAGGAGTGTAAGCAATAAGAGAGCAATAAGGCTTCATCTAGACTATGCAGTACAATTTTGGTCACCATATTATAGGAAGGATATTGATTTGCTTGAGTCTGTGCAGAGAAGGATGACAAAGATGATTGGTGGGCTAAGAAACTTACCTTATGGTGAAAGGCTCAGAAAACTAAATCTACATACATTAGAAAGGAGAAGAGTCAGAGGGGAATTGATTGAAGTCTTCAAATGGGTAAAAGGATATAATAAAGGGGATCTGGGTAAGGTTCTTATACTTAGTGAACATGACAGGACACATAGCAATGGGTTTAAGCTTGATAAGTATAGGTTTAGGAAGGAGATTGGGAGGAATTGGTTTACAAATCGTGTGGTAGATGAATGGAATAGGCTCACTAGACATGTGATAGAAGCCTCCTCTGGGTAGTTTTAAGAATAGATTAGATAAATATATGGATGAAGCTGCTAGATGGGACTGACTTTTTTTTATGTACATATGTATATATTTTTCTAAGGAGTGGGGAGATTATATTTTGCGGTTGCATGAATGGACATAATCCTCTGGATGCATTTTATGTATATTGTGGATTAGATCTGACGAACTCCTGTAAAGGGTGACAATGTTGATGACTTTTCTCTGGTAAGAAATCTTTTGTGTGTTGACTGGAACAGGAGCTGCCAAGTGTAGGCCATGAATGGTCTGCTGCAGTCTCCTTCTTTTCTTATGTTCTTATGTTCAAGGCTTGTCAAGAACTAAATCATGCAGCTATAGATATATACAAACAATATTAATATATACAAAACTTAGGAACCATCACAACCTTTCATCCCCATTAACTCATCCAACCTACTCTTAAATACATTTAAATTTGGACTACCTACTACCCTCCGTGGCAATTTGTTCCAGAAGTCTACCACTCTATTGGTGAAAAAAATATTTTCTTAAATCCAACCTATACCCTTGCTTTTTAATTTTCAAGTGGTGACCTCTAGTCCGATTTCCATCATCTAACTCAAAAAACTTGCTAACATCCAATTTATCTATCCCATAAAAATTTTTAAAGAGTTCAATCATATCCCCTCTCACACACCTCCTTTCGAACAAGAACATATTTAATACCCTGTCTATCTATATATTCAATGTGCCTCAGGGAAGGAATAATCTTTGTTGCCCTCCGTTGCACTGACTCAAGAAGATTAATATCGTGTCTAAAATGTGGGGACCATGCCTGTATACAGTACTCTAGATGTGGTCTAACATAAGAGTTATAGAGTTTAAGAATAACCTCCTTACTTTTGTAACTGACATTTCTCTTAATGAAACCCAGCACTCTATTTGCCCTATTTCTTGCTTCAATACACTGCTTAGAAAACCTTTATGACTTATCTATTACTACTCCTAGATCTTTCTCATCCTCTACTAAGCTCAGCCAATGCCCATCCATTTCATAGTTGAATTCTCTATTATCTTTTCCCATGTTAATAACTTTGCACTTATCAAGGTTGAAAGTCATTTGCCACTTATGTGCCCAGGATAACAATTTATTTAAATCCCCCTGCACTTTAAAATTATCATCAATATCTTTAACTACAGCTGCTAATTTGGTATCATCCGCAAAAATTGACACTTTATTATTAACTGCCTCCCCAAGATCGTTTATATAAATGACAAATAATAATGGACCGAGAACTGATCCCTAAGGAACCCCACTGATAACATCCCTCCACTCTGACTTTACACCATTTAGCATTACCCTTTGCTTCCTGTCTTTCAGCCACTCAGCTATCCAATTTGAAACACCCCCACATATCCCAATCATTTTTAATTTATGAACTAGTCTCCTATGTGGTACCTAATCAAATGCTTTACTAAAATCCAAGTAAATTACATCTACATTCTCTCCCTTATCTACTTGATTTGTTACGAACTCCAGAAAGTCTAATAAATTGGTCAAATATGATCTACCTGATCTAAACCCGTGCTGAGCATTGCTGATTGACCCCTCCCTCTCTAGATGTTGGCAAATCCCTTTTTTAACTATTTTCTCAAGAATTTTACAGACTACAGGAGTTAGGCTAACCAGTCTAAAGTTATTTGGATGCTCTTTACTACCCTTCTTGAAAATGGGGACTACATTCGCTCTCTTCCAATCATCGGGTATTTCTCCATATTCCAGTGACCTAGTATACAGCTTCTCCAGAGCTATTGAGATACTTTCTAGCCCCTTCTTTAAGTATCCTAGAATGAATATTATCAGGGCCGGAGGCCTTGGTAGTATCTAACTCACCTATTAGTCCTTTTATTGTCATCCAATCCACACTAATGGTAGTAAACACCTCTCTCCCTGACCCATGAATACTATACATAAGACTATTTAGTTTCTCCTTTGTAAATACTGATGCAAAATGACCATTTAGTACCTCAACTATTTCCTCATCAGTTTCTCTCACAACCCCTTCATATTTGATAGGTCCTATTTTAACTCTGCCAGCCTTGTTATTAATTTTATAGTAAGTAAAGAACTTTCTAGAATCTTTGTTGTTATCCTGAGCTAATTTAATTTCTGACCCCCTCTTGTTCTTCTTTATAATCTTATTTAACTCATTCCTAGCCATTCTATAATCACTTAAATTTTGAATATTATTTTGTACCTGTAATTTTTTATATGCCCTTTTCTTCTCTGAAATTTTTCTAGCTATCTCCTGATTCCACCATAATGGTTTCCTACTTTTGTTCCTAATGGCCTTCATAGGGATACATTGCTCTTGGACTACATTTATTATATGCTTGAAAGTATCCCACATGCCATAAGCATTTTTACCTCTGAATTCTACATCCCAGTCTACCAAATTTAGCAAACTTCAAAGTTTTACATAATCTCCCTTATGAAAATTTGGAACTTTTACAGCATTCTCGGTTATTTTACCCTTCTCAATTCCAAAGTTAAAACGAATTATCTGATGGCCACTATTTCCCAATGCTTCGCCAACAGTCAATTCTTGAACTAAATGATCACTTAGAAAGTACTAAATCTAATATATTGTCGGGGGGACAATATATTGGCTCATTAACAAATTGATTCAAAAAATTAACCTCATAGCATTCTATGAACCTGCCACTTGTTCTATCCTTAACTATCATATTTTCCCAGTCCACAGAGTTTAAGTTGAAGTCCCCAATAATAACTGCATCTGTTTCACATCCCTTACTTATTTCCCTTATCATTAGTTCATCTATATCATTAGTCTGCCCAGGTGGTCTGTAAAAAGTTCCCAAATGCACCATTCTATTTTTACTGAACCTAATATCTATCCAAAGTGACTCAACTCCATCCTGCTTTATTGAAGTATTTAAACTTGAAACAATGTTGTTTTTTTATATAGATAATTATTCCTCCACTAATCCTACCTGTCCTTTGACTAATGTACATATTATAACCCTGTAAATCAAATTCACTTATAGTGTCACTAAATTCTATTTCATTAACCCATGATTCAGTAACACATAATATATCTATATCCTCATCGCTAATATAAATAAATAGCTCATCCTTCTTGTTTCTAAGACTATGAGCATTTGTATAGAAACAACTTAAATCCCTTATCCCTGAAGCACCTCTTCCAACCTGAATGACCTCACCTCTATCGCCTTGGAACCTATTTCTGTTATCTGCCAAGTCCATTCTACTTTCAGTACTATAATGTCCTCTCATAATTCCCTGACCACTATTAGTATCTAGTTTCCCGCCGGCAAAGACCTAGTAACACGATCATACTCCTCCCACAACACATCTACCCCCCTCCTACTCAAATGCAGTCCATCCATCGCATACATTTCTTTCATTCCAACAAACCTATCCCACACATCCACAAACATGACACCTTCCATCTCACACATCCTCCTCGCATAATCATTCAGCCCAATCGCACGAGACATCCATTCTACCCCAACATCCATTCTTGGAAGCACACCTGTCACAACACCTTTCATTTTACTTTCTTTCACTTTTTCAATCAACCTCTTGTACCTCACGTAACTCACATGCACCCACTTTCTTACATCATTCACTCCTACATGTGTAATCACAACTGCATCCCTTGCACAGCCAGACACCAGCTCCTCATACCTATCGGACAGATCTCTCACTCCAGCACCCGGCAAACACACCCTCAAACCATTCAATCTATTTGCATTCAACTTCCTATCTAAATATCTAACTCGCGAATCACCCATCAGAAGCACTTCAGTCAGACTCCTATTCCCAACCCCCACAGACCTAACTCCATCCCCACTCTTATTCTCATTCAAACTACCAGTCATTCTACCTCCACCCCCATCAGTCATATCACTTCCAGTTACTTCCTCTCTTAGGGCACTGAATCTATTAGTCAAGCTAATAGGTTCTGTGTCCCTCTGACTCACACACCTATTCTCCCCCTGGCTAACCACCTCAACAGAGGCAACCCTATTCTCACAAAGAACAAGAACAGGAAAAGCCTCCCTAGCTACACATTTCCTAACCACTCTCCACTGTCCCCATCCTTACTAGGCCTATTTCTAACTAATCTAAGAGGGCTAACTTCACTATCCCTAGAAATATCATATCCTACCTCCTCCGACCCTCTACCTTCACCTGAAACATCTATCTGGCCTACCTCACAACCTAACTTATTCCCAGCCCTAGGCCTAACACTAAGTTCCCTCCTGAGCTCAGAAACTAACCCCTCTAGCCTACATATCCTGTCTAAATCCTGCATTCTCATCCCCTCTAAATCTACAATGCATTCATACAGCCTACATACAACACATGTATACCCCTTACCAACTACACCACAACCAATGCATACCCTCACCAACTACACCACAACCAATGCATACATTCCGACACTCATGGTCACTTTCATCCCCGAACTTATCACTTAACTTCAACCTCCCAGTCACTAACCCTAATCTACCTGCCTTCCTTGAGATCCTTGACCTCTTCTCCCTTACTCAACACGCTTCTTCCCCAACACACTCCCATGGTAACATTTTAGACTTTGTAATTTCCAACTTGACCACTTCTATCCTACTTCTATCCTTTCTTATGCTATTTCTGACCATTACCTTATTAACTTCAATGTCTCATCCCCACTTCTTTGCCCTCTCGGCCTCCTCTCATCCTAAAACCTTATCGATGGCTAGCCTCCATTGACATCCCATCCCTCCTTAATGATGTTGCCTCTAATTTACCCCCTCCCGACGCTCTCGCCTTCCCTGACCAAATCCTCTCATCCTTGGAGCAATCCTTCCTAACTTGCCTTAATGCCCACCCTCCCATTATTACTCCTTCGCCCTCTCGCCGTCACCGCGCCTCATGGTACTCGCTGGAACTCCTACGCTCGAGACAGTCTTTACGTGCCCATGAAAGAACTCTTCATAAAGCTCACTCTCGTGGGCAAGATACAACTGCTCTTTCGCTCACTTACCGTCTTGCGACATCTCTCTACTTGGCTAAACTGAAATTTGCTGGTGAAGCCCATTCGCATAAATTGCTAGCCGACAATAAGAATGACCCCAGTGCCGTTTTCCGCCTGCTCTCTTCTCTTACCTCCACACCAAGTCATCAGCCCCACCATCCTCTCGAAATTCTTCGCTGATAAGATGATCAACCTTCGTGCCTTCCTCCCACGACTGCCTGACCAGGCCTTTCACATTCTCCCTGATCTTCCCCCCTCCCCGGCCGCTCAATGTATTTCCTGCCGTGACCGCTTCTGAATTGTCTGCCTTACTCTCGCGCTCTAAAAAATCTGGCTGCCCTTGTGATTCGTTCTCCCCCCAAGCTCTTAATCATAATATTGCCTGTCATACTCCCAATGCTCCTCCACCTGTTCAATACCTCCCTTGCTACTGGTGTTGTCCCTTCTTCCTTCAAATGGGCCCAAATCCGTCCGATCCTTAAAAAGCCGAAGCTTAACCCTTCCGACCCAGCTAGCTATCGCCTGATCTCGCAACTACCCTTCCTCTCTAAGGTCCTTGAGAGAGTAGTTGTTTCGCGCATTAATTCCCACATCGTTGCCTGTAATATTGATGAGACTTACCAATCAGTTTTTAAAGCTGGGCACTCTACCGAAACCGCTCTACTCAATGTTACTGATTGTTTATGTAGAGCTGCTGACCGGGGTTGTGCCTTCATCCTCATTCCACTTCACCTCTCCTCTGCCTTTGATACTTTTGATCATTCCGTCTTGCTTGATCGCCTCCACTCTTTTCTTGGCATTTCTGGCGCTGCTCTCGACTGGTTCCGCTCTTACCTTTCGTCTCGCACCCAATCTGTAGTGATTAATGATGTCTCATCTGACCCCATTCCCATTCGCTTTGGTGTCCCCTCTGTCCTCGACTCTCTCCTCTTTCCTATCTACTTATTCCCTCTTAGCTCCCTCCTACGTAATCTCGGTCTATCCTTCCACCTCTATGCCGATGACACTCAAATCTTTATTTTCTCTTCCCCCTCAACCATTGCCCACTCAATCTGTGACCTCCTATGTGCCTATTCTTCTATCTCAGACTGGCTATCGGCTAACTTCCTCAAACTTAACCACTCCAAAACTGAAGTTCTTCTGGTTGGTACCCCCGCTATAGTATACAAAGTTAAATCACTCTTTCCTTTCCTCCCTCTGGGTGGAAACTCTGTCGCTTTCTCTGAATCTGTTAGAAATCTGGACGTTGTGTTTGATGAGCATCTCTCCTTCAAGCCCCACATCCACAATATTAGTAAATCTTCCCTTTGTTTCCTCCGTAACTTCTCCCGCATTCGCTCTCACTTCGATTGCCAAAGTCTTGAGACTGCTGTCCACGCCTTCATTACCAACCGCCTTGATTACTGTAACTCTCTTCTTGTAAATCTACCATCTTCCTCTCTACGTCCCTTTCAGCTAGTCCAGAACTACGCTGTCCGACTACTCCTCCGTCGCACTCACTTCTTCCCTTCTAAGCCCCTGCTTCAGGAACAGCACTGGTTACCTGTCAGATATCGTTCTCATTTCAAGATTCTTCTCTTCACTTTCAAGGTCCTTCACCAAAAGGCCCCAACCTACCTTTCCTCTGCCCTTTCCCAACGTCTCGCCCCTCGGGCCTTTCGGTCATCTCATGCTCCTCTCCTGAATACTCCTCGCTCGTCCCTCTGCTCAACAGGCGACCGCTCCTTCTCAGTCTGTGCCCCCAAGCTTTGGAATGCTCTTCCAGCCGAAATTAGATGTGCTGCCTCACTTACCACTTTCAAGCGACTCCTGAAAACGCATCTATTCAGGATTGCCTACTCACCCACCTGATCTTAGCCCACAGCCGAACGTGCGCTCTGTGAAGGCCTCTGGCCTTGAAGAGCGCATTATAAGAAATTTATTATTATTATTATAATGGCGTTGAAGCGCCAACTGCATTTTATGAGAAGTTGTTGAAGTGTTGAAAGCCTCGAACGTTCCTCTCAGGCCCATCCTCGTCCGCACAGCGGCGAACTCTGCCGATGGCACCCAAACAAAATCGCTTCATTTGCTCACAATTACATCGTTCATTTTCTCTTACTTGGTACCCAACATCATTACCCCCTCCCTTCCACACACACACACACAAAGGGGAAGCAGCAGCGCACTTTCTCCCTCTCGGACACCCATCATTTTGTCAACATCGAAGGCTCCTTATAGTGAGTGATGTGGTGTCGCATCTTCTCATTGGTACTCTTCAACCTCATCCTCCACGACATTCATCCCCGTAAGGGAGACGCGTGTCATGTGTAGTATCAGCAACCTTGCTCTGGCTGACATCTGAAGGATTGTGTTCCCTTGTTGCTATTGCACTTTAAATTCGAGTTAAAAAAAAATCCTCCATGCGACCCAAAGAAGAATCCCTCCCCAGCCATATGAATAAGATCATCATACTTGTGATCACCTAAATTACGCACGCACATAGCTCAGCTCTACCGAGATGTACATCCTTCCTGACTCAATTTAGGGTCGCAACGGACCCCCTGATTGATGACCGTCTCGCTCCTTTTCAGAATCCTCTATCTCGTATCTTTCACACGCTGGAGCAGCCTCTCTTCATTCCTTTCTTTTCTTATTGCTTTTTTGTTTTGTTCTTTCGTTTGGTTTTGCTTCTTTTTAATGTCGCCTCGTGATGGGCTAATTTATTATTTCGGCAACTCTTGTCCTTGATGGCAGTCGCCAGATGGTCGCTTTCTTTATTTAAAAAAAAAAATAATAATAAATAAATAAATAATCATGTCTTTCACCAAGAGCCCAATCTTCTCCTCAACCGTATTCGCTCATATTCTATATAAACCACTAAGATTCAGACAATACATACCAAGAAGCAAACACACAAATGTACACATTCAAGCTTATGTACACAGCCACTCCTCTCACACTTGCCTATATCATTATGGCTTGGTCACCAGCTCTTCCACCCACACACCTATTGTTTACCCTCCCAGATTATTTGGGGACTTGTTCCTTCCCTTCAAGGCAGTGGCCAGCCAGAGGGGTGCTTTGTTAAAAATACCCCCCCTCCTGCCAATTTTACGAAGTTTGTCTTTTAACGTGTAAGGGGGTGGTGTCCCTGTATTTGGGTCATTTTGCTTTTAACTTGGGAAGGTAAATCAAATGGGATTGATTGAAGTGCTCATTTGGAGATTGATTAAAGCGCCAATTTGGGAATTGATTAAAGCGCTCACTTGGGATTGATTAAAGTGGTCACTTGAGGAGTCGTTAGCCTCCTAATGACACTGAATTGGATTGAATGGCCTGAGAAGAAAAGAAGTGTAATCCTGTGAAATGATAGTTTTGTATTAACGATGATTTTTTTCTGGTTGCAGATGCAAGAGGTGGTGAAAACGGGGCATTGGGTGGGTGATTGCTTCATCTACACGAGCTCGGTGAATCGTCTCAATTATTACGTCGGAGGGGAAATTGTTACCATCGCTCACTTAGATCGGTGTGTCTCATTTCGCCTTATTATCCTGCCCAGTCCTCCCTTTATTCTTTGTGAATGGTTACAAGGTATTTGTTGCTGTGGAAGTACCGCTCTCTCCCTCTGTGTGGATCGTCTGGGTGATGTTCAAAGGTTCCGTTAGATTCCCTGACCTGTGGATCTAAGCCATACTGCAGTACTCTGTAGTGTTCTAGGTCTCTGAATATCGCCCTTTGTATCGTATAAGTGCTCTTGGGTGCGGAGAAGGAAGATTTATTTATATTTAAAATGAAAACCAACGGGGGCCTATTTAGCACAATGTTTATAAAGAGAAAGATGTAAAGCGGTGAAGAGAGACGAAGTGAAAATGTCTGGAAGAGAGAGCGAGAGAGACGCAGGTCCTCTGAGGACATTGTGGCTGGTAGGCCACATAATCTTCCGGATGTCAGTTGCAGCATCCTGGTTCTTGATGCACACTGGGGCCAGGAGGGCGTGCTGTTCCTCCAAGTTTCAGGTGTAGCAGAAGTCAAGCCCATGTTCCCTCCCCTGCGAGGTGGGGCAGGAAGAATATCCGTACACTGTTATGGAGCGTGTCGTAAAAGCCTGCTGAGCCCGGGTAGGGGCCGCTACCAGGGAAGCAACGCACTCGACAGTTTTGTTCCTGCGAGCGCAGTACGCAAATATGGAGTAGCAGGGATGTTGCTGTGGTGTGTGGAGTGATCTCCGAGAAGAGTGAAGTGTTGCATCGGTGCTACCCTCGTTCTTCGTTTTGTGTCTACGAGGAAGTGTGGCTAATGGGTCCTCTTGACTTGATTGTTTTGTTCTCTGCATCGCCTGTGTGCGCAAGGTCAGGTTCACAAGCCTTGTTAGTGTAAGTGTGTGGCAGGTTAGTGTTTTTGTTTTTTCGATGATCCATCTTAATCTTTTGTCGAATGTGACCTCTAGCAGTGATCGAGTTAAAAGGCCGGATCTTTGAGATCATTATGCGAGGAAGCAAGTTGTACTCTTTGGTAAGGGATGTGGAGAGTGTGACAGGGGATTTGAAATGGTAGACAATCATCAGGCTCTAGTTAATTATTAGATTGCATCTGTAATTAGGGTGTTGTGATATTATAATGCCATCGGCGTAGCTGTAAAATTTTGATGTTTCAGTCGAGTGGAAAAATGACATGGACAAAGGAGTTGAGGACAGGGGGAGATAGAACGGGTCCCTGCGTCACTCCGCTATGTTGTGTTTGTGTTTGCGATGTCTTGTCATGATGTGAGGAAATAGGAAAGCTGATTCGTTTATTTAGATGTTGGGTGTGCTTCAGGGTTAACCGGGTTTTGTTTTGTTTTATTATCTCTTCGTGACGAACGTCAGGTTTATAAGGTTGGGTAAAGAGGAGCTAACCATTCGTTGTGCTTTCCCGCACGAGTCGGACTACGGCTTATCAGAGGAGAAACACAGTTTCCGATTAGTGCGAAGTTGCGCCACATTGGGTCTGGTTAGTCGCCGGATGGAGCCCCGTTTTTGGTCGCCTTCACGATGGTTTACCTGCGGTTCAGAGCCCATGTTAATCGGTAGGCGGCCATTGAAGAATAAGGCTGCCGGATCGTTTGTAAACCCCCGACCAAATTCGTTTTTCCTGCAGGACACTCTACTTGTTGGGCTACATTTCGAAGGACAACCGCCTGTATCTCGGGGACAAGGAACTGAATGTAATATCCTACGAACTCTTGTTGTCTGTCCTCGAGTATCAGACGGCGGTTATGAGGCGGGATTTCGATACTGCCGATCGGGTCCTTCCTACGATCCCCACCAGCCACCGTACGCGGGTTGCCCACTTCCTTGAGAAACAAGGTTTTAAGAAACAGGCGCTCGCCGTTTCCAGCGACCCGGAGCACAAGTAATGGATGGTTCTTTGGTTTGCCTTCCTATTTAAGGGAGCCTAGGGGAATTCTCGGGTAGGGTAAAAGAAGGGGGCGGGGTATAGAGTAGGTGGGCATTTTTTATATAGACAGGAGAAAATCTCTCCTGTGTTAAGTGGTCGATTGTAAGATGCTGCTAAATATGGCTGGATAATCCTCTAGAATAGGCCAAAGATGTGGGAGCCCTGTATTGCAAGCCAACGGGTACTTATATCTTTGCGTTGTATACCCCTGTGCAGGAGGGGGGGGGGTCAGTGACAAATCTCCATTTTAGTCTAGTTTGTGCCGAGTGCATTGAAACGAAGTTAAGCCACACCGGGTCTGGTTAGTGGCCGGATGGAGTCTCGATTCGAGTCGCCTTCCATGCAGATATTCCTGGTTTTGAATCCACATTAAACAGTAGTACTCCACTGAGAACTAAAAGGGGTAAGTGAAAACCCCCGTCTGTGTGAGCCAGCAAATCTATAGGTTAAATGAGCCAATTAAAAGTTCTACTTCTACGCTCCTGGCGTTCAGGAGCTTACCCAAGATATGACCGATGTAGTGTGAAAGTAGCCAACCAATGCACAGGAACCGCATACCTCTGGTAGACTCCTCCTGCACGCCAAGCCACTGTTTTAAAATGGACCAAGCTAACAGTCGTAAGTAGAACTTTTAATTGGCTAGTTTAACCTATTAATTTGCTGTCACACACGGGATTTTTCACCTATCCCTGGGTGCACTATATCTTACCATAGGATACAGTCACATGGTTGGCGCGGATGAGGAGTGTGGAGGTGTCTAACCATGCTATAGTAACGACCTGGATGCATCTATGGCAATCAAATCTGTGTAGTCCATTTCGAATTAATGCACCAGCTCCATACTCTGGATTGCTTCGCGATTTTTACGTCTACATGCCCTCATCTGTGTATGCATACACTCACTTGCATCTTGATTTTTATGTCTACATGCCCCATCTGTTTATGCATACACTCACTTGCATTTCGATTTTTATGTCTACATGCCCCATCTGTTTATGCATACACTCACTTGCATCTCGATTTTTATGTCTACATGCCCCATCTGTTTTTACATGCACAGACTTCGATTTTTATATCTACATGCCCCATCTGTTTATGCATGCACACACTTGCTTCTCGATTTTTATTTCTACATGCCCCATCTGTTTATGCATGCACACGCTTACATGAATAGTTACATTACAGAAGCACAGAGTTTAAGATATCAAATTTGTTCGAGGGAGTTCCGTAAGCGGACGCGACTTCATTGCCCAACGCAGTTGGTTAGGGAGAGTTAGTCCCCCTGGTTCCTTTACGCCTCAAGTAATTTCGTCTTCTGGTTCATCAGGCTATGCAGCTTTTACCCATTTTCAAAAACTCTAATTTCATAATTTTATTTACGAAATTCGTTTGCCAAAACTTTGTATCGGAGATGCCTTCGTTTTTTTTTTTTGTTAGGGTAGTATCATAACCGCCATTACCCATACCTCCAAAATAGTATTTGGATAGATTTTTTTTATTAAGCGAAAACCAATGAGGGCCTCGCCCGCTGAAAGTTTATAAGGGGAGATTGGAAAGAAAGTGAGAATGAAAGGAAGATGTATATAGCAACAGGTTGGGGTCGGGATGGTACGCATATAGATAGAATATGTCGGCTCAAGTCAGTTTGTAGATATAGTGTGTCCGACCAGATCCAAGATCATTTTATGTATTCATTGGATTATTATACAAACGAAGGGTTCGTAACCTGGCACCACTGCCCATTTTTTTTCGGTGCGGGCACGTTTAGTCGCTTTCTACGACGCGCAGCTGACACCATGGTTGTGGCTTGGGTCGTTTAGGAGCGTTGGTTGCGCGCCGACCCCACGTTGGTGGGAACTGGCTGAATTTGAAATCTTTGTAGGTTTGATCTCGCCTTGAATTTGGGGGAGTTGGAGATGTGTCTTCAGTTGGCGACGGACGCAGACTCTGAGCAGAAGTGGCGCCAGGTGGCTGAGTTGGCGCAGCAGAAGGGAGACTTGAGCACCGCTCAGAGCTGTCTGCTGAGAGCGCACGATTACCCGGGACTCCTGTTGCAAGCTACAGCGTCAGGTAAGGATTCCTCTTGCAAGCTACAGCGTTAGGTAAGGATACCGCCCCAACGTCTGTTCACCCACGAAGTTTACCTTTGCTCAGACTTTGTTTATTTCATTACTCTTCTCCCAATTTAAGAGAGTCCAAATTTATTGGCGACTTGTAAGGGAAGAGTTTTTTTGGTTAGATTTTCGAGTTCGTGGAATGAGTAGAAACACCCCTTCTATTGCAGCGAAATCGATCCACATCGTGTCTGATTGGTCGCCGGATGTAGTTGCGATTTGGGTCCCCTTCACGGCGGCGGTCATTCGCTGTAGATACCCCGGGTTCGGATCCCACAAGTGTTTGTCGGGGAGGGGTTCTTTGATTGTTTTTAAAAGAGCTGTGGGGGTTGCACCTTCGGCAGGTTGCGTTCTTGGGTTCTGTAATATTGTATGGATGGATGATGGCCAGACCTGAGCCTGGATAGGGTGAATCTGGTGTGGTGTTTTAGACGGTTTACGTAGAGCAGCCAATAGGGGTTGTAGGTCCATTCTAGTCTTCCTAGACCTCTCCTCTGCTTTCCACACCATCGACCACACTGTCCTCTTTGATCGTCTTCACACTTTCCTTGGTTTCTCGGGCACTGCACGTGATTGGTTCCGCTCATACCTCTCCTCCCGCACTCAGTCGGTCGCACTCGATAACTTGTCCTCCGAGCCCGCGCCCATTCATTTTGGGTGCCTCAGGGCTCAGTCCTTGGTCCCCTCCTCTTTCGCATCTACTTCCTCTTGACTCCCTTCGCGATTTGGGCCTGTCCTTCCACCTCTATGCTGATGACACTCAGATATACCTTCCTTATCCCCTGTGTCCTTCTCTCAATCAATTACCAAGCTCCTTTCAGCCTACACCTCCATAAACGAATGGCTGTCTGCCAACTTTCTCAAACTTAACCACGATAAAACTGAATTTCTTCTTGTTGCTACCGCTTCGATGGTTGTTGCTACCGCTTCGATGGTGGAGAAATCTAAAGCTCTCTTCCCCTCCCTTAACCTTGGGGAAACCAATGTCGCCTTCTCTGATACCGTCAGTAATCTTGGTGTTATTTTCGACGAGCAACTCGTTTAAACCGCACATCCATCGTATTTGTATGTCTTTCCTTGGTTTCCTCCGCAACTTCTCACGTATTCGATCCCATTTTGATCGACGAAGCCTTGAGACTGCTATTCATGCCTTTGTCACCTCACGCTTAGACTACTGCAATTCTCTTCTAGTGAATCTCCCTTTTTCGTCACTTCGCCCCCTAAAACTAGTTCAAAACTATGCTGCCCGGCTCCTTCGCCGCCCCCGGTTCTCTCCTTCGATGCCTCTGTTACAGGAACTACACTGGTTACCTATTCGCTTCCGTACCCACTATAAAATTCTTCTCATCACCTACAAGGCCCTAAACCTCGGAGCTCCACCTTATCTCTCGTCTGCCCTCTCCCTTCGTCAAACTCCTCGGGCACTCCGGTCTAACCTCGCTTCCCTCATGAACACTCCTCGTTCTGTCCCCTGCTCGATGGGTGACCGTTCCTTCTCAGTTTGTGCTCATAGACTCTGGAATGCTCTTCCTGCCGAAGTCCGATCCTCTCCCTCCCTGCTACTTTTAAACGTCTCCTGAAGACTCATCTCTTCAGAATTGCCTTCTCTTCCGTGTAAACTTTCTCTACACTCGCGCTCTGGCAGAGCTAACAGCCCTGAAGGGCACATTATAAATACCTATTATTATTATATCATGTGGACATACCCCTAGTAGTGAATGGTTGGTCCCCTTATCCTAGGGTCTGGCTCTTGGACACCTGACTGTGGTGCCATGGAGCTTTGAAGGCGGTGGAGGGAGGGTCTCCATTACTTTTTGAATTTTTAATTGCTGGCATTGTCGCGGGTGGTCCCGGTAACAACCCGTCACTAATGTCCACTCACTCGCTCTTGAGACACCCACTAGATTGGGAGGAGGCTCAAGGAGCCGCAGGGGATTACCCCCTGTTCGCTTTTTCAAGGGTGTTATATATCCCCCTTCTCTAGCTCATATACCCCCCCCCTCCACACACACACACAGATTTCTCACTCACATACTCGTACCTGGCTTTTTGTCGTCCACCTCTGCTTGTTTCGTGCGTGTATGGCAAGGCCTCAAAATAAATCGTTTATATCACTCAAAACAGCAACTGTTATATTAAGATCCTGGGGGAGAGGGGTAGGGCACTCTTCAGCGAAAGACGAGGCTCCGACACTGCTTCCAGGCAGCTTTGTTCTCCATCATTCACCGAAACAAACAAAAGTTGGGCATTACAGTGGGCACAGGTGAGTTGAAGCGAATACAAAACAAAACTACCACAGCATACTTAGTAGGTCTTGAGGGAGGCTGAATGGCAATTTTCCTAATTGGATTTGAAGACGTGATCATGTGGAGTGGTCTGGTCGGATGTGCCATGTCGCCTTGCCTCTAGCTTTCCGCTTAAGAGCTGCCACCTAAGTGGAACGATCGGCCAATAAGTAAATTCTGATCGGTGTGCGTGGCTGTCTACGGTTGCGATCACAATTTAACACACAGGGCGGACCACTGAAAAGTCTGAAAACCCGAGAGGGGATATGCCCCCCATCCCCTCCGTGCTGCTTTCTCAGGGGCCCCTCTAAGAATCTTCCAGTGGAGAGGGTGCTTCTCTCTCTCGTTAAAGGTTCAGAGGTTACCCTTTACTCCCTTTTGCAGAATTGCCTCCTGGCGACTCTACTTGCAGCAGGTGTCCCTTTGCTTTCTCAGGGGCTTGCTAATAACACAGCGAGACAGAGGATGCGCCGCCTTGGTTCCCGCCCTTCCCCTTGGAGTCGGGTAACCCACCGCGAGACAGAGGATGCGCCGCCTCGGTTCCCGCCCTTTCCCTTGGAGTCGGGTAACCCACCGCAAAACCCTTAGATGGGTAAGAGGCGGCATTGTCCCCCGGACCTTGTCCACGCACCACGTCTATCCAAGGTTTGTCAAGTTAATCGGAGCCAGCATGCCCGCCCTCCCTTTCTTACCAATGCGGTTCACCATACTGGCCCCAGTGACGGGCCATAAACCCTATGAGTCCCAGGTGTGGATATCTGACACCTTAGGAAGGTGGGGATGGCTAGTTCGATGCCTAGTCCTTGGGTGGAGATGGTCCCGGAGGTGACCCCGATAGTGCGAACCTAGAATCTGGGCCAGACAACGAACCTGAGTCCGCCCCCGTGCAAGTCCCTCATGCGGCATGTGCTCCCGAAGATTAACAGGAAATGTGGGACCCCCTACCTCACCCGGTGCCCCTTTGACGGCCAATATCTTCCCCACCTCGGAGAAACATCTGGCTTTGGGGTCCCTTCCTGGAGAAGGAGAAGCAGGTTCACTCCCTCCTCTCCTCTCCAAAAAAGAAAAGGAAATCAAAGAGCACGAGGGATTCCTCTTCCTTCGCCGATGTTCCAGGGACGGACAGGTCTCGTGCCGTTTCGGCAAGCGACCAGGCCAAGATCGGCTCACCGCATTTGCGAATGCGTTGGACCCTTCCGAGGGTGAGTGTGACGGCGCACTCTACCATGAATTTCGTGAAAGGAGTGGTTTATTCGAGGGAACTTGTGGACTACTACTAAGAAGAGATCACCTAGAGCTAGCTAAGTAAGGAACAGTCAAGGTCAAGCGTGAGATGAGAAATAAAGGAGGGGCCTCGAGACCCACCCCTACACTCTTCGTCGCTTTGATCGTGACAGGCTCCTTGAGTTGGCGCATACTTGTTGGTGTCGCTACCGCATGAAAGCACTCTTGCCACTGCTGTGGAGATGCTACTACTAAGAATCGCTCCTGTAGACATACGAAGTCGGGTTTACCCGAAGTTACGTAAAGGTTGTACCCTAAGTCCTTATTGTGTATGGCCAAGTGTGCCAATTCCGAAGAGCCGCACCCTGATTCTTCGAAGCAATGTTGCGCGCATCTCCTGGAGAACGAAATCCATGTTCCGGATCGTCTCTCCTTTCGCGAGGCTAAGGACTTGGTTCTGGCGCACCCAGTACTACCTGGGATGTCTTACGCCTCAATACTAAAAAAAATCTGCTCCTGGCCCATCTAGGCTTCCATCGCCATTTGAAACCTTTCTGCAGGTTCTACCCACCTCGGGCGCTCCCCTGGTAGAGCCGGCGGCACATAGAGAACACACCGAGCTTCGGCTAAACCAGGGCTCTATCTCCCTTCCTCCGCGTCACCGTTTCCCGTAAGGCGAAACGGCTTCGCGTTTCCACCTAGTAGTTATACTTCCAAGCCCCGCCCCCGCCTTCCCCAATGTCCGAAGGTGGTCATGAGGCCGTCTTCGGGGATTCCTAAAGATGCTCCCTGAAAGGAGCTTCGGCTCATATGCCCCTGCCCATCGCTTAACCGGGTGACCTGGAGGCGTGAGGTCATCCAAAAGTTTTCGAGGCAGAGGGAGAAAAACACTCGGATAGCGAGCCCAACCTCTTCCAATAAGTCTTCGAAGGTGACATCGCGCCCGGATCTCTGCCTCCGGGAAGCATACGGCCATTCCCGTGAAGGTCTTCACTTTGAAGAAGGCCCCTGCATCTCCTCCGAGCTATGCCTGGAGTGCATATTCCTTCACTGAAATTGCTGTGGACTCTGACCCAGCTGAAAGGTGCTGCGGAGGATTTTCTCCCGTTCACCGTTAGCTATTTTTTGCGGGAGACCATGGTGGGCACTTGCCCACCATGGATAAGGGGTTTTGCACCCCCTACGACCACGTTATTGTGTTATTTCTGCATACATTCCTCCGTCAGCAGACTGAGTCGCAGGTGATTTCATCCTCGTCGTATTGCCTTTGCCAAGGCTATGATCTTTATGGTAGTGACCACTTTTCTCATTCAACGTATCGTTTTTTGGCTTGCTGCCGCTTGTAAAACCGCCCCAGTGGTGCCTAGAACAGGTGCGATGGTCCGCATTTCTGGAAATGACTGATTTCTTTTTCCCAGACGAGGAGTTTAGGTTGGTGGATGAAGCCGTTTAGTTTTTCTCCGCCAATCCATCGCCGTGGGCTTAACTAGTATCCATATCTTGTCCTTTTTCACGCCGTCTGCTTCCTTGGTGGAGGGCTGACTGTGAAAATACCATTTTTTTGGTTTGGTGTTTTTGACTTTTTATTTTAATGTATTAGGCATGAAATTAAATACGGCAACTTATGCCCAATAGAATGCACAAATTACCAGACCTTACTCCCCTTGATTTCTTTTATTGAGGTATGCTAAAGTAGAAGGTGGACTCAATGGACTTGAAAAAACATCCCTCCCACGTCACACAATGGGTCGCACTGGCAAGGCTCCAGTGCGGTCACCACCCATAACTAAACACAATATCACACTGGCCTAACTGATACAGACATTTGATCCCGCTCCCAACAGAGGAGACTTGATGCAATTTGACACATGTACATCTGGGAAGTGTAGTTAAGGGTAAAAGGGAAAGTGTCTCAACGAGGGAAAGATCACAGTAATGAAACCAGCAGTCGAACTGACGCATTTTAAGATTTCTCTTAACAAATTGCCAGGTTGATTTAGGAACCATCAATGTTTGCTAGGTTGAGTTAGGAACCAGCGATGTTTACCAGGTTGAATTAGGAACCAGCAATGTTGGCCAGGTTTAATTAGGAACCAGAAATATTTGGTTAATGAATTGTAAACTTTCCCTCTCAAGAATAAAGCCCTTCATGACCCCTATCTAGTTCATGTTCAGAACCACGTTTATCTTACGTTTGCAGGTAATAAGGAGCTAATAAAGGAAGTCGGTTCCTCGGCTGAGGGCGAAGGCCGTAACAACGTGGCTTTCCTTTCTCACTTCATCAGCGGGCAACTGCATCAGGGCCTAGAGCTGCTCCTCAAGACCAATCGAGTTCCAGAGGCTGCTTTCTTCGCCAGGTACCGACACCACCTCCTCATCCCTAGTCTTTATAATAGGAAAATAATGGAAGTGAGGAAGAAGAAAGAAGGCAAGCTCTCTGATATGGATGAATATGGATGCGCTGCAAGTTCCTTGGAGGGCTACATTTTTCGGCCGCTTTACGCCTAGATGTGGAGTGACATTGTTGGTTTGAGTGGTAAATGTCTAGATTCCCGTCGTATCTACATTGTCTTTCAACCAACCGTTCGTATCCCTCTTTTCTAACCGTGCAGCTCCCGTTCTTCGCTACGGAATGGTTGCAGGTTCAGTAGAGGTGCTGGCCCTCCTGTTCCCTACCACCCCAAGTGCAGTCGAGCTACCTGTATATCTTCCACACATTCACTCCTTTACCAACCTCTTGTCATATGCTATGGCATCAATGCTTCGGTTCGTTTTCAAAAAGGTTCCTATTTAGGTATGTGACTGCATAAGCGCGAACAGTGGTTGCATGGGTGTGGGAAAGTATCGAGTAGATAAAATGCGAACGTTTCCGGGACATTAGAATCTCCGCATCCCCTGGTTCGCGATATCCGTGACGTCACGTTTTTTTTGCGAGCCGGGAGAATGTTGAAATTATCTTCTGCTGGGTTCCTGGACATGTAGGAATTGCGGGGAATAAGCGCCAAAGAGTCCGCGAGGACTGGGGACCAGACCAGCGTTTCGCTCTTGCTCACACCGATTACATGGCAGGAATACGGGCAACTCTCCGGTCTGCTCGACAAAGAAGATGGGAGACGGTCTCGGGGAACCTAAAGTTGCGTGCCATTGCGCCGCGACTGTTACCTATCCCACAATGCCGCGACGGCTTCAGATTGCTTTCCGTCGTCTCCGAATTGGACACACACACTGGACGCACTGCCATTTGATAGAGTGCTCGCCTGCGCCTTACTGTGACGACTGTGTTGTCCCCGAGACTGTTCGGCACATTCTATTTGAATTTCCCAGTCTGGGTGATCTTCGCGCACGCTACCTGTCCCGGTACTGGGATGAGCTTTGTGGCTACCGCTTGTCCCTTGTACTCGGGGATGGGTTCGTACACACTAACCTGTGGACTTTGACTTTTGGGAGTAGGCTGGCCTCCTCCACTTTATTTAACTGGGATTTGTTTGTTTGTTTGTTCCTGCGCCGGAGGGAGGAACGTTACCCCTTTTCCTTTTTTTGTAGTAGTTTTTTTGTCTTACATATTGTTATTTTAGTGTAGCCTAGTACTAGGCTGTCGTGACTACGGCGACTTATGCCCAAGTAGGCAGTCGCCAGATGGGCTCCTAAAATTAAAAATAAAATAAAAATCGCTGATTCAGTGAGGGGGTCTTCTCGTGGACGGCCTCTGTCGCTCCTAAATAGATATGGATAGCATTATCCTACAAGGAAATGGCCGTGACTCCGGGCTGATTGGGAAGAACCCATGAGGCTTGTTCCCTCCCGTTTTCTCTTATCTGTATGTCTTCAGGAGAGCATGTTGGGCACGTATTCCCTTCCCATCATCCCGCGGTATAAAGGTTTTGCAACTCCACCGCCAGTGGATGGGGGGTCGGGCACATGGATGGGCAATTTATACCCGATTTCTTTATATGAATCTCCATACCGAGTGCCTTTTACCCTGTGTAAATTTCGTACGGCGAGTGCCGTATTTGCTTTCCTTTTGAAGCACGCTCGCCGCTTTAAAATGAAAGGACCCCTCTTGCAGAGGTGTGGCAGCGTACCAAAAGGATTCGGGGTAAGTTCACACTGGAACCCTCTCCCGTTCTATACGAAGATGGGCTTACCATCTCGAACACCTTGTCCGTGGTGGAAACCCTCACGACCGCTTTCTTCCCATTCTGTAGCAGAGATGCTGCTCTGCCAGCATTCCACGGTCGCTAAGGGCCGCCGACCGGACTTCACCTCCAGAGGCGGGAACCTTTCAACGACCTAATTTTTCAGTGAGCGAGTTGTGTTCCGCTCTCGCCTTCGAACTCTGCACACTCACTGAACGCTCCGCCATATGATGGAGCCCCCCCCCCCCTCCCCTCTTTCACCTTACTGCGACGACTCTGTTATTCCTCAGACTGTTCGGCACATTCTTGTTGAGTGTCCCAGTCTGGGGGATCTTTGAGCGCGTTGCCGGTACCGTGACGAGCGGGGTTGCCATTGCTTGTCCCTTGTACTCGGGAGGGATTCGTGGACTTTTTGGAGCTCCATTTTATTTAACTCTTGGATTTGGGCGCTTGAACGGGTATCGTGGGAAGGCGGTTCTACCTCCGACGCTGGAGCGTACCTTCTTTTTTTTATTTTTAACGTAGCCTAGTAATAGGCTGGAATAATTACGGCGACTTAAGGTTGGCAGTCGCCAGATGGATATTTAAAATAAAAACATATGGGTTATCTTCGACATTTGCTTTATTCCTGAGACAGCACATCGCCAATTCTTTTGATTTGGAGAAGGCCTATGATACCGCGTGGAGATATGGTAAAATCGAGAGCTTCCACACCATGAGGGCGACGGGACGTTTCCCGATTTTCTGTCTCAGTTTCTACGAGATCGTCTTTTCTGGTGGGACACATTTCCGAGCCCGTTGGCCATTAACCGAATCACCTCGGTACTGCCAAATGATGATCTCGCTACGATCTACGTAGACAGCCTATCGATCTCTTTGGGGGCTGCTCAGATGCCTGCCATCCATTTAGCTCTAACCGCGTCTCTCGTTATTCCGAAATCGTCGGTTTCCGCTTTTTTTTTTACTAAGACCAAGGTCGTGATTTCTGCCGCCCTCCTCTAGTTAACTACCCCGATCCAGACTTCTTCTTGAATGGAACCCGCTTGGAGGTGACGGACTCTCACCGAATTCTTGGCCTTGTATTCGCCCTAGGCTTCATTAGAGAGGCGCACATTCGTAGCATTTGGGTCTCTTGTACCCGCATCATGGCGTTCCGCACATTGGGTTTTGATAGAGCTACCCTATTAATGTTCTACCGTTTCTTTGTCCCTTCAAAGCTCGATTATGAATGCGAGTTCGACTCCGCATCCGAGCCCTTATTATGAAAGTTGGACTCAATCTACTACACTCGTCTCCGGTTGGCGACTAGTGCCTCCTGCACTCCCTTATAGAGAACTTTCTTGTCTTACTGGGTAGATGCCGCTCGCTTTACGTCGTGCACACTATGATTCGCTCGTACGCGCGAGGTCAGTTACTACCCCGGTCACCAACGGCTCTCATTTATTCCCCGGCCGATCTCGATGATGCTTGCACCAACGAATCCCTAAACCATTTGAGTCCATGTTTAGGAAGCTCCCACGAGAGTTTTGTGTAACTCTCGTCCTGGTGGCACCCTTGGTTCCGTCCCCGAGACGCCACCCTGGGGGATACCACATTTGTCGCTTCTCCCCTTCCCTCGAAGCCTCCAGAGCCCCGAAGGTATTACGTTGGTTTTTCTGGTAGCATACATATTGTCCCGCTGGGGCGGGGCCAGTGTACACAGGTGGCTCTAAATCTGAAGGCGTTAGTTTCTACGCCGTTCTCTCCCCCCGAGATGCTTCGTCTATGTGGTTGCAATTTTCCGTTCGGTTCGGGAGATGGCGCGTCGGTGCCCGGTTTTGTATTCCATAGTGACTCACTGATCGCGTTGTGCTCTGGAGGCATTGGAGCCACGCCTCCTGCGTGCCATGGGGTGGGGGGGGCGAGGTTATCTTTACTGGGTTCCCGGGAACGCGGGCGTTGATGAGGGGGAGGGAGGGGGGCAGTCATTTCGCTCTGGCTCTCAAAGGGGTGGATGGTGAAGCAGGGATAATGCTCCTTCTGTAACGGAAACCTCGAGAAACTGCACACCCTCCTGGCCCCAGTGCCCGCATTTGTGCACCCCAATACCTGCAGGAGGACCTGAGACTATATATCTTCGAGTATTTTCGCTTTGTCTCCCTTCATTACTTTCTTCACATCTTTCTCCTTACTAACTTCCCACTGTCCTAACTATTCCATCCATATACTTCTCTTGTTGCTATTTGCGCCTTAAATTAGAGAAAAACAACTAAACCTCCCCTACACTGACTACATGGCGCGCGGGAATAGGAAGTTGCTTGGCATCGTGCGCAACTGTTCCCGTGGGCCACCTATGATCCAATGCTTCTAGGGTACCAAGAACTTTTTTATCGCCTCTGAATCGGGCACACTCGATCGCCGAACCGGTCCCTCTGGCCCTCCAGCCGTGCCGTGGCGTCATTCCTGAGATGTGCCGGGTTCGACTGGAGAACCCCGGGGAGGGGTGACAGTAAGAGAGTAAAAATTTGACGCGATTAGACATCTAGTTCTTTGTTACTATGATCAATGATGGCTTGAGATGCTTTATTTGTAGGAAATTGTGTAGGCTTTTCGTGATCTATTGAAAATTATAGGGGTTTGTTTAAGGCTCTGTACGAGAGGTTCCGTGTTTTTTTATCTATTCTACAGTGTTGTATGTGTTTTCCTGTTTAGGGAAATTGACCCTGTGTGCGTTGTAGCCTATGCATAATTTCCCGATTTCTTAAGAATGTTTCTACTATATAGCACTAACGCCTCCCAAGATTCATTACGTGATTCATTCCGTCGTAATGATGAAATTCCACGAATTATCACTTAATCTAAGCTTATGCCCTGCCCATGCGTGGTTGGTGGGTTAAATGAGCTCCATTTGTGAATGTGGGGGGTAGGTGTAGTCTGCCCATGTTGATATCATGACTTGTTGTTCACAGGACGTACCTCCCGAGCGAAGTTCCTCGCGTTGTCGAACTATGGAAGAAGAGCGTCGGCGAGAAAGTGGCTCAATCTTTAGCGTCCCCTGCTCAGTACGACAATTTGTTCCCTGGGCTCCAGGACGCCTTGAAGACGGAGCAGTACCTCCTTAAGAAGGGCAGTAGGACCGTTCCTGCCGCTGCGGCCATCTCTGTCAAGGTACGGAGTTCCCTCGATGACATGTAAAGGAGTGGACCGAAAATTTTCTGGACTTCAAGGTCCCTTTTTTGTCCACTGGCTTCAAGGGGGTTCACTAAACTCTCAGGAGACCTGCCAACTCTATCGGAACATGACACGCATGAAGCCATCTACTCTAACGAATACAGGTCATAACACTGCCAAAAAATACAGAACACGGGAACCCTCGTACAGAGCCACAAATATACCACTCATTTGCAATAGATCACGACAAGCCTACACAATTCCCTATAAAAATGGTACCCCAAGCTATACGAGTGGAAATGTCGACACCCTTACACAAATCCTCAACCACTCTCCCATAATTATTCTAAATGTCTGGAAATCTGCCCACGTAATATTCATCATTAAGCCAAACAAACCACCCACTGACCCCACCTCATATCGCTATATCTCTCTACTCTGCGACCCTTCCAAAACTATGGAACGCCTAATACTAAACAAAGTCAACCCGCCCATCCCACTTGATTCAGCCCATTACACTCAACATTCCCTATACTCACCAACATCACCCAGTTTGTACAATAAGGTTTCAACCAACTCACACTACCATGCAGGACAGTAATGGCGACAATACACCTAAGCAATGCCATCCACACAGTACCTAGGTACTTCATTGTATCAAGAAAATACTAAACACGACACTTGATTTCAACTACACATGAGTGACAACTACTTCAGAAGTCGGCAAATACGAGTAGTACGCCACAAAAGTGCTGCGGCTCCTGCAACGTTGAGTTGCCTGACGATGAAGCGGCTGACCAACTGATATCTCAGCTTTCTTCCCAGCATGCTCATTTCTCTCCTCATTGACCCATCTCCCGCATGTGAAGATGTTCGAATGCCCAATGGCTGTGACTCTCGCCATTAAACCCTCCTCGACTACCGAGCCTCATTTTTCCACTCCTCCCGTCATTGAGGTAGTGCTGCCCCGCGTTCGCCTGAGTAATACCAGGCTAACTCACGAATAACTATGTCCTACAATCAACCTTCCTTGCCGTACCAGACTCACCCTGTTCCATGTGGTCGCTAACTTTCCCGTGTACTCCATCCCTCGTCGCTGCTTCCCTCCTTTTCTTTCTTCCTGCCGCGACTCAGAACAGTCGTGTCCAATCCTGGTCGATAGTCCTTCTTCTTCCCTTTCTGCTGGAGTTGCACTCGTCTTCTCCACCCCCACCCCCTCCAATTCATTAAAGATCACATTATAACGGGGAACCATAGTGCAGCTGACATCTGTAGGGTTGTTTACCTTACACATCCCAACGCCCACAGAGCTATTGGCCATACAGTGGAACCCTGGCCAGGTTTAGGAGGGTTACACCGCCCCCCCCCCACACACACACACAAACACGTCTCTTCTTTAGATTACACAAGCTCCATACCTACATTTTCACTTCCCTAACCTCACAATTTTCCTTACCAAGTTGTTCTCTTCAGAATCTGGCCAACTAATTTTCTCTTCGGCGTCCCAAACACGATCTCTTGAGTAGTGTAGCGTGCAAATTCCCATTCTTAATGAGGTAATTAGAAGGGCCCCTCTATCACTCCTTCAGCCCAATCACGAGAGGAATCCTGTGGACGAGATGATGGCTGCCGAGGGTGACGGATCATTCGTGTACCTCCCGCCCAAGTCGCCCGACCAGGATGCGGACGAGTTTGTGGACGCCCTCCAGCCTTCCAGTGAGTATCCGATTAGCTTGACTCCTAAGATTCTGCCCTTCTCCTAACGAGGGGTTGGATCCGGTGGGTCTATTCTTTTTCTTCCTATCCCACATCCTTTGATTTAAAATGTGCTTCATACTATTTATTGCTGTAAGCTTTCTGATCTCCCTTATTTATATAGGATTGAAGAGGAGTTAGTGTTACCTTTGCTGTACTATCTTTGATTTTTGTTTCTTGAGATTTCTTTTTATATATATATATATATATATATATATATTATATATATATATATATATATATATATATATATATATATATATATATATATATATATAATGATGAAAATTAATGCAATATCGCAAGAAAAGATGATGAATTAAACCACATTCTCCGAAGACAATTTAATTCGGAACAGTTTCGGTGTATCTCACACCCTTTTTCAACTGACACTGGATAGAAAATATAAGAAAAGTGCATATAAGCATAACACAAGGTCTGGTCGTGAAAGATCCCCTCTTTTTTCCCCCAATCCCCTACTTGTGGCTAATCTGGGGGTGGGGGGTTAAGCCTAAACATATTGAAGGGCTGACATTTTACTATTTTGTTTATTTGCTTTCTTATTATAGGATTAAAAGAAAATTGACCCTCAGATAGATTTAAATTAGGAACTGACGATATCAAGCTCGATTCTACGATTCTTCTCTTAACATAGTTAGCCGATTTAAATACCATTTTACTTCCATTGAAATCGATCGTATGATTCTTGTCTCTAACATGGCAAAATATTCCACTGCTTTCGCTGCCCACTCTAATATCTCTTTTGTGTTCATACAAGTCTAGATTTCTCCCCGTTTCCCCTATATAAACTTTATGGCAATCGTTGCATGGTATTGCATTTACTCCTTCCTATTTAGATGAAGAAATTGTCATTATCAGGACCATTTTATCTAATTTGTATTACCCCGATTGGTTCATATCGTCTGCCCATTTTGCAGCTTGGAAAACATTCTATGATAATAAGCCTTCCCGCACTAATGACTTCAACAAATGTATAACATTGCCATTTAATAATAAATTAAATAGTTTAAAGGACATATTTGGAAAAGCGGGTATTAATCTAGCCTTTAAATATAATAATTCCTTAAACCAATTGATGATTGCCATGAACCCTAAAGAACATATTAACATAGGAGTATATGCAATACCATGCAACGATTGCCATAAAGTTTATATAGGGAAAACGGGAACAAATCTAGACAAGAGATTGTATGAACACAAAAGAGATATTAGAGTGGGCAGCGAAAGCAGTGGAATATTTTGCCATGTTAGACAAGAATCATACGATCGATTTCAATGGAAGTAAAATGGTATTTAAATCGTCTAACTATGTTAAGAGAAGAATCGTAGAATCGAGCTTGATATCGTCAGTTCCTAATTTAAATCTATCTGAGGGTCAATTTTCTTTTAATCCTGTAATAAGAAAACAAATAAACAAAATAGTAAAATGTCAGCCCTTCAATATGTTTAGGCTTAACCCCCCACCCCCAGATTAGCCACAAGTAGGGGATTGGGGGAAAAAGAGGGGATCTTTCACGACCAGACCTTGTGTTATGCTTATATGCACTTTTCTTTTATTTTCTATCCAGTGTCAGTTGAAAAAGGGTGTGAGATACACCGAAACTGTTCTGAATTAAATTGTCTTCGGAGAATGTGGTTTAATTCCTCATATATATATATATATATATATATATATATATATATATATATATATATATATATATATATATATATATATATATATATATGATTAGGGCATGTTTTCATTTGAAAGTATATATTCAAATTAATGTGGCTTTGGCTTTTTCTTTTTTTTTTTGTCATTTCTCTATTGCTTTGGCGAGCGTTTTCAGCCGTTTGGGCAGCGTCTTTTCATGGTTCTCTTTTCAGCGTCTGAAAATATCCTAATTCCCTCCTTAGTTTCCCAATCCCATGATCCTATTCGCCCCGAAGAACCGATAGATTTTCCCCAAATGTCTACGCACTCAGACCCAGACGAGTCCAGAGAGATCCCCTCCCTTCCGTCGCATCAGGAAGACCCCTCTGTCGACTTTTTGTCCCTAGTTGGATCTGAGGAACCTGATTTGTCTGCTTCCCTCGTAAAGCCGCCCCAGGAGAGAGGTAAGGAACACGGCCTCGCTTATCTGAGAACTCGATCGAAACTTGGTGAGTGAGGTTTGATTTTTTGATGTGTATCTTCATACCGTGTGTTGTCAAGGGTAGTTGGCTCCATGTCATCTGAATCTCGTTTCCGGCATTTTAGGGTCTTGGGTCTTGAACATGGCACCGGCATCTTCGTAACGCCTTCGCCTCATGCTCTCCCTGAAGCCCAGTCATGAGGAAAGATTCTATTTTCTCTGGTGTGTCCTGAGTTGTGCCATACAAAGTCACCACTCTTAGTCGGGGGTAGTTACTGGGGACGTTCCTTGGATGGTATTCCAGTAGGAAGCTCGATGATGAATCCCTATGGTGGCTCAGATCCTCATGATCATTGGGAGCACTCGTGAAAGAATAAGACTGGGTGGCGGAAGTAATTTAAGTTCCAACCTGGGTAACTTCGCTAAATCGCGCAATTGGAACGAAATCAAGCCTTCCCCTATCACCCGGACCTCATTATTTGCCCCATCTTCTCCACAAATTCCCGCCTTATGTGAGGCCGTTTTTCAGAATTGGGACTTGAGCCGCAGGGAGTCGCACATCACCTAAGTGACGAGGCGCAGTTCCAGCGTGAGTTGGAATTGGAGCTGGAAAATATTCGCTTCGATGAAGATTTGGACACGGGCGTAAGTCTTTGCTCAACTCACGGGGTGGTCCGTATCGTCTATTTTAATGTAGTCCAGGAGTTTCCTTTTGCTACTTCAGGGGTGACAAAATCTCATTTCCATTGCGATACTATCGGTTAAAAGTCATCATTCTCCCTCTCCCACACATAACCCGGGTCGGGGTCATTAATAAATACCCCGACATGTTGATGTGATCGCGTATAGTGTTTGCATCCTTTTAAATGGAGACCTTTTGGCAAATACTAATGGGCTTCTGTTTAAAATAAAGCGTTCTATTTCTGTAAGTTGTTGCATTGCTCCACCGGAGCAAATGACCTCTGCTCACTCCGACTCCTTGGATTAAGGCCCCGTCAACGTTACCACAATTAAGTGGCACCGTGCCTTCTGGGAGACTGTCCTGAGGGACCAGGTCAGAGTGAAGGGAGGCTGTTGCATGCTGTAGGGATTATAGAGCATCCCCTGTGCTCGCGGTTCATGCCACAGCTAGAAAGAGGGAGTTCAATTATACGAGGGGCGGTCAATAAGTTTTGCGAATCGGTAGGGCAAAACAGAGGAAGGGGGATGGCTGTTTGTGGGGGTGTTAGGACAAGTTATGACAAGTCAGGACCTGCAGCCGCACGCTCCTGCCTCGTCTGTTTAAGAAGCTGTAGCTGATCGCAGATCGTCAGTCACAAATTTTTCAACAATGGAGAAGGTTGAGCACCGCGCAGTAATCAAATTTTTGACCAAGGAAGGCAAGAATGCAAAAGAGATCCATGAACGCATGGTTGCAGTGTACACCGACACCACCCCTTCCTATGCAACCATTGCTCGCTGGAATAGGGAGGTCCGCCATGGTCGTGAGTCCCTTGAAGATGATCCTCGTCCAGGACGCCCGTCAGACGTGACCAACGAGGAAAATGTGGCCTGTGTGGAGAGGAGGATCCTCGAAAATCGACGGGTGAAGGTCGAAGAAATCGAGCGAGAACTTAGAATATCACATGGAAGTGTTATCAACATCATCCAAAACAATTTGGCCATGACCAAGGTCTCTGCTCGTTGGGTCCCTAGAAACCTCACGCCCCATGATCGACTTCAACGTCGTCAAAGTCCAAAAGGCCAGAGTTTCACAAGCTGCCCTGCGCGAGTGCGGATTCGAGGAGCTCAACCATCCCCCTACAGTCCAGATCTGGCCCCTAGCGACTACTTTTTATTCCACCAGCTCAAGGCTGCACTGCTTGGACGCCGGTGTGGGGACGATGAAGATGTCCAGCTCGCTGTCCAGGAGTGGATTGAACAGCAGTCGGGAATTCGAAGCCTCACGGACAAGTGGCGCAAGTGCATTCAAGTCGAGGGTAGTTATATTGAAAAATAATAAGACACTTTTCTTATATCCGAATTGCAAAATTTATTGACCGCCCCTCGTAGCTTAACCTAACGCGGATTACATTCAAGTGTCATATCCACTTGGAAATTACGTGTAGGTATTTAATAAGTGTTCATTTTTATTGGGTAAGCCAATATTTCTGTCTAGGTCCTATATAAGTTGGTTACTCTAGATCAAACATCGATTGAATCCTATATGAACGAAATCATCCATCTTTACACCCGTTGTATTTTTCTTTTCCAGGATGTTAATATTGACGAAGAAGATTTATTGGCCGATTGAAAGATTGTTTAAAGATGTTCTATTATACGTTAAATACTAGATCATTCTACCATGTTGAAGGGTGGGTCTATATTTATTTTTATCTATTTTATAATCTGTAATAAAGTTATTCCTCAGTTGCTAAATAAAATTAAATTGTGGCTTTTTTCTCGATGCCTACCTTACCTTGGACAAACAGCTGGTGTTTTTACTTTTCCTCCTGGTTAGTTACTTTGTCCAGCCCGCGTCCGCCAGGAAGGCTTTCACTGCGGATGGTCGACCTAGAAATGTGTTTGTCTCTGTCTGGGGGGTTCAAGGTTTGGGTATGTTATTAGGTCTCCAATGCCTTCTGAGGGGCCGTGACAGCGTGAGCTGTTTTGTTTAGTTTGTGCTTGTGGTATTGTAGGTTTAGGTGGTGGGTGGCTATATCTGAGGGGTAACTACTGTTTCTAGTGAAGAAAAATTATTCCTTTGCTGTATTTGGAGGTCAGTGTATTTTGGGATTCGGTGTTGTATAAGTGGTGGCTGACTATTTTAGTATGGATGCGATGGACAAGGGGATAAGGAGATTCTGTTGAAATATGCTGGTGTTAATTTGTTGGTCCTTAGCTGCAGTGCGTTCGTGTTAAGGCTCTGGCACAGGTGTGATCGAGAACGCGTCTTGATGTACACCTGGTTACTAATCCTGTTTGTGTGTATATATGCAGAGAATTTTGGTTTCTGAGTGTAGCTGGATTGAGCCGGGGTTGTTACTGTAGTGTATATAGCCTTGATTGTCTTCATGGTTTTCTACTGTTTCGAGTTTCTTCGTTAGATGTAGCAGTGGCGGGCTACCAGGAGGGTGATGTGTAGTTTAGTGTGGTATTGATAAATTGTTTGCATAGAGTGATTAGAGTTTCTTTTTATGTCTGAATGTGGTGCTGGTTAGGCCTTTGATATTTTTGTTGGTTTTACTAAAAATGTTTAAAGTGATATGTAAAGGTCAAGGTGTTTTATTTAGTCGGATGCGATGATTTTGTATTGTGATGTTAGGGTAGTCGTTTGCTTCGTACGTGCGAGAAGTGAATAATAGTAGATTTTTGTGGGAAGACTCATTCTGTTTGGGGAGCTATTGTTCTAATTGTGTGATGTGGGCTTCAACGGCGACCCCCTGTAAGTGGGGAGCCTACGCGAAGACTGGCTTCGCTTAAGACTGCGACGCCCAAACCCTTCGCTGGAAAGCGACCAATCCTCGTGCTGTCTGCCTACTTGGTCGGTGCCCCACTAACTAGTAGTCTCGTCGGTTTAGCCGGGCGCCCTCTCCAACATGTGCCCCGTCTGCTTCAACCGAGAGGTTCACCACTCACAAGCCTCCTTCCTCCGCAACTCATGCAACCAATGGCATCATCTCCGATACACCCACTTACAGTCCTTAAACAATTACACACCCTAGACGTCCTCCCGGCCTGAGTGCTAATTAGGGAGTCCCTGTCACTGGGTTGACTTGAACTCCATGATGGGGCCTGGGAAAGTCGTTGGTGCGCTTTCTTCTCGCCAGCACTCAGCACTACTTTGCTTTTTTATTTTTTGTAGAATTATTATTATTATCATTCTTACTAATTTTTTTATTTAGTATGATTTTTATATTATTATTAGTACTATGTTATTATTATTTAATATTTATTTATTATCATTACGGCTACCCCCCCTCAACTTTTCTACCAGCACTTTGTACCAGGAAGTGTTTTAACCTGTATGGAGTGTTGTCTGGTAGCCATAGTGCCTTTGTGGATGGCATGCCATCCTGGAATCACCTAACATCAGAGTATGATAATAATAGGTGATCAGCCACCCTACTCGTTAGTGGACCCGCCGATCCCTACTTCTCTTTATTATATACCCTCCTATCTCCAGAGGTTCTGGTTACCCGGCGCACTTTCGTCCTCTTATGAGCCTTAGTCGAGTGGCAGTGTAGACCGTCAGGTCCCTACCTCCTGCGAGGGCCGAAAGCCCGTTGGCAGTATTAGTCACGGGGTGTTTTGGGCCGTCCACTCTGCTCACTTTCCCCCAGCAGACATAAGTTGGTTATGCCGGCAACATCCTTTATAGTTAAAGCTCCAGGGAAAATTCGCAAGAATGGCGGGCCGAGGTGGCAAAGTACATCAACGCCAGACCGAGAGACTTTTCTTTTAACCTCCCCAAGTCATTGGAGGGTCATCTTATGTACTTTACATGTGCCCCTTTATCTCTTTTTTTACTAACATGGTGACAATAGAAGGCAATAGTGGGATTGCGCATAAGAATCAGCCTCCAAGCGCGACCCCGGGGAGGATGGGGTAACACGAGACACCCCCTTCGACCGGTAGAGGGCTGCCCTCTCACCATCCGCATGCAGCAAATGGGATTCCCCATTGCCATCTTTGGAGCTGATCTTGGGTGGCTCCACCTCTGAAAAGTAGGTGCCCCCCCCCGGTTCTTTCTCAGGAGCCTCTCCAGGTAAATATGTAGATTAGCGACTCGGCCGAAAAAGTGTTTTTATTGGTAAATATTTTCGTTCACCCGTGTCGGAATATTCATTCGCAAAGTAGTTCCTTTAAACGATCTAGCTAATTAGATTTAAATGTATAAAAAAAGGTAATAAAAATAGTAAAATGGGAAAAAATATATTGACAAATAAAAATGACTCCAAATGAGGATAATAAAAAGATATTAGGTGAAAAACAAAATAAAAATTCTAATCAGTCATTTCTGACGTCAGACCCCACCCGTATTATATTTCGCAAAACGATTAAAGGCGCTGACATCATGTAGTTAAATCATTCACCTCTGTAAACGTTAGGACATTATTCTATAAATAATTAGGATTATATACTGAGTGGCTGTGCCCCCCAGACCCCACCCCCCAATTTAATGAAACAGGATCATCGTAGTGTGGTCCCTCCATATTGTTTACCCCCACACGAGCCGTCCCCTTAAATGTACTCCAAAAACGTGAAACATTTTGGCACACGGACGAAATAGTACGTCTCATCGTTCGAGTCGCTAATCTACATATTTACCCCTCTTCTACCAGAGAGGAGGCTTACTACTTTCCTAGGCCTACGGGTACTGGGGTTTTCCCCGCACCCTTTTCTATGGAGTCGCCCATCGACGACTCCCCCCACCCCCATTCTATGACAGAGGACTATCAAGAGATTAGGCAGTGGGTCCAAAATCGACCGGGAGCGATAGGGCGAATCCCTTTAGGAAGGCAAAGGAAAGCGAGTCGCGGTCGGCCTCCCTTGGCCATCTTTTCCCCGATAAAGGTCGGTTCGCCGACCAGAGACTTGACTCCGACGGAAGATACCTCTAATGGGATCCGTGATGCCTTGGGGAGGGGGAGGGGCACGGAGGTGACCCAGCCCGGGCTCGGTGCCAAACACCGAACCTGAGTCCGCCACTGTGCAAGTTTCTTCTCAGACGTCTTGTGCATCCGAAGGCTCACAAGGAGAGAAGGGACCTTTGACAGCCAAGACCTCCATTTCAGAGAAGTATCTTGCTAAGTCCGGCCCATCCGCCCTAGGGGCTCCCGGCAGTGGAGAGAAGCGGGTTCATTTCCTTTCTCTCCCCCTCCCCCAAAGAAAAGAAGTAAGAAGAGGACTAAAGGTTTCTTTCACTTAGCGGGAACGAGCAGCGCAGGCCAAGATCGGCACTTCCGTCCCCGATGCGTCCTCGGGTAGGGGGCCCATGCCCAAAGTAATGAGTGTGCTGAGCGGAGCCTAGATTACGTCGGAGGCCTCGCATTCAGAGACCTCCTGGCGTTTTTAAGCACGTTGGCTTCCAACGTTTCCTGGTTATTCGCTCCAGTGACGGCTAGCATTACCTAGCTTGTTTGGTAGAGCCGAATGTGACCCGTTCCTCAGTCGGGCCCCTTCTGGTGAATTCATTGGATCTCCGAAGCGGCCATGATTAGTGCTGTTCAAATACCTAATGAATTGCCGGTGAGTGTTGTTACGCCACACTCTACCATGAACTTCGTGAAAGGAATGGTTTATGGGAGGGAACTCGTGGACTCCTCCGTAGATGACATCACCTAAATGCTGGCCGATAATGGAGCTGTCAAAGTTGAACGTGTGATGAAAAAACAGGGATGGGCCTCGAGATCCACCCCTACATTCTTCGTTACGTTCGACCGTGACAGGCCCCTTGAGTCGGTGCGTGACGGTTGGCATCGCTATCTCGTGAAGACATTCGTACCACTGCCGCATAAGTGCTACTACTCCCACTCCTTCGGCCCTACGAATCGCTCATGTAGATGTGCAAAGTCGGGCTTACCCGAAGTTTGTTTAAGTTATCCAAGGCTGTAGTCGACAAGTCCCTGTCGTGTGTCAATTGCGGAGAACCGCACCCAGCTTCACCGAAGCAACGTGGGGCGTATTTCCTGGAAAAAGAAATCTCAGCCATTTATGCTACAGATCATTTCGCGAAGCTAATTTTTGTCCTGGCGCGCCTTTCGCTGCCTGGGACGTTGTATGCCTCATATTTTTTTTTAAAAAAAAGCACCCTCTGCTTTTGGTCGCTCCAAGTCTAAGAGTATGGACGTTTCCGCGCCCATTCGGAACCCTTTTGTGGGTTCTATCCACCTGGTGCCCTCCTCTGGTAGAGCTGGGACACATTAGGGTTCACACCCAGCCTCTGCTATAACCAGGGTTTCCCACGCGTGACCCTTTTTTCGTAAGGCGAAACTGCTGCGTCCCTCCACCGAGTCCTTAGACTCACAGGAGGCAAATTCCCCGAAGGTTGTCGTGAAGCCGTCTTCGGGGACTCTTAAAGTTTTACTCCGAAACGAGGACGGCACCAAAGGAGCTTAGGCCAAGGGTGGACCCGTCTCTGAAGCCATCCCGCCCGCCGAAGATTTCGAGGCGGAGGGAGGAAAAGACTCGCATAGTGAGCCCAACCTCCCTCGATAAGTTATCGAAGGCGATAGCGGCTTGTCTTTTCAACACCTCCCTGTCCTTTCAACAGCGCCTGGAGTTCTACCCTAGAGGGCATATTCCTTCAATGGAATTGCCGTGGACTCCGGGCCAGCTGGGAGGAGCTGCGGAGGCTCGTCTCCTCCCGTTCCCCTTTAGTTTTTTTTTGGCAGGAAAACCCTTATACCCCGGGAGGAGTATAAGGGTTTTATGACTCCACCACCACTGGATGGGGCCCATGCATGAGTATGCGCCATTTACACCTGCATGATTTCTCCGTTCTTATCTGTTTTAAATACCTCATTTCAGGCAGTAGAAGTGCAGCTATACCTGTATAGGATGGATACTGTTATTTCTGCGTACATTCCACTGTCAACCGACTTTGACGCGTGAGATTTCCGCCCCATTGTAGGATGGTTGCTGAGTCCCCCTCTACTTGCTCAGGGATTTGAACGGTAGACACCTATTCTGATGAGACTACTCGATCAATCCCAGGGGTAAAATTCTTGCCAACCTGATCGACGAGCTGGAAATAGGTGTCCTAAATGAATTTACGCATCACTGTCTGAAAACCCCTTCATTTTCCTGTCTTGATCTATCCTTGTGCTCCACGGATGCACAGCCTTATTTAGGTGGGAGGTATTCGATGACCTCCATGGTAGTGATCACTTTCCCATTCAAATATCATTTTCTAGACCGCTACTACATAAGAGACCCCCAGGTGGTACTTGATGCAGGTGCGAGGATCCTCATTTCAGGAAATGACTGAATTCTTTGTCCCACTAGGTCGGTGGATGAGGCTGTTGAGTTCTTCTCCGGTAACCTCATCGCCGTGGACCTAATTACTATTACTAGAGCGTCTGGCCGTTTTGCACACCAACCGCTACTGCAACTATTAGTACTACTATTACTGGTACCATTACTACTATTTCTACCATTACTATTATTACTACTAGTACTACTACAATAATAACACAAAGCATTGTGGATAATTATTCGCTATGGGTAATTGTAATTGAAGGAGTATATTGATGAAAATTACGATTAATAAAATATAATAATTATAATAGGAAAATTAGTTTGAAGATAAAATTAGCTATTAATTTAATATATTGATGATTCCGAAATTGACGACATTAGGCAACTTTCCTCGAGGCGACAGAGGAATAGAGATAATTGACATATGTTTTTTAATGAATGAAGTGCTTAGATTATCTTGGAAGATAAATTGTATATATATATATATATATATATATATATATATATATATATATATATATATATATATATATATATATATATATATATTGTAACTTTGATATTAATTAATAAGTAACTTGGAAGATATATTTACTTTGATAATATATCATTTTTAATCTACGAATTTATGAGTTGATTTTAGTACACAATAAATTTAAGAGTGGCTAATATTTGGCTCGCTTTATGGAAATTGACTTAAGAGTAACTGTATGCAAGTATTAAGTTACATTGATTCGGCAAAAATCGAGACATGTAATGAAATGAATATGTATAATGTTAGGTGTGTTATATAATTAATGGTTGATAGATTTACGGGCAACATGAGTAAGTGTGTAACCTTGTGTGTGTGTGGTGAATATGTATTAATTTTAGAATATGTAATTCTGTTAAGAATGCTAAAGTGGTCTGGAAAGGGAAATATTCGAATTAGTTTCTGATACTTACATTTTTTGTGATGGTTTTCCTTACACACTTTAACAATATTAAAAAAACAAACTATTTGATGCTAAACAAGGTACCTATATATGAAATCTGGTGTGCGAGAAGTTCAGGCGAGCAGCTTAAATGCTTTGTTTGAATAAGTATTTTTAAGAGACTCGGGGATGGCCGAGTGGTTTAAGTTTCTCGCTAATGGCTGTCCAGTGACACGGGAAGCGCGTTCGAAACTCGTTTCGCTACTTTTCTTTCTTTATTTCCTTTGGCCCCTTTTCTACTCTTTGATGGCACGAAAATTCGAAGCCCTATAATCGCCCACTGCCCTCAAGTCACCATGAATAGAATTGGGCAGTTCATGGAGTGGGCAGGCTCAATAAGACGTAAACGGACGGGCAATGCCAGCCTTAGGCATAAAATCTTTACTACGCATTGCAGAAAGTCTATCTTAAACTATTAAGTCTAGTACGAGCGAAAACAGGATTTCTTCTCGTCTCTCTCCTGTGTAAAAAACTTTGATCATCTTTTTGCTTGGAGGTTGGGGGTGATTTTTTTTTTTTAATAAGCTTATAGGGAAAGGGGAATGGTTGTTATAGAATCCGTCGACATGGTTCTCAGGAAGATCTCCCTCAGGACCAGTTCAAATAGCTCAGACTGATTACCTTCACTCTGAGCCAACTCCTCCATGGGAGCCACTGAGTGTGATGGCCGCCTGGCCCACGTGTGTTGAGTGGATAGTAGCTCGCATATCTTATCTACATTACATCTGCCGTACTCAGAAAGGAATGCTACCTTCAATGCATCTAACCCCGCCGCCCTCACACACACACACACACACACACCTAAAACCTCTGCATAGCCCCCTTTAAAACATCAAAGATCCTTAGGTGTTAACTTTGTGCAATGATCACGTCTTTCTGATACTCGCTGAGCTAATAGGTATTCATAAAGATATCTGGTGAGTTAAGCCTTCGATTACCTAGTCTTTTCCGAACGTCTTGAGATTCAAGGACGACCATGCGAGGAAGGATGTCCTAATGCCTTAGATCCATGTTTCCCAAACCTGGGTTAATGGACTCATATTTTTGGGGTAATGGATATTCTGTGTGAGAAGAGGTAGCTTGACCAAATCAATCAGTTTAATTCTCGCCAATTAGATATATATATATATATATATATATATATATATATATATATATATATATATATATATATATATATATATATATATATATATATATATATATATATATATATACAAAGAAGGAGCAACTACAGGATCTGCGGGTGATTATACAACCACCACAGGGCTATGCCATTTTTATTTTCTGTCTTTCAAATAAAATTTGAAGACAGAAAGAAAGTTGCAGAAACCTGGTGTAGCTGACTATAAATACATATAGTACAAGAAGCATAAGAATTGGACGCAAATGAGCAAATGAGACAACAAACCAGAGTTTTTTAAAGGCAAGAGAGAGGGACATTAGAAGAATCTAGAATCAAAGGGAGCAGAGGGCGGCACAGTGAAGGCGATCCTTTACCGAGAAGTGGGAAGATCACAACGATGAAAAAGTGTGTCCTGGACTGTTAGTAATGCTGAGCTGAGTTCATGACCATAATGCCTCTTGTTTATGAAAGTGGGCGGGACGAGAAGAGAGAGAGAGAACGAGTTTGAGAGAGAAAGATAAGTGAGTTGAAAAGCAGAAATATTGGTGTTAGAGGTCAAGGGCCAATAAACACTGGTTGAAGAGGAGATGAATGAACAAAGAGAGGCCCATGTACAACTTTTTTTACATGGATCTCTACAAAGAACACTTAAACCTTCTGAATTAGTAAATGTGGTTATATTTATGTGAGTATTTATAAAATATAGAAATTATGAAATAAGATGAAAATAAAAATAATTAAGAATATTCGATGCAAAAACATGAAATAATTCAATCGGAATTAATTACTTAGGTAAAATACAATAATGAAGATTCATTGGCATGGTAAATAGAATACATAAAAGTAAGGGGTAAGATGTACAATAATACGATGGTGAAAAATGATACGCGAGTATAAAATAACATTAGTTCTTGTTGACTAAATGTCAGTTCAATAGATCCAATATCATTAAAGTAAAGGGTTGATTAAAATATTTGTACAGAACCTTTCTGTCAAATTGTACAGCGTGCGTAATAATAATTAAGACAATATTTACTTGCTAACAATAATTTATTGGTTAAAATATACATAAGTATAAATGATATTAATTCTTGTGAACTAAATAGCATTTTGACACATCAAGCATTATTAAAGTAGAATGATGATTAAAAGTCTTATACAGAATATTAAGGTTAAATTTGTACAAGGTGAATGATAATAATTAAATCGGCATTTACATTTCTAAGCCCATACAAATGATACACTCTGAAATTTCAAGCGATAAACTTTGAAAGTCGGTGGTCAAAAGGTAATTTTTGTCCAGCTGTAGATCACATGAACGCGCGTGTGTCAGTACAGTTATGAACGTACATAGAAGGAACAAAAATGAAGATTGAGTGCACACATTTTCTCTTAATAATACAATGAGAAAGTAAACGTGAATACAGTGAATTTGAAAAGTAATTAGTTAACTTAAACAAATAATTTGATGAACGAAATAGTCGAGCACTCTTGCAAATGAAGTAAAAAAAACTTTACGCGTTTCAAAGCTTGTGCATTTAAAAGTTTTTTTTCCTAGTCCGTTCCTTAAATGAGTAGCGACGGGGTAGCATTATGTGAATGCAAATGAGTATTGATGGCACGTTGCCATATCACTATGTGAGTGCGAGTAAATAAATTCTAATGAATTAATACTACATGAAGCGCACAGATAATTCTACGATCTAGCAAGTCGGCCAGAGAGATGTTTTGCGTCCATATCTGCGGCTCTAACTTAAATTATCGAAGTTGCGTCACTTTCTGAAGAGTGAAGTGAGTGAGGGTGAGGGAGTTTTGCGTCGCGGACGATGAACGTCCCGTTGAGTCGAGTTGGTGCTTCGGTGAGATGAATGTGGCTTCTTGGTGAAAGGTTGGATGGACTCCATAGTTGTACTTTGTTCCGTTGAAAGAATTCAATGATGACTCCAGAAATTTGGTGCGATGGTTTCGTATGATTATTTTTTATTTTTTGAGGTCACCCTAGTCGCTGATGATTTTTAATTTTTTTATGTCACTCCGGGGTCACTACTTGTAGCGAGAAAAGTTGGTTGATTGATACTTTGATTGATTGTGGCAGGGTGTATATATTATAGAGCAGGGGACTTATAAACCCGCCTTGTGGCACCCACGCCTCGAGCTCGAACTTGGGGCCATTAAAGTCTTTAATGTCTAGAAACGCCCTCCTCTCCATTACGTAGTCGCATAGAATCCTTTCAAGTTTGGGAATGAGGCCCAATTGTAAGATTTTGTATTGCAGGCCTCTCTTCAATACTTTGTCAAAGGCCTTTTTGACGTCGCGGAGTACCAGATTTGTGTGGCGTCTTTCAGCTTTTACCTTTGCCAACTCCTCGGTGATCACGACTAGCGCCGTGTCCGTTCCTCGCTTCTATCGAAAGCCATGTTGTTGGTTATTGTAAGAATTATTTTCCTTGAGGAACGTATTCACCCTGCCCGGTGGCTTACCGGCTTTTGGAATGAATATCATTTTTGCTACCTTCCAGGGGTCAGGGAAGTAACCCACATTCAGGCACGCATTCATGATATTCATGAGCCCCAATCAGATGTTAGGAGGGGCTCAAATAAAATTCTCCCTTGTCAGTCCTGTACGCCCTGGTGCTCGTTGAAGAAAAGATTTTAAGCTTTTTGAGAGTTCTTTGGCAGTAATTCTACCACCGGGTCCCTCCATTTCCCTTTCCTGGGATACATAATGGTAAGGATGGGTTCTGTGTATCTGGTCGTTCAAGTCATTTATTATTCCGTCTTTGAAGTCTAAATCAAAGTTATCATTCTCTCCCGGAGATATATTAAATATAAATGCCCAGAATAGTCTGAATTCCTCTTCGATTTATTCTGCGTCCGAAATTTAGGTATTGTCACTTGTAAGTTTTATGGTATTTTGTGTCTGTCCGCCTCTTAGTCTTTTTATATTTCTATATTTAGTCCGTCTATCAAGTTGTTCCAAAGTACATTCTGTTGGTCCCTAATAAGAGTAATAATTCGTCGCGTATCTGTCGTGTTCGTCTGTGCGTAGTTATGTTGGGGCCAGTGAGATTTACTTCATTGATCCGTTTCCCGTATTCTCTCGTGAGGGATTCCATTCTAGGGGTCCAAGAAAGGGCAGGAAGAGTTTTATATTTAACTCGGAGAATGGTTTCCTTATCGGCTTTTAATAAATTATCATTAATTTTATCCAACTCTTCGTCAATCTCTTCTAGAGTAGCATTAATTAAGGGGTCAGGGTTGTAATTTTCGAGGAGTTGTTTATAAGTATCCCAGTTGGCTCGAACGTAGCTCTTGCATTCTTGGATAGCGACTTGAATGGGGAAAGTTGAAATTTTAATAAGGATAGCCTGATGGCCGCTGGGGATAGGAGGGCCCGGCTTAATGAAGTAATTGTAGGGGAACACAGTGCTAGTGAGCACTTACGTCTGGTCTTGAGGCTGCTCTGTGTGTAATGTATGTGGGGAAGTTTGGTCTAATTCTTGTCATAATTTGCCTTTCAATATGTGTCTCAAGATTCCTGCCGGCTGGGTGGGACGACGTGTAATCTGAGGCAGCACTCCTCGCATTGAGGCTCCGGCAAAAATAACGGTTCTGCCGTGACCACAAAGTTGCAGGAAGTTGTGAAGAGGCAAGTAGCCTCTCCCCGGGGCCTGGTACCCTGCGGCCAGGACCAGGGGGCCCACTGCCGTACCGACCTCAACAGCGAGGTATGAATCATCGAGTCCACTTATTGATCTGAAGTCAAGACCTCTTTTCACAGCTATCACGCATCCGTCGAAACGTTCTTCGCTGTGATTTTTGGTTGAGACTTCGTAGGGGAACATTTTTATCCTGTATGTGTCATTCATCCCATGTTCTGAGATAAATATAATGTCTGGGTCACATTGTCGTATTACGTTACCGTATAGTATTTTTTTTGTTCATCCAACCATCTGAGTTAAAATGTAATATTTTTAATGTCTCCATTGTCTAGTTCACTAAAGATTCCTGTGTGTGGTCGTGTTTTTTTTTTTACTTATTCTCTTACGAGCTTAGGTCCTTGTGGAGTGGTTGGTGGCGTTATTGTTTTTCCTGTACGTTTTTTTTTTCTGAATTCACCGTCCGTTAGAATAATAAAGGTTTCGGGTGTCAGTTTGATCAAGCCTTGGAGTAAAGCCTCCTCGACTTGTTTTTCGCTGCAGTCGTCCGAGGTGAATTCCGATTGTTATCTTCTGGATATTACTCCTTCTGATACATCAAGGACATCCATCTCCTTAGGAAAAGGGGACCTTTCAGCAGCGAATACCTCCAAGTTAATTTTTCTCGAATGGTAAGCGTGTCTATATTCCCTCTTACAAGAAGAGGACGGTCTTGGACGTCTCTCAGGCTGTGAGGTTTTCCGTGAGCGGGGTGAACGTGCCCCCCTTCCCTCAGGTCTTGCTGTCTCAGTCACCGTAACCTCATTATCTACATGTGTGTATGTGTGTTTGTGTGTGATCAAGTTTGTCTGTTGTGCAATTCGTGCGTTGTTCTGCTTTTCAGTGCATGTTTTTGCCTCCTTTGCTGCCTGAACCTGGACTCTAGGATCCCTGGAAAGAGCTGTGGTGCTGCTGGATGTGGGGAGCTTCTGGAAGTTAGTCTCGCGCTGGGGTTTGAGACTAATCTTAAGAATCTCCTCCAACCGTGGCTTCGGGAGAAACCACATCTTCTCCATTCCATTATGCGTCAACATTTTATTAAGTTCATCCACAAAGCACCCCGGGGAGGAGAGATTTGCAATGTGGGCATAATAGATGCAACACATAATTTTTGTCAAGTTCTCGTTCTCGACGTGGAGATATGTTGGATTTCCCTTAAACTCCACAACAGCAGCTTTAGCAACCTTGGCGTAGGTACTGTTCACTTTGTTTTCTTCTTCCTACCTTTTTTGGTTAGCTTTTTTCTTCAAAGGTTCTTTCTTGACCGGGCAAGCCATGGAGAGCGTCTTATGTTCTCCTGCACAGTTCAGGCACTTCATAGAAGTGCTATTACTGTACCTCAAAGAAAGTGCATCTGATGAGCAAATAGAGCACAAAAGAACGTTCCCCCTGGGGCAAGTGGCCGTGGTGTTCTCCTCGTACTTGTAGCACTTGAAATACATCTGGAGGTCGATAAACTCCTCCTCACGTTCGATTTGCTCAGGACAGACACTGACGTTAAAGAGGAGCATACCTCCCCCCGTAGCCTTAACCGCCATTGCCGTATCACAAAATATTATTTTGAATACGTGTGTGTATTCTTTAAATTTTATGATTTCAGCTACCTTCACCCAGGTGTGTTTTTTTTTCCACCTCCGCATGAATCTCTTCAATGGTGTGCCCCCCAACCCATGAATCGAGGCGGCGAAGGATAATGCTGCGGTGGGTCTTTACTTGTTGCGGTGTATGTGGTTTTGGTGTTTAGTGTTTTTAGGCATTCTGCTGTTTTAGAAGAGGTGAGTACTTCGCAATCACCCTCCTTTGAGCAAATAGACGCGTAACCATTATGGGTATCGATTAGTCTTACGAGGGCAATTCCTAGATCCCCCATAAATTTTAGCGAAAACCGTCCCCCGATCAGGCTTGGGGCCATCGGAGTGGGTCTTCAGCGGTATCCACCAGATCTCTCTCATTTATCCTTCCATATCCTCATATGTAAGGATTGGAAAAATTAAACTTCAAAGGAAAGTTCCCCACGTAGTAATTGTGTGTGTTTGAATGTGTGCGAGTGTGTAGTTTGAGAGAGACTTTATCACCAGGTTTAAGAGAAAAAGAGAGTTTCCAGGAAAGGTGTCCTAGCCCCCCCCCCCCCCGCCCCAAGCTCTCAAATGGCACTTTACATTCCGTGTAGGGCGCTTTTCGAATGCCTACAGGTTGTTGTCCGACCAAGGAAACTCGATGAAGAGCTGGGAGGGAAAGGGGGGAAATAAGTTCACTCCTCGTCACCGGCACACGAAAGCAAGTGAATAAATTCACAATGTTAATGCAAAAAAATGGTAAATGAATTTCTTAGCAGCATTGCCAAAACTTATCCAAAAGTATTCACTAAGCGCGCGGTACTAACGTACAAATCTCAGTGCGATAAAAATTTAGGCACTAGCACAGTATTCAAGAAAACAGTGGGAATTTGACAAGCTAAGGCAACCAAAGCAGTCTGGAATTAATAAGCATAAGATGCATAAAGTTAGAAAGATAAAGAGACAGATAGAGATGGAGAGAGAGTAACAAGGAGTAACAAGAAAAGGAAGTACCCTAGGAGACCTTACGGTCCATTCAAAGAGGGTACCTTTGGACTAGCAATCGAGCGGGCACATGGCTGCTCAATTGTTTTGCGTCCCTAAACGGCCACTTTTCAAGACTTTGTCTAGTCTTGACTTGAACTGGTCAACAGATTCACTGTTGACAACTTCCACTGGAAGTGCGTTCCACATACCGCAGATACTGTAAGTGAAAAAATTTCCACACATATTGCGGTTGTAACGCTTCAGTTCAAGTTTGAAGCCGTGATTGCGCGTTCTGTTCTCACTCAGTGTGAAAATATCTCGGTAGTCAACATTGTCGAACCCTCGAAGTATTTTGAAAACTTCGATGAGCTGACCACGCAGTCTACGGGTTTCCAGCGAGAACAGATTTAATTCCCTTAGTCTATCCTCATAACTTTTATGTCGGATAGAGGGGATCAGCTTGGTTGCCCTGGCTTGTACGCGTTCCAACCTTGCAATATCCTTTCGAAACTAAGGACTCCAAAATTGTACGGCATACTCCAGGTGCGGCCGAACGAGGGAGTTGTACAGACAAAGTATTATCTCCTTGTTACGGTATCCAAACTGGCGCTTTATGTAGCCTAACATCCTTTGGGCTTCCTTCTCTGCCTCGATGCACTGTTTCGAGAAGTTGAGGTCGCTAGTGATTGTTACACCCAAGTCCTTTTCAGTGTCACTCGATTCAAGAGCGGTGCCCTTAAGGATATACTGAGATTAGGGGTTTCTGTGGCCGATATGCATCACTTTGCATTTCCCCACGTTAAAAGGCATTTTCTATGTGTCCGACCACTCCTCAATCTTCCCAAGATCTTCCTGCAGGTGGGCAGTATTTCCATCCTTTGCAACGTTCATACCAAGCTCGGTATCGTCGGCAAATTTTGAAATCTTGGCAACCATGTCACCGTCCATGTCGTTCACGTAGATGATGAATAGTAGTGGTCCCAGGACAGAACCTTGAGGCACCCCGTTAGTAACGGGCACCCACTCAGAAGCCTGTCCATTCACCACCACCCGTTGCCGTCTGCCACTTAGCCAGTTCTCGATCCAGCCGGCTACTTTTCCGTCTATGCCCAGCGCTCGCACTTTCCGGAGAAAGCGGCGGTGTGGTACCTTATCAAAGGCTTTCTGAAAGTCTAAGTGCACCACATCTACCGCCTTGTCCCGATCGTGCTCACTGAAGACGAAGTGGAAGAATTCCACAAGGTTCGTCAGGCATGACCGTTGCCTTCGGAAGCCGTGCTAGGAACTCTTCAGTAGCAGGTTTGACTCTAAATACGACGTCATTTTGTCCACCATCATGCTTTCCATGAGTTTACCGACTATCAAAGTCAGACTGATAGGTCGGTAGTTTGACGGTTGGCTACGGTCTCCTTTCCTGAAGATAGGAGTTACCTCCACCTCACGCCAGTCTCTAGGAACGCATTCGGTCTGGATTGACATGTTGAAGATTGCGCTCAGGTGTCGTGACACTTAATCGCGCACTTCTTTCAACACTTTAGGTAGAAAGCTATCCGGTCTAGGTGACTTATTCGCCTCTAGGTCACTGATCTTCTTTTTTATTTCCCCTTCGGTGAAGTCCATATCCGCCAGCTTTTCCCCCGATAAGGAATCCATTGGCTGGGGGATGGGACTACACTCTTCAGTAAACACTGAAGAGAAGTAGTCGTTGAGGAGGTTAGCATTTCCTGCATCTGAATGCTTTAATGTCCCCTCCTCATTTCTCAAAGGGCCAATCGTTCGACGGATTGGTTTACGGCTGTTCACATATCCAAAAAAACTCCTTGGGATTCTCTTTACAGAGTCTCGCCACTCGGAGTTCCTCAGACCGCTTAGCCGCCCGTATGCTGGACTTAACTCTCCTGGCTAGCCTTCGGTATTCGTCAAAGTCGCCCGAGATCTTCGATTGCCAGTACACAGTTCTCTTCTCCCTAAGCAGTTTGCCAATTTCTCGATTAAACCACTTTGGTTGAACAGAAGACCGACGGGGACCTTTCAGATTGAGGGATGAAACGTGATTGAAGACTCATGAATGTGGTTTTGAAACTGTTCCAAGAGTCTTCAACAACATCGCACACTTCTAGCCTCGCGTCAGTCAGTCCAGCACGAAGACCTGCAAAGAATGTTCTTTTCAAATCGAGTTTCCTCGATTTACTAGTTGCAGGCCCTGCCTTCAGGACTTTGACTACAAATCTAATTAGTCGGTGGTCACTGCCACCGAGCTCTTCGCCAACAGAGAGGTCCTCAACGATGTCATCCTCAGAGGTGAAAACCCTGTCGAGGATAATGTCTCCTCTCGTCGGTTCTCTGACCCATTGAGTGAGGAATTCGTTGTTCGCGAACTACAGTAGTAATGCGTTCTCGCCACAGGGTTCTCTGGTTTCCCAGTCAACTTGTGTGTTAAAATCACCCATGACGATACACACTCTGTCTCCAACAAGTTCTCCTAGTAGCTGGTACAGATCTCTGTCCTTTTCAACGAGTTGGGCAGGAGGTCTATAAAGCACCAGGGTCCTGTATTTGGCAGGACCTATCTCTAGGTCAACACCTAGTAGTTCATGGTCGGATACGATGTTGCAATTTGTCGAGTTGAGAGTATCCTTGACATACAACATCACACCGCCACCCTCTCTGTCTGGCCTATCTTTCTAGAAGAGCTGGTAACCGGGAATCGTGAATTCACCTTAAAAATCTCGGCTTGAGGTTTTTATCCACGACTTCGCTATGGCAACCATCTCCGGTTCTTCTGTTGCTACGAGGCCACGAAGTTCTAGAAACTTGTTTCTGATAGACCTCGAATTAAATAGAAGAACTTTGAGGGAGTCCCCGACTGGCGTACGTCCTCCTTTACTCGGGTTCTGACACTTCTTTGGGTCCGCTCCACAACATCCTGGATCATGTTCGCGAGTGCAGCCTTTCCTTTAAAGAGAGAGAGAGAGAGAAAGTAACAAGGAGTAACAAGGAAAGGAAGTACCCTAGGAGACCTTACGGTCCATTTAAAGAGGGTACCTTTGGACTAGCAATCGAGCGGGCACATGGCTGCTCGATTGTTTTGCGTCCCTAAACGGCCACTTTTCAAGACTTTGTCTAGTGTTGACTTGAACTGGTCAACAGATTCACTGTTGACAACTTTCACTGGAAGTGCGTTCCACATACCGCAGATACTGTAGGGGAAAAAATTTCCACGCAGATTGCGGTTGTAACGCTTCAGTTTAAGTTTGAAGCCGTGATTGCGCGTTCTGTTCTTACTCAGTGTGAAAATATCCCGGTAGTCAATATTGTCGAACCCTCGAAGTATTTTGAAAACTTCGATGAGCTGACCACGCAGTCTACGGGTTTCCAGCGAGAACAGATTTAATTCCCTTAGTCTATCCTCATAACTTTTATGTCGGATAGAGGGGATCAGCTTGGTTGCCCTGGCTTGTACGCGTTCCAATCTCGCGATGTCCTCACGAAATGAAGGACTCCAAAATTGTACGGCATACTCCAGGTGCTGTCGGACAATTGAGTTGTACAAACACAGTACAATCTCCTTGTTCCGATATCCAAACTGGCGCTTTATGTAACCAAGCATCCTTTGGGCCTTTTTCTCTGCCTCAATGCACTGTTTCGAGAACTTGAGGTCACTAGTGATTGTTACACCCAAGTCCTTCTCAGTGTCGGTGGATTCAATAGCAGTGCCCTTAAGGATATACTGAGATTGGGGGGTTTGGCCGATGTGCATCACTTTGCATTTTCCCACGTTAAAAGGCATTTTCTATGTGTCCGACCACTCCTCAATCTTCCCAAGATCTTCCTGCAGGTGGGCAGTATTTCCATCCTTTGCAACGTTCATACCAAGCTCGGTATCGTCGGCAAATTTTGAAATCTTGGCAACCCTGTCACCGTCCATGTCGTTCACGTAGATGATGAATAGTAGTGGTCCCAGGACAGAACCTTGAGGCACCCCGCTAGTAACCGGCACCCACTCAGAAGCCTGTCCATTCACCACCACCCGTTGCCGTCTGCCACTTAGCCAGTTCTCGATCCAGCCGGCTACTTTTCCGTCTATGCCCAGTGCTCGCACTTTCCGGAGAAAGCGGCGGTGTGGTACCTTATCAAAGGCTTTCTGAAAGTCTAAGTACACACCCTCCACCTCCTTGTCCCGATCGTGCTCACTGAACATGAAGTGGAAGAATTCCACAAGGTTCGTCAGGCATGACCGTTGCCTTCGGAAGCCGTGCTAGGAACTCTTCAGTAGCAGGTTTGACTCTAAATACGACGTCATTTTGTCCACCATCATGCTTTCCATGAGTTTACCGACTATCAAAATCAGACTGATAGGTCGGTAGTTTGACGGTTGGCTTCGGTCTCCTTTCTTGAAGATAGGAGTTACCTCCGCTTCACGCCAGTCTCTAGGAACGCATTCGGTCTGGATTGACATGTTAAAGATTGCGCTCAGGTGTCGTGACACTTGATCGCGCACTTCTTTTAACACTTTAGGTAGAAACCCATCCGGGCCAGGTGACTTATTCGTCACTAGGTCACTGATCTTTTTTATTTCCCCTTCGGTGAAGTCCATATCATCCAGTTTTTCCCCCGAGTAGGAATCCATTGGCTGGGGGATGGGACCACACTCTTCAGTAAACACTAAAGAGAAGTAGTCGTTGAGGAGGTTAGCATTTTCTGCATCTGAATTCTTTAATGTCCCCTCCTCATTCCTCAAAGGGTCAATCGTTAGACGGATTAGTTTACGGCTGTTTACATATCTAAAGAACTTCTTGGGATTTTCTTTACAGAGTTTTGCCACTCGGAGTTCCTCAGACCGCTTAGCCGCCCTTATGCTGGACTTCACTCTCCTGGCTAGCCTCCGGTATTCGTCAAAGGCACCCGAGATCTTCGATTGCCGGTACACAGTTCTCTTCTTCCTAAGCAGTTTGCCGATTTCTCGATTAAACCACTTTGGTTGAACAGAAGGCCGACGGGGACATTTCAGAGGGGTGAAACGCGATTGAAGACTCATGAATGTGGTTTTGAAACTGTTCCAAGAGTCTTCAACAACATCGCACACTTCTAGCCTCGCGTCAGTCAGTCCAGCACGAAGACCTGCAAAGTCTGCTCCTTTCAAATCGAGTTTCCTCGATTTACTAGTTGTAGGCTTTGCCTTGGGCACTTTGACTACAAATCTAATTAGTCGGTGGTCACTGCCACCGAGCTCTTCGCCAACAGAGAGGTCCTCAACGATGTCATCCTCAGAGGTGAAAACCCTTTTTGACGAACTACGAGAAGGTCGTTCCAGGAGTGACACAGGCGTGCTGGCGCACCTCCGCTTTCGCTCTGTTTCGAACGCTCCTTTGGGTGCGTTCCACGACATCTTGAATTAGGTTGGCGAGAAAGGCCTTCACTTTAAAGGAGAGATGTACCCCGTCCCTTTGGTAGAGGTCGTCTCTACCGATAAAGGTACGATAGGGGGCCACGAAGAAGACTCCTGCCGTGCAGAGATCCGCCAACCTTCTGTTCACTGCGACGTTTCTTTCGTGAGCGGTTCGGGATGGACCTCTTTTCGGAAGCATCCCAACCACCACACGTTTGCGGGTTTTAAGCCCTATGTCATCCACGGCTCCCATCACCGTTTGGATGGTCTTACCACTGAGGCCAACCTTACCCCCTCTGAGATAGAGGTCGTTGCCGCTCACCATCAGAGCAACAACTGAATTCTCAAAAATCTGAGCTTTCTCTGCCTCTACTCTGATGTTGTGGTTACCCCGTCCTGACAGGCAGCTTACCTTCACGCTAGTGCAAAGGCGGGCCGCTAGCAGCGGCTGCAGATCCCGTGTTTGCGAGTCACCAATGAGGGTGACCTTCGGACACTTGGTCTCTGAAGACGGGGTCTTCCCTTGTGGAAAATAGAGAGAGAGAGTGTGAGAGAGAGAGAGAGAGAGAGAGAGAGAGAGAGAGAGAGAGAGAGAGAGAGAGAGAGAGAGAGAGAGAGATAGCTGGAAATTAAAGTGTGGTGTGTTGGTGTGGGTGTTAATGTGTGTAGGATGATAGATGAAGATGATGCCGTGAGGATGTTAAAGATTTGTGCCAGGTTGCCTGGCTAATGCTTTCGTTTTTCTTTTATAATTTTATTTTTTTGAAACACATAGTTATATTAAGCATTGGAGCCTTTCTTTTCATTGCTCAATTGAGCGTCTGTATCATTTTTTAATTTTGGTTTTATTTATTTTTTTGTGCTTTTTTCGCTTTTTTGTTTTCGTTTTGTTTTTTTATTTATTTGTTGGTGTTTTTTTGTTTTTTTCTTCTTTAATATGGTCAGTAATTACTTTTCTTAATTTCTCATCGGGATTCTCATTTGAGTTGTATAGTTGGTAGTCATAATTGGTTGTCCTTTTTTAGTTGTTAAGTTTCTGGTTGTTACATTTATGTACTATAGTATATTACCTCTAGATTGGATTGACGTTTATTAATGTTTTTCTCAGGTTTCCTTCGAAGCGTCGTTTATAATGCGTACGACGGATTTCGTCTTCTTGTACGATGGTTTGGTCTATTATATTCTGGGGTATTGTATTTTTTATTTTTTCCCACAGTTTTCTTGCTTTTTTTTGTAGGACTGTGTTTATGGGTTCTATAGTAGATCTGCGGTGGAGTTCTTCTGCTGGTATATAATCTTTTCTTCTTGTATTTGTTATGAATCTAGTGGTTTTATTTTGGACTCTTTGAATCTTCTTGATTTGAGAGTTACTTAATGCGTTCAATGGTACTATTGGGTATAGAAGCTTAGTTTGTACTAAGGCCAGGTATAATTTTCTTTTATTTTTGGTTGATAGTTGTTTGAATCTTTATAGTGCTGATAAGGTGGATTTTGCTTCGATGATTTTTTGTGGTAGATGGCCAATATAGCCTGTCGTTGTTAATTTTAGTCCGAGGACACGTCATTCTGTTGAGTAAGGATATGCCTCTCCATCTACGTTTACAGTGTCTTTTTTTCTTTTGTTTATGGGTATTAACTTGAACTTATCTTTGTTTGTCTTTATTTTATTCCTTTTTTTCATAATCATTCAGGTTTTTAATTTCTATTCCTATCCTTAGACGATGTACTTGGGTTTTTTTCTGTCACTGGTCACTATTTGTGTGATATCGTCCGCTAATTGTATATACATCACATATTCATGGGTTGGATGCGGAAGGTCCCTGGTGTACACTGTGTACAGCGTTGGTGAGAAGCAGCCTCCCTGCGGGACATCCATTTGCAGATTAATTGCGTCACCCGTTCGGCCGTTCATCTGCAATACTGCGTTCCTCTCGTCTAGATAGTTTCATAGTGTTTTGCAGAGGTTTATTTCTAGATTAAGGTCACAGATTTTGGCTTTGAGGCCGAGGAACCACACCTTGTAAAGGCTTTAGCAACATCACGGAGTACAATATCAACTCTGTTGCCTCGCGCTGTTTCTATAGCAATTTTTTTTCGTTATGATTGCTAGCGCGGTGTCTGTCCCTTCCTTGCTGCAGAACCCGTGCTGTTGTCGGTTGTATAGGTTGTTTTGGTTAAGGTGGTTGATCAACCTTTCGTTAAGGAGCTTTTCTAGGACTTTACCTAGAAATTCGCGGAGCGAGATAGGACGGAAGCTTCCGACTTGGTGTTTCAGTTTGCCCGGTTTCAGTAGGAAGATCATCTTTGCCGTTTTAAATGATTGGGGGAAGTATCCCATATTTAGGCAGCTATTGAAGATCTTCACTATCGATTCGTGCACATTTTCTTGGGCATTGATTAGGTGAGCTTTGGATATCCCACTTTGTCCTGGAGCCTTTTGTTTAAAGGATTTTAAGGCTGTCAGGTATTTATCCATTGTAAAAGGCTTTCCTTCCCCCATGGGATTGTGTCTTTGTTCGCCAACGTTTCTAAACGGTATAGTACGTTCACGTTGTGTTTCAAGGCTATGTATGATTTCTTCTTCGTAGTTTTGGTGAAATTCTTGGTTCTCTTCTGGTGAAATAGAAAATATTTTCTTCCAGTGTGTTCGGAAATGTTCTTGAAGCTCCTCATTTTGTTCTACTTTCTGGTTCTGTACTTTCAGTCTTATTTCCTCATTTGGCTGTGATCCGCGTAATTTCCTGTATTGTCTCCAGAATTACCTTGGATCCTTTTCTATTTCCATTTTACCTAACATATTAGTCCAGAGACGGTCTGAATTTTCCTTGAGGAGGGTGTCTATTCTCCTTCTGATTGCGATTATATGTACTTCTGTACCTTTGCATCGTATTTCTCGATACCCTGATTTCATTTATTATGTTCTGAAACTCTTCCATTTCATCATGGATCTCTTGGGTCTATCTAGGTGCATGATTCTGGGGCGATGTATATCATGCCCTGTTTGAGTGCATTGTGAACTTCTGTTTTGTCTGAGTCTGCTTCGTATTCCCATCTAAATTTTCCCTTGACTAATCCATTGACTATTTCCTTCTGCTTTATATTGCTTTGGAATGTGGTAAGAATGGGATCCGTAAATTTTTATGTTAAAGTCTTCGGGGGTCACTTTTGATTTTTGTTTTTCTGATTTCGTTTTTGTGTTTTCTTCTTCCGAGTCGGTTTCCATTTCACTTTTGTCTTCTTCTTCTTCTTCTTCTACTTGGTTAGTATTGTCCTTTGGAGTCATGTTTATTTTATACAATTCGATAAAAGGTGGGTTCTCCGGGAACCACATTTTCTTTAGCCCGTTTTTTTCAAGCATAGTCTTCAGTTCAGTTGCATATGATTCCCGTTTCGGCAGGTTGACAAAGTGGGCATGCATTATGCACAAAATTAAACCGGGCCTCATGCTACCCTTGATAGTGACTGTTGTGGTCTGTGCGGTGGGTGCAGTGACGCTTCCGTTAGCTGTTGCTGTTACGTAGGAAGTGTTTTTCCTTCTTTCCTTCCCTGTGTTAATTTCAGCTCTTTTTTTTTCTTCCGAATTAATTGTTTTTTGACTGAGCATGACATGGCTTGAGTTCTATGCCCATTTTCGCAGTTTAAGCATTTTTTTCTCTGTGCTTCTGCACCTGTGATCTCGGCTTGAGCATTCAGAGGAAGCTTTTCGTTTGAAGATACATTCCTTGGTTGGTTGCTTGTCTAGCGCGTAGCATGTGAAGCACACTTGCACTGACACGAATGTTTGTCTTTCGATTTGATCGGAAGAGATTTTTGTGTAGAATGCAAGGAGGTCTTGTACGGCGGCTTTCTTTGAAATTTCCGTAGATCTGAAGATCACTTTGAAGACGTGACTATGGTCTTCTCCATTCTGGTCATTAAATTTGATCCCGTCCTCGATCTTTGCCCATTCTTGTTCTTTTTTGAGTTCCTCTTTTATTTCTTGGGCCGTGTGTTTTCCTACCCATGGGTCAAGGCGCCGGCATATTTCGGATCTTTCTGTTTGCACGTCAGGCGGCATCCGGGGTTCAAGTCCAATTTATATCTGCATAGATTCTATTCAGCGTCTGTTCCCGGGAGAGGTTTCTCCCGACCGGGGAGGATGCGAAGGGGGACCCTCTTCGCTCCTTCACGGTCGTCCTTTGTGGCGCGGTTGCAGCCTTCTTCTTCTTCTTGTGGCTTCTAGTTGTTCGTCACTGTATTCGTCAATGTATTCCCCTTACTGTAGGGTCCGCTTCTTCTTGGTAGGGCGCTTTGAGAGCCGTCCCCTTCTCGTTGCAAGCAACTTTCCATGAACATGAACTGTCTAATGGAATGGATGAATGATGGTGGGTGAACCCGGGGAGGCCCCTCAGACGGGTGAAATGTGGCGGACTTAATGATGGGTAGTGATGGGGGTGCCACCTCTTCTGCGGTTTGGTTATCGATACTGCTTCCAACTTACACAGGGACGGTTACATGTCCCTCTGTGGTCCTGGCCGGAAACTACCCTTATAGACTAAGGCGAACTCTTCCCCAAAGCTTTCAGAATCGCCTCTTAACCGGGCTGCCTCTGACGTTGAGTTCCACAGTGGGCTAATCCTTAAACTTGCTTTCCTCTACGCCTCCAATTATGTCTATCAAAGAGACCGACATAGTTGGATCGAGACTAAATAAATAGCAGTTCAGTTCACTTCCGCTCCTTTGCCCCGATGAAGGAGCCGCGGATCTGTTAGCCAGACATGGGTCGGCTATGCGTTGCTCCGTAAATTATCTCCTTTCTTGATATCCCCGTGCGGAAAAGTGTGATAAGTTCAGGTTTTTTGCGTGGCTCTCCCTTTTATTTTCCTCCTTTACCGGTAGTGAACTTCTTCGGAGAACTTAAGGAATCAGTATGTGAGTATCCGTCCATGGAATTATTCAATCAAACAATCAATCAATGGTGTATAGAAAGGACAGAGAGGGATCACTGTGTAACACAGGCGAACCGGCAGTCGTAGAGGAAAAGGGGGCCGAAATAACTTGAGAGGGGATAGGAAGAGTTGATAGGTCGGTGGCTAGACACCGATGCGTGGTGTGGTTGGGTGGTTCTCGAGGTGTTCGTGGCTGGATGACGGTTGGAGGGTGGTCAGGAAGGAGAGCATGCCTGCTTAGTCTGAAACGCGTTATTCATGATGTTTGACTTATGCGAAGAACGGTATGGGTTGCGGGTGGTCATGGGCCGCGGGGTATCGCGGTGCCATCTCATACGTCTTACATGTAGTGCTGTGTATAAGGGGTCTCTGGCGAATTTCCGGAGTTGTTTTGTGAGTCTGGTGTGAGCGTATGTGTTGAGGGGTGCTAATTTGTTGTTGTCGTGCAGTGTGAACATTCTCGTGTACAAGGGAGAGCGGCCTACGTGCTTCAGAGCAGAGTTCTGAATGCGCTGCGCCTTCTGCTGCCACGTGTCACTCGCAGCTACGAGTGACAGTGGGGCGTCTAGGTGTAACTGAAGTTTTTTGCCCGCAAGGTAGAACCTGTGCAACGTTGTGTTTGTACGTGTGGCTCTTGCTTGTGTTATGTTCTGGCGTATATTGAACCTAAGGGTCTTGTCGAAAGCTACCCCAAAGATTTTTGTATGTTGCGTGTAGTCGAGCCTTGTTGGGTTTAGATGGTTCATGTCTGGTGTGTGTGAGAAGATTTGTAGGTTATGCATGAAGTGATCTCTTGCGCCGAAGAGTGTCATCTGTGTCTTCTGTTGATTCGTGGCAATTAACCATTTATCCTCGTATTCTGCCTTAGCGTCTAGTATTATTTGTGCGTGGAGTGCGATCTCGTTTGGTCCATGGCCGCTGACGAGAATGGTCTCGTCATCGGCGTAAGACACTGTATGTGTGGCAGCAGTTTTCGGGTGGGCGTGGGGTGTCGTTTGTGTACATGATGTAAAGTGTGGGTTACACTATATATAGTCTTTCTATGTGAACATAAGTATTATAAAAATTGGCCAATCATGGCGCTACAAGAAACATATAAAATTGGAATGCTCAGATTATCTAGATAATAGAACGAAAGGAAAGAGAAGCGAGAGCGAAGAAAAAACTAAAATAAATGCAACTTACGCAGGAGTGGCTAAAGCAACTGTAAAGCAAATGCAGGAAGCACATACCAATCTAACTGTGCCACAAGGGGCATCAACAGAAGGGCTCACATGCATACTCTATGCCCATGTGATGAATATTGGGAAACCGGGCCCCTTCGCTAAGACACTGAATACAATGCTAGAGAAAAATGGAATCAAGAAATGTTGTTCCCTGACAACCCCCTTTCATCTGAAATCCTTAAAATCAACGTCGCCTTAGCGTCGGCGCCAACGAGCAATGATGAACACACTACTGTAGAGAACACAATTTCAAACATGTCAGTGGAAAGTAATGAAGGAGACAAAATAGAAGGCATGGAAGCACAGGAATTAAAACTTAAAGTCTACAGTGATGAATGCTCCCCCCTACCGAGAGGCAAAGAACAGGACGACATCATTAAGGCAATTAAAGAAGGAAAATGCAATTTGGCATTCAAAGGGAAGACAGAAGTAGAAGACGAGGAAGAAGTAAAAAACTCTTATTGGAGGATAAAATTCGAATATACCCTGGCGACTACATTACTCTACCATTCTACATTTCAAAGTATGAAGAATGGTAGGTTTAAAGGCAGCAAAGCAGAACCCAACAAGAGATCGACCTGCCAGAAGTCCAGAGATCTCTAGACGACCAAACTTAATAAACAATGGAACCAGATAGGAGAAGAAAGCTCAGCATTCTGAAAATCAACTCTCAAGGGTGGATTGGTAAAATATCGGCATTAAGAAATAACTTTAGAGCGATCGATCCAGACATAATATTAATATCATAACACGGAGTGAATCCAGAAGAAAAAACAATGAAATTGTTCGATTACACCGTCATAAACGCGAACCCTTCAGGCGAGCGTTATGACGGGACAGCCATAGCAATAAGAAGAGGGCTGAAGTTCAAAGAAGTTAGTGATTTGAATGAGGCATACTTGGCCGTAAAAATTGAAACGGAATTAACGCCAATAATAGTAGCCGCGGGATACCAAGCATCAAGAAAAAATTACTTTCGCCTGCACAACCTATTTAAAATCTTTGGCACAGGTTTCCCAACCATCTTTATGGGAGACCTCAATGCCAGTTGCAGTGAAAATTGATACCGCTCCAGAAACAACAGAGGAGCTAACTTAGAAATGATGTTAGAAAGAAACATTTTCAAGATAATGGGGCCAGACTTTCCAACATATGTCACAGGCAATGCAGTTACAAAACCAGATGCCGTGCTAAGTAGCTTCAATATGCCATACAACATCCACATGCAATCAGTTACCTTTGCATGTAGCGACCATTTTGGAACACATTTGTTCATGAATCAAAACCTGATACAGGTACCGGTACCGGCGAGGAAGGACTACAAGAGAGAAAAATGGGCTGGTTACAAACGAGATCTTAGTAACTTCGTCCCAAAAGATCTCACTGACGCCAACCTGAAAGATATTAATGATGAGAACTCAAGATTAACAAGAACGATCATTGAGGCGGACGAAAGATATATACCAAAGGCTAGATACCGTACTCTTCCACATCTTCGATGGACAGAAGAAATGAAGAGAAAGAATAGGCAACTAAGAGGAATACTAGACCAAATAATTTCCCATAGACCAAATAGAGAGTGATACGAAGGAATTATAAGACAGAGAGAATAACTGAGACATCTCATAGAAGAACAGCAAAGCCACATATGGAATAGCCTAATAGAGAAAATAGACGAAGAAAGAAGACCAAAAGAGAACTGGAGACTAATAAATAGACTTGAAGGCAGACCCCCGATAGAAAAAAATAACAATTAAAAATGAACGGGGAGAAAAGATCCAAGAAGAGAGGACCATAGAAGAACTTCTTCATAATCACTGGAAATCAGTGTTCTTCATAACACCAGAGGAGGACGAAGACTTCAATCCAGAGATAGACGAAATGGTGCACACAATATTGCGTGAAAACATAAACAGGATCACTCCAGGACCAAGTGCAGAGCAAGAAAGAGAGGAAATTCTGGGTACAGGGGCCTACATAAAAACGGAAGAGATCAAAGGCGTAATGCAATCCTTCAAACAGAAAGCGCCAGGCCCCTCAGGAATAACCAGAATTAATCTTACAAAGGCACCTAGCATAACCATCAGAGCATTAAATAATATTTTAACGCGTGCCTAAACACTGGTTACTTCCCTGATAGCTATAAACTAGCGGAAATGATATTCGTCCCAAAGCCAGGAAAAACACCAAACCACCTCAGCAGTTACCGGCCAACAATATCGCTATTGAACTTCATGGGCAAAGTCTCAAAGAAAATCCTTAGCAGAAGACTAAAAGAATATCTTGAAGAAAATGACCTTTATAATGATTATCAGTTTGGATTCAAAAGAGGCAGAGACACCACAATGGCACTTGGCATAATAACAGAGAAAATAGCAAAGGCCAAAGCAGAGAATAACTACATCGATCTAGTCCTGAGAGATGTAGAAAAAGCATTCGACAAAGTCTGGGTCAGAGGAATCCAATGTAAGATAAGATCTTAAATCTCCAGATAAATAGCAATCTGGAGAGAATTCTCTACGATTATGCCACAGAGCAAAGAGCATATGTGAAGATCAATGGTTATTCAGAACCAGAATTCGAATTGGAAGCTGGACTCCCGCAGGCGGGCTGTCTCAGCCCCACGCTGTATTCAATATACACAGCAAACCTGCCACCACCAATAATGCCTGGTCACCTAAACATACAGTTCGCGGCGACATAAGCCAACTCGTCGTCACTCCGTACAGGGACGTACGCTTTCAGGCAAAGACAACAGCTTTAGAAATCAGCAACATCAACAACTATGAAAGAGATTGGAAGATAAGGACGAACAGGAGGAAATTTACAATAATTCCAATCTCCAGGAACAAAACAGTTTAAATTGTAGTTAAACATCAGAACTACAGATATCATAGTGAGGGCAAAGTGCTAGGACTCAAAATAACAACAAGAGGATACAAACAACATATAACGGAGAGGGAGAACAAGGCGATTCCGATACTTAACCTATCGTATAATCTAAGAGGGTTAGGCATGAAAAATAAAAGAAAAATCTATCTTGCACTAGGAAGAGAGGTACTACTATAACCGCCAATCCCTATCAAGGGTGAAACAATGACCATAAAATTTGAGCTCCAGAGAATACAAAATAAAACTCTCTACCTAAACCAGAGGGAGAGGTGACGCCCCCTTGTCGCGGGAAGAGAGCTTGTGTGGACCTTTGACTTTTCGAGCTATGTCGGCGGGGGTACCTCTTCTGGGTACCCCTGGCAGGGCTTCCCTTGTCGATTTGGTCGGAAACGAGGTTCCAGACTATGTGCGTCATCTTTTCTTTTTTCTACTCTATCCTTCTCTTTTTTTACTTTTATCTTACTTCCCACTTATACAAAAAAAAAGCCTACTCCTATCATGTCACTCTTTCCCTTTTTTCCCTCTATCTACATATAAGGACCTGGCAGCTACCTCACGCGTCAGAAGAGAGGCTTTGGAACCTCTATAAACAACGCCAATCGACGCTCACTGGTTGCGAGAGACTAGGACTAGAGGGGTCCTAGGCGTTGGGGCACGATGAATGGGATGAGGGTAGTGCCCCGTTAACCCCTTCCCTGGCGCGTAATTATTGACCGTTCCCAGTGCCCGTTGACGGGTGCCTCTGGTAGCATCGGTCCGAGGTGACGGCCCTTTGTTCCCAGGTTGGTTGCCAGGCCAATAAAAAGCCTTGGGTCGAGTTCCTTGGTGTGGCGGGATATCCATTGAACGCTACTCCGAGATCCTGGCCGTTGTGAAGGGAACTAGTAGGAGTTTAGTAAGGGGTGTGCTTCGTTGTTGTTCACCTGGTGAGAAATCGATGGCCCCTTCGGGGACCGTCTGTGCTGCTTGGTTGGGAGCCACGGCACGCCGAGGCTTGACGACTCGGTCGGACGAACAGCAGCACATGGAGCGTGCCTTCTGGAAGACTCCGAAACGACTCCGATCAATAGGCGGGAGCGACTCACGCGGGGAGAACTCACCAACCCCCTTTTTATATATTGATTGGTCACAAGCTTAAGAAATAGAGTGTTCAAAATGGCAGGAAAGAAAGGTCCAGCAGCGCTAAAATTCACGTGTGCCACATGTAAGAAGGACAAGTGGTGCGTTGACTTCCCGGAAGGCTGCTATGCGAAATGCCACCCAGACAGTGTATGCACCACTTGCATTTTAAAGAAGGAAGTGGAGGAAGTAGTCGCCTACTACAGGGAAAGAACTACAGACCTCGAACAGAAAATCGAGAGGCTCAAGGAGGAGCACTCCCACCAGATCCGCAGGCTCGAAGAGAAATTAAACGATCTCTCGAGTCCTGTGGCAAACACTACCTCTGCAGAGAGCCCGTGCCCGAATGTGGCAGCGACACCAAAAGGGAAAAAGAAAAAAAAGACGAAAAAGGGAAGGAAGAAAGAGGAAGAGAGAGAAATAGAAGAAGAAAGGGTAGAAGAAGTTAATGAAAAGGATGACAAGGGGGAAAAGATGATAGAGAAGAAGAAGAAGAATAAGAGGAAGAAGAAAAAAGAAAAGCCTGAAAACACCATGATGGGGAAGAGAGAGGAATCGGAGAGCTTGCCTCAGAAAAAAAAGAATCCGAGCTCAGCAGGCAAATGTGCCAGGGTCATCCTTGTGGGCGATTCCCAGGCACGGGACCTGCAGCCCCTGCTAGCGGCCCGCCTTCGCACAAGCGTTAAGGTAAGCTGCCTGCCAGGATGTGGTAACCACCACATCAGAGTAGAGGCTGAGAAATCACAGATTTCTGAGAGCTCAGTCGTTGCTCTGATGGTCAGTGGAAACGACCTCTACCTGAGAGGAGGTAGGGTAGGCCCTACAGATAAAATCCTCCACACGGTCATGGGTGCCGTGGACGACTGTGGGCTTAAAACCCGCAAGCGCGTGGTAGTCGGGATGCTCCCGAGGAGAGGTCCAACACGGACCGCTCACTCGATGAATGTGTCTTTAAACCGCCGCCTGGCAGATTTGTGTACGGCAGAGGGGGTCTTTTTTGTGGACCCGTACCGCACCTTTTATGGTAGAAATGATCTCTACCAAAGGGATGGGGTACATCTTTCCTTTAAAGGAAAGGCCTTTCTGTCGAACATGATCCAGGATGTCGTAGAGAGGACCGAAAGGAGTATCCGGCCCAGAGTGAGGGCGGACGTACGCCAGTATGCCCGTGTCACTCCAGGAACGACCTTCTCAGAGGTCGCAAAAAGGGGTGCCTCACAAACAAACAAGCCGGGAAACGGAAGAGCGTAGGGAGTCCTACAGTCGGGGACTCCCTGAAAGTTCTTCTGTTCAATGCGAGATCAATCAGGAACAAGTTTCCTGAGCTCCGTGGCCTCGTAGCGAGGGAAGAACCCGAAATGGTAGCCATAACAGAATCGTGGATAAAAACCTTAAACCGAGACTTTGAAGGCGAATTCACGATTCCCGGTTACCAGCTCTTCTTGAAAGATAGGCCAGACAGAGAGGGTGGCGGTGTGATGTTGTATGTCAAGGATACTCTCAACTCGACGGATTGCAACATCGAATCCGACCATGAACTACTAGGTGTTGACCTAGAGATAGGTCCTGCCAAATATAGGACCCTGGTGCTTTATAGACCTCCTGCCCAACTCGTTGAAAAGGACAGAGATCTGTACCAGCTACTAGGAGAACTTGTCGAAGACAGAGTGTGTATCGTCATGGGTGATTTCAACACACAAGTTGACTGGGAAACCAGAGAACCCTGTGGCGAGAACGCACTACTCCTGGAGTTCACGAACAACGAGTTCCTCACTCAATGGGTGAGAGAGCCAACGAGAGGAGACAATATCCTCGACTTGGTTTTCACCTCTGAGGATGACATCGTTGAGGACCTCTCTGTTGGCGAAGAGCTCGGTGGCAGTGACCACCGACTAATTAGATTTGTAGTCAAAGTCCCCAAGGCAGAGCCTGCAACTAGTAAATCAAGGAAACTGGATTTAAGAAGAGCAGACTTTGCAGGTCTACGCGCGGGACTGACTGACGCGAGGCTAGAGGAGTGCGATGCTGTTGAAGACTCTTGGAACAGTTTCAAAACCACATTCATGAGTCTTCAATCGCGTTTTATTCCTCTGAAATGCCCCCGTCGGTCTTCTGTTCAACCAAAGTGGTTTAATCGAGAAATCGGGCAACTGCTTAGGGAGAAGAGAAATGTGTACCGGCAATCGAAGATCTCGGGTGACTTTGACGAATACCGGAGGCTAGCCAGGAGAGTGAAGTCCAGCATAAGGGCGGCTAAGCGGTCTGAGGAACTCCGAGTGGCGAGACTCTGTAAAGAGAATCCCAAGGAGTTTTTTGGATATGTGAACAGCCGTAAACCAATCCGTCGAACGATTGGCCCTTTGAGGAACGAGGAGGGGACATTAGAGCATTCAGATGCAGAAAATGCCAACCTCCTCAACGACTACTTCTCTTCAGTGTTTACTGAAGAGTGTGGTCCCATTCCCCAGCCGACGGATTCCTACTCGGGGGAAAAGCTGGAGGCAATGGACTTCACCGAAGGAGAAATAAAGAAAAAGATCGCTGACCTAAAGACGAATAAGTCCCCTGGACCGGACGGGTTTCTACCTAAAGTGTTGAAGGAAGTGTGCGATGAAGTATCACGACATCTGTGCGCTATCTTTAACATGTCAATCCGGACCGCATGCGTTCCTAGAGACTGGCGTGAGGCGGAGGTGACTCCTATCTTCAAGAAAGGAGAACGTATCCAACCGTCGAACTACCGACCTATCAGTCTGACTTCGATAGTCGGTAAACTCATGGAAAGCATCATAGTGGACAAAGTGACGTCGTATTTAGAGTCAAACCTGCTACTGAGGAGTTCCCAGCACGGCTTCCGAAGGCAACGGTCATGCCTGACGAACCTTGTAGAATTCTTCCACTTCGTTTTCAGTGAGCACGATCGGGACAAGGCGGTGGATGTGGTCTACCTAGGCTTTCAGAAAGCCTTTGATAAGGTACCACACCGCCGCCTTCTCCGGAAAGTGCGAGCGCTTGGCATAGACGGAAAGGTAGCCGGCTGGATCGAGAACTGGCTAATTGGCAGACGGCAACGGGTGGTGGTAAATGGACAGTCTTCTGAGTGGGTGCCCGTTACTAGCGGGGTGCCTCAAGGTTCTGTCCTGGGACCACTACTATTCATCATCTACGTCAACGACATGGACGGTGACATGGTTGCGAAGATTTCCAAATTTGCCGACGATACCAAGCTTGGTATGAACGTTGCAAAGGATGGAAATACTGCCCGCCTGCAGGAAGATCTTGGGAAGATCGGGGAGTGGTCGGACACGTGGCAAATGCCTTTTAACGTGGGCAAATGCAAAGTGATGCATATCGGCCACAGAAACCCCCAATCTCAGTATATCCTTAAGGGCACTGCTATGGAATCCACCGACACTGAGAAGGACTTGGGTGTAACAATCACTAGTGACCTCAAGTTCTCGAAACAGTGCATTGAGGCGGAGAAAAAGGCCCAAAGGATGCTAGGCTATATTAAGCGCCAGTTTGGTTATCGGAACCAGGAGATTGTACTGTGCCTGTACAACTCACTTGTCCGACCGCACCTGGAGTATGCCGTACAATTTTGGAGTCCTTCATTGCGAAAGGACATCGCGAGATTGGAACGCGTACAAGCCAGGGCAACCAAGCTGATTCCCTCTATCCGACATAAAAGTTATGAGGATAGACTAAGGGAATTAGATCTGTTCTCGCTGGAAACCCGTAGACAGCGTGGTCAGCTCATCGAAGTTTTCAAAATACTTCGAGGGTTCGACAATGTTGACTACCGGGATATTTTCACACTGAGTGAGAACAGAACGCGCAATCACGGCTTCAAACTTGAACTGAAGCGTTACAACCGCAATCTGTGTGGAAATTTTTTCACTTACAGTATCTGCGGTATGTGGAACGCACTTCCAGTGGAAGTTGTCAACAGTGAATCTGTTGACCAGTTCAAGTCAAGACTAGACAAAGTCTTGAAAAGTGGCCGTTTAGGGACGCAAAACAATTGAGCAGCCATGTGCCCGCTCGATTGCTAGCCTAAAGGTACCCTCTTTGAATGGACCGTAAGGTCTCCTAGGGTACTTACTTTCCTTGTTACTCCTTGTTACCCGTAGGAGAGAGAGGAGAAAACTACAGGATCTACACCAAGAAGCAGGATTAGAAACGCTCAATATCAACATCAGGAACAGAGCGGCGAAAATATGGAGGAAGATAGACGATCTACCTCCGATATTTGCAGAGCACACGTCACTAGACCTGGAGTCCCCTTTAACACTCGATTTCCCAGCGGCAGACAACAGCTGAGAATCGAGGAGGTTCCCATGTTTACTTAGGTAGAAATTTAAAAAGAGAGAAGGAACAAGTATAACGATTAAAATATTTACCCGACTATATACAAACCCAACCAACGAAATAACCAACCAAGACACCAGATTGATACTCTAATTAGACAACCGAATTTAAACAACCTAAATAGGAAGAAACAACCGACTAAGGAGACAACACAGATCAAGTGTAAATAGAAATAATACAAACAAAATTAACTAAAAGTGTAATAAGTGAACAATATTAAAAAGTTCAACAAAAATGATAGTGAAGTGAAAGTTAAGAGTAAAACAGAAATAGACGAACATGACGAACACAATAAACTAAAAGTGTAATAAGTGAACTATAGTATTAAAAAGTTTAACAAAAATGATAGTGAAGTGGAAGTTAATAGAAAGACAAGTGAACAAGTTAAGCTAAAGTGAAAAGGTGAGAACAACAAGAGAAAGTTAAACAAAGTAAGGAAAGTAAAAAAAGTAACATAACAATACATAAACAAAGCTCAGAGCTAAGAAAACTCAAAACGGCATGAATGCTACAATAAATACGTGAATGAAAGATGAAAAGAATAAAGGAACAGAGATTAGGCGGTCCTCCCGCTTCGGTATGAGGAACATAGGTTCTAAAGTGTGAGGAAGGAAGTAAGCATGATGAATAATGAGTATATGTATGATGGTGGTTCGGAATCCACGTTAATCAGCAGGTCCCCCTTGTCCCTCAGGCAAGGGTATTCCACCCTTTCCACCCTTGACTACCACCAAGGTTGCTCAATTGGCCTCCTAACCAATATGTCCTCTTTTAACTCAAAAATTTCCGTCTCCCACTATAAACCCTATTCTAAAGCTTGTTCCCGACTTCCCATTAAGTACTTCACTATCAGTTCACTTGAACTGAGTGTCAGAAGTGTGGGGAGTTTCTCCAGGAGCAAGTCGGCCGCGGGCCTCCTTCCCTTCTGTGCCCTCCCCCCCACCAATCGTGGGAGGGGTACAGAGGGGAGGAGTAACCGCAAGCCGTACCTTTTCTCCCCCTAAAAAAAATCTAGTTCTCTGGCAAAGAAGGCAAAGGAAAATAAGAGTTTGAAAACGTGCTTCTTTTAACGGCGGTCAACTCGGAGACGCCGAGATGTCGGGAGTATGCTTCCCGACTGAAGTTACACGTTAATTGCCGGTTTCTTCATTTGAATAATGACGGCTTCGGCCATCCGCAAATTTCTGCGGTTTTGGAGGCTCAGGATGATAGCGCTGTCTTTATTCAGCTTTTCACGGATTAGGGTAGTGCCATGAGAGTGGGCGTGTTTTTTAGTCGCGCCCTCTTGAAGGTGAGCTGTCAGTCGCCTTGACAGGGTTGTGGAGGTTACGACGATGTACATTGAATTGCGGTGTTCGCAGTCACCAACTTTGCACAAATATTCGAACACGACGTTAGTCTCCTGGAGTTCGCTCGTCGGAGGGAGACAGCTGTTCTTCATGATGCAATTACTTCTTTTCTTGGTCTTGTAGTATATAATCAGATTTATATCCGTTTCAGGGTCGGTTGGGGTCACACTACGATGGAAAATGGCTTTGAGAGCCTTTTTGTCTTCACTATAGCCGGTGTTCATATTTGCCTTGTAATAAAGGTCGATATTATTCTTCTTCGGAGTAGACCGGATGCCAGGACCAGCAGCCAAGTTCATTTTCTCTTTTATGGTGGCGTCGATGGATTCTTGTGGGTAGCCGTTGTTAACGAGAACTCGGAAAACCCTCTTAAGTTCGAGATCAACAACCCTCCACGAGGATGAATAGGAAATTTCCATGTTAACTAAGGCATTGATGACTGATCTCTTGTAGCATTCAGGACACTCAGAAGAACTGTTTATGCAGAAGCCCAAGTTCGTGGCCTTAACGTATACTTGGCTCCCAAATTTGTACTCCTGGGCACTTATGAGGATATCAAGGAAGGGAAGGGATCCTTCATCTTCCGTTTCGTGGGTGAAATTCAAACGCCGGAAACCATACTCCTGACATCTCAGCGTCTCCGAGTTGACCACCGTTAAAAGAAGCACATTTTCAAACTTTCATTTTTTTTTACCTCCTTTGCCAGAGAACTAGATCGGAGCGACAAATAGTCAGACTGAATTTGAATTTGAATTGATTTAAGTGGGTAGGTGTGTGTAGGGGACAAAGAAAGGGTGTAGGGACAGATAGCTGCAATAGACAAGTGGTGAAAAGAGAAATAAGTGTGGTAGGGTGCAAAGAGATGCTAAGTGCCTGGTCATCAGGCCTATCGCTATTAAATATTTTCTTGTTATGTGGTTCCTTTGTTGTCTTTGAGTTAGTTTATATAATATGGCGTTCAAGTCCTTTGTTTTTTATAAAATTAATATTCTTGGATATGTTATGCGCATTTGCTGTTGTATTAATAAATTACTTTAGTATTACGCTTATTGTCTTTGTTTTTTTATATATTTTGTAATGAGTGTAAATCGTGTCTTTTGTTTTTTCTTTGATTGTCTTCTTCGTTATAGTTGGGTTTTCATCGGTGAATTTGCTGTCGATATTCGGTGAATTCTTGTAGAAATTGGTGAGGTTTCGTAATTAGGATTTCTTTTTTTTTATCGGTTTTATTTGTCAATGGTTTGGGTAAAAAAACATTATTATTCTCATGCGTATAACGCCACTTCTGGTCCGCTAGCTAAAAGCCCAGCTGAGCTCGGAAATCTGGCGCGACTTATACCTTTTCTGTTCTGGTTAATCATTTGGACGATATATTCGTTCAATTCTCGATTAACCAGTTCCTGCATATCCCTTGTCCGTTCTTCTATAATAACGTTAATGGGACTTAACCTGCCTCCCAGTACAGATCTTCCTAACGTCTTCTTTCTCGTCTGAGTGTACCTGTAATTAGGTACACCCATTTGTTCTGCACCACTTGTAGATTCCTCTTTTGTGTCTTAGATACACACGAGAGGGCGGAAGTGGGGTATATCAGCGTCGATCTAGCAAGTGAATTATAGATCTTTTTCTTATTGCTTTCACAGGGAGTTCTGAACATGTATAGAGTTTTGACTGCAGCTGTGGCCTTCGTGATTCCTTCTGCGACGTGCTTCTTGTACCCGGTTGAAGTAATCTTCATTCCGAGTACATTGCATTCCGTGGTGTAGAGATAGCATCTATCCCTCACATTAACATCGTATAGTAGTCTCCTGCCTATGTTTGTGCGTATTTTGCACCGGGCCTCGTAAATGTTAGGGTTCTCAATTTTTGCTGCTGTCATACGAGCTTGCCAAGGTGCATTCCTCCATGGACAAGTGATTATCTGGGTGAAACTATCGGCAAATTGAATGTTGAGGCATGTGGGATTCACAGGGGCTGTGACATCAGCGGTGTAAATCAAGTAGAGAGTGGAGGACAGACTCCCCCCCCCCCTCCCTGTGCGAGGCCCGCAGTAAGCGGAAATTTTGGTCTGTCCGTGCACCCTAAACTGATATACGCCGCTCTCTCCATGGTATAGTCACAGATAGTTCTTTCTAAGTTTTCAATTAGGCCCAGTCGTAAGATCTTGTACTGCATTCCCCGTTGCCACACCTCATCAAACGCCTTTGATACATCCCGACAAACAATGTCCACGTAACTTCTTTCCCGTTTTCCTTGGGCTAGCTTTTCTGTGATGACATTAATCTCCATCTCCGTATTTCGCTTCCTCCTAAACCCGAATTGATTTGGGTTGAAGAGGGAGTTCTCCTCCAGGTGAGACACCAGTCTTCGGTTGAGGATATTCTCGAAGAGCTTCCCGCCAAATTCTTGAAGGGAAATTAGCCGGTAGCTCTCCTTCAACGTTGGGTCCTTTCCGTGCTTAGGCAAGAAAATCAGTTTAGACGTTTTATAAGCATCTGAAAAGTATCCCGTGTTCAGACAGGCGTTATATATTCTTCTCATCCCTTCGATGACATTAGCTGGTGCCTTTTCAAACTTTAACTTTGTAAGCCTCAATTATCCTGGGGCGTTTTCACGGAATGAGCGGAGCGCGCCGAGTAGTTCTTTTTCGGTAATCTCGGTGTCTCCATGGGCCTATCTATCAATCTGGTGGTGAGGGTGCGTCTTGTGTATTTGGTCGTTGAGCTCGTATATGATGTTGATTTCAAACTCCAGGTCATAGTCTTCGTTTTCCTCTTCAGTTTCAATCTTTCCGTCTTCTTTTAGTAGTTCGATCTTCTTCTTCTTCTTCCCAGGCGATCCTTTGAGACGTCTAATCTTATTCCAAAACTCTTCAGGAGTTTCTTCGTGATCGAAGCTATCGATCGCATCATCCCATCGGCTCCACTGTTGTTCAAGGATCAACTGGTTGAGTTCTTCTTTAATTTCTTTACTTCGTTGCATTGAGTCAACTGATGCATTCCTGGTGTTGATTTCATACAATAATTTCAGCTCACGGTATAAATCCTTCATAAATTCGGTCCATCTGTAGGTAGAGATGGTCATATACTCGGATTTAGGGATACAAGCCTTAGCTGTGTTGATGAGATGGTCATTGAGGTCGTTGAGTGCCTCGTCAATCTCCTCGAGAATTTCCTCGCCCAAGTTGGGCCGATCGTAGGCCTCAAGAAGACGCGCGTACCGTGCCCAGTCTGCTCTTCTGTAGTTATTTCTGTCTACAGCTGGAACTTATATAGAGTTCCTGTTAATAGTGAGTAGGATCCATATATGGTCACTACATGGTACCCGGACTGGTTTTATGTAGTAATTAAATGGTAGCTCACGATTCGCCAGACAGATGTCTGGTTTTGTGGCACTTCCTCCTCTGACAAAGGTGGGGAATTCGGAGCCTATTTGCTGGGCAATGTTTCTGTCCAGCAATAGGTCCAAGCTTCTTCCTATACCGTTGATGGTCCTGTAGCCGGATTCTCGGCATCTGGCATTCAGATCCCCCATTAATATAGTGGGGGCTCTTCTGCTAAATAAGCCAGTGAGTGTGAATTGTTAACACGTCTCTCCTTGGCGCTTGATATCCGGTAGCAATGACTAACTTTCCTATATCAAGTTCGACCTCAATCGCGAGATCAGATTCTTCTAGATTTTGTATTTGCTTGTATTTAATCCCTTTCTTTATTGAGATAGCGGCACCGTCGTACCGCTCCTGCGAATAATTCGTCATCAACACATCGTAGTTCCAGATTTTCATTTCTGTGTTACGCGTGTCGATCCCGTGTTCCGAAATTAAGAGGATATATGCATGAATCTCTCTGGATACATTTCCGTAAAGAGTCTTTTTCATAGTCCAGCCGTTGGTGTTTATTTTCAATATTTTCAGTGCGTTCCATAGCATGGTGAATTGGTTTACCGGTGTTTTTTCTTGTTTTTCTGTTTCGTTGGGGCTGTCTGGGTGGTTTTGCTATGCCCGGGATTTTTCTTCTTCGGGGGAGGGGAACGGGGCTTAGGGTTTTGGACTTGCTTTTCGTAGCTCATATACGGGTGCAGGGGCCCTTGTCGTTGCTTGAAGAGGTGGAGCCCTCCTCATTTTCAGCTTTTTCATTTCTTCTTTTTCGTCCTCTTCGGATTCTTTCGATGAGGGAGCTTCGACGATCTTCTCCAGTCCAGATTTAACAGTGTTATTTTTTACAACTGATTCCTTGAATCACTGAAGGAAAATTGTTTGCCTTTAAGAGTGCATTGGGGACCTGGTTTTAACAGCCAGGCTTCATTGCGTTAGCCACATTTGCGTGAGTAATGCAGATCAGATTCTTAGCGGCGCTCGCGTATGTCATCTCCTTAGCTTTCTTCTCTTATCTTCCTTCTTTTTCATTATTTATCGGCGCTTTGGGTAGTTCAGGGCCATGGTCCTGTGTTCCCCTTTGCATTTGAAACATTTCTTCTTAGTGATCTCGCACTTATCGAACCGATGTCCTTCTGTGGCGCATTCATTGCACCACAGTTTGTTCTTGTCTGGGCAGCTCGTGGATGTGTTGTTTGAGTTTATACGAGGGGCGGTCAATAAGTTTTGCAATTCGAATATAAGGAAACGAGATATGAGGAAAAGTGTTTTATATTTTTTCAATATAATTACCCTCGACTTCAATGTACTTGCGCCACTTGTCCCTGAGGCTTCGAATTCCCGACAACCAGAAATCTCCCGACTGCTGTTCAATCCACTCCTGGACGGCGAACTGGACATCTTCATCGTCCCCAAACCGGCGTCCACGTAGTGCAACCTTAAGTTGGAGTAATAAAAAGTAGTCGCTAGGGGCCAGATCTGGGCTGTAGGGGGGGAGATGGTTGAGCTCCTCGAATCCGCACTCGCGCAGGGCAGCTTGTTAAACTCTAGCCTTGTGGACTTTGACGACGTTGAAGTCGATCATGGGGCGTGAGGTTTCTAGGGACCCAACGGGCAGAGACCTTGGTCATGACCAAATTGTCGTGGAAGATGTTGATAACACTTCCATGTGATATTCCAAGTTCTCGCTCGATTTCTTCGACCTTCACCCGTCAATTTTCGAGGATCATCCTCTCCACACTGACCATATTGTCGTCGTTGGTCACGTAAGACGGGAGTCCTGGACGGGGGTCAACTTCAAGGGACTCACGACCATGGCGGAACTCCGTATTCCAGTGAGCAATGGTATCGGTGTACACTGCAACCATGCGTTCATGGATCTCTTTTTGATTCTTGCCTTCCTTGGTCAAAAATTTGATCACTGCGCGGTGTTCAACCTTCTCCATTGTTGAAAAAATTGTGACTAACGATCTGCGATCAGCTACTGCATCTTAAATAGATGAGGCAAGAGCGTGCGGCTGCATGTCCTAACTTGTGCTAACACCCCAACAAACAGCCATCCTCCTTCCTCTGTTTTGCCGTACTGATTCGCAAAACTTATTGACCGCCCTTCGTAGGTTACAAAGCACATCTGTATGCTATTAAACCTCTCCTGCTGAATGTTCTCTCCTGGGATTCTCATATTAAAGACCAAGATCCCGTCTTTCGTCGCTTTCCTGGCGATGTCGGTAGTAGAGAAGGTTATTTTCAACACGTAGGTGTGTTCGTGGAATTTGATTACTTCCCGAACTTTCGCCCACTGGTTGCTCATGGTCTCTTCTTTTCGTTCTTCGGTTTTGTTTTCACCGATCCAACTCTCCACTTGGCGGCAAATGACACTGCGGTTTGCTGCTACTTGTGTGTGTATGGGGGGGGGGGATCCTTGCTTCTAGTCCGATGCCCTTCGATGTGGTAGCTCAGATGGAAATAAAACCTGATGAAATTTCAATCAATTTCACCAGGTCCACCTTGTGTTTGATGTAGAGGGTTTCGCATAGCTTCCTCTTTTCTGGGGCCTTTTCTCCTTGTATGTTCCTGAGGTGGACCCTCTTAGTGAGGGTTTCCATGGTCTTCTTGTTCTCTACTATGTCCTCTTCTTTTTTTCTTGTCCTCTGTAACTAATGTGTAATTATTTTTTGCATTTTGTGAGTGAAAAGAATGTGAATAAGGTGGTAAAGGTGGTAGTGGTTTGTAAAGTGAGTTCATAAACGTCGGTGAGAACGCTCCCGTCCATTTTCTAGTTGGTCCCTGGCTCGGTTGCTACCAGGATGATGGGTGATGATGGATGGGGTGGATCTCGAATGGGAGCCTCAAGAGTGATGACTTATGGTGGACTTGATGGCAGTAGCGGTCGAATCAACGGCCGCTAAAGTTTTTCCACTTCCTCTTGGGTACTTACGCCATATCCGCATCTAACTACATAGAGAAGGGTGTTACTTCCCTCGATGATGCTGGCCGAGTCCCCCGGGCGATGGCGATCTCTCCCTTCTGTCCGGGCCTCGCTGTTATGCCCCAGTTTCGAGATAATTTCTGACTTATGCTTCCGCTGTGGGCTAGTCCTCAAACCAGTTTTCACGTAAGCCCTTAATTATGTCAGTCCAAGTGGCTGGCATAGTTAAAATGAAATCAATGAATGGGAGACATCCGAGCAGGTTCCCACGCAGGACGATGTATGGGAGTAGTGAGGTGCTTAAGCCCTCATTGAATTATGAATCCTCGGTGAAAAATGGTATTCTCTCTTTCTGAAGAGCGGGTGCCAATAGCTCGCCAGATCCTCTTAGCCCTCTCATGGAGATTCACGTTGATCGGAGATAATCCAACCGAGTCGTTGAGCTCCCTTTGTCGTTTGTGTTCTCTTCTTCGGGTGTTTGTGATGATAAGCACCGCTTTGTTCTGGATCTTTTGTAGTTTCGCAATGTGGGTATCGGCGTTCGCGTTCAGCGGCACCAGGGGGTACAGGAGTCTCGAGCATATGAACGCATTGAAAATCTTTGAGTTTATTTGAGGGATTTAGGTCACGGAACCTATAAAATTCCCTCAAATCTCTCTTGCTATTTGCGACTGTTCTTTTGATATGACTCGTGTAGCCCCCGGTGGTGATTTTGAGCCCCAGAACGGTCCCTTCCATGAAGTAAGGGATTCGCTCTTCTTCTACACGTATATCGTCGAAGGTCTTGCGAAACATGGGAATTATTTTGAATTTGGGGGCATTGGTTGATATCTTCAATCTCCCCTAGAAAGAGTTGATATTAGCTATCTCCCTAGCCGTATTCCTCGCCATAGATTCCCTGTGAACATAGGCGGCGGTACAAATTTGTGGTAGGTCACGTGTAGAAATGTTGTATAAAAGGGGACTGAGACAGCTACCTTGAGGGACCCCTGCTTCGAGTTCGAATTCGGGGCTTTTATGTTCTCTGATTTGTATGAATGCTCTCCTCTTCATTATGTAGTCGCACAAAATCCTCTAAAGAATGGAGTTGAGGACTACTTGAAGGATCTTAAATTGTAGGCCTCTCTTCCAAACCTTGTTAAAAGCTTTTGTGACATCGCGGAGCACCAGGTCGGCATGCCTTTTGTCTGCCTTGATCTTCTCAAGCTTTTCGATAACAACGGCTAGTGCCGTGTCAGTCCATCTTTTCCTTCTGAAGCCGTGTTGCTGCTCATTATGCAAATTGGCTCCATTGAGAAAACAGTTGGCTCTGTTAGCCAATATCTTCCCGAAGACTTTGCCAGCAAATTCTAAGAGAGATATCGGTCGAAAGCTGGCAGGGCAGTTCGGAGCTTCCTCGCTTTAGGCATGAAAATCATATTGGCCATTTTCCACTGGTCGGGGAAATAGCCCGTGTTCAGAGCGGCGCTCATGATGTTGAGAAGGCCACTCCAAACGTTAGGCGGGACCAGGATGAAATTCTCGCGGGTCAGCCTCGTAATACCCGGGGCTCTTTGACAAAAGGACTTTAAAGTAACGGAGAGTTCTAGGGCAGTTATTTTACTGCCATAACACTCCATCAATCTTTCCTGTGACACACAGTGGTGAAGACAGGTTTTGTGTATTTGTGTTTAGCTGTTGGATTACGTCAGTTTCGAATTCGAGGTAGTAATTGTCATTTTCTTCCGCGGTAATTTTGAAAATTGAAGACCAGAAAATTCTAAACTTTTCCATAATCTCTTCCCTCTCAGTAATTGTTTGGCTGTTGTGATTAAATGAGATTATTGTTTGTTGAGGTTTTCCTTTAAAACGTTTAACCGTCTGCCATAACGTGTGTAAGTCTTTTTCTATGTCGAGTTTGCCTATTAGTCTGTCCCATAGTAGTATTTGCTGGTCCGTAATTAGTGTCTGGATTTCGTCCTTAATTTGTCTTAGTCTTCTATAGGCATTGTGGTTTGGGCCTATCAGCGTTACTACATTGGACATGTCCCTATATTCTTGGGCCAGGACTCTTGGGGTTTGGTACCCCATGGCCACGATCAATCCCCCTAGGGAAGTACCCACTTCAATGGGAAGGTAGGATTCATCTAAGTCTACCAGGGTCCTGTATTTTAGTCCTTTTTTGACGGCTATTGCGCAGCCGTCATACCGTTTCTGACTGTGATTTTTGCTAATAACATCGTATTGTCGCATAATATTGCCATAGATGGAACCTTTTCCGTCCCACCCATTGACATTCATGTGGATTTATGGGGGGGGGGCCTCTTTATTATTACTTTTATTTATCTATCAATATTATTCTTGCTTTCCAACTTTATCGAAATCTATTTACTTCTTTCTCTGAATTTCCTTTAAGACGACCCTTCAAACATTTGTCTTCCATTTGACTTAGATAGTCTTCTTAGCTGGGTTGGTTCTTGATCTTCGTATCCTTCCTTTCTTGATGCATCTTCATTTATTTGCATTTATTTTGAGTTGATTTCTTGTTCCTTCTAGATGAGTTGGTCCTTCGAGCATTTTCCTTAACTTCCGTTTTCTTCTTGAGATTTCTTCATAAAAGGTTTTGGACTCTTGAGTTTCGAACGCGGTACCGATAGATTTAAACGCCAATTCTCTAGCCATTACGCCACGGCTTAGTCTGTTTTGAGTTGTTAATTTAATGGGCTATTTATATTATCGAGTTGGAAGGAATTTTTCTCTGATACATTTTCGCACCCCTACATATTAGCGTAAGTCTGCCTGCCATTTTGTGTAGTGTTGGTTCTTTAGTGTGTGGGATTAAAATAGACGTTTATTCGCGTTCTACTTTAGCCCCGTGTGGTGTACTGGGCGGCGTGCGCTCCCTGCAGTTTCTTTTTTTTCTGTATTCCGTGTCCGCGATCGTAGTGAAACAGTCCGTGGTCAACTTCACCATGTTTTGAGCGAGGGCTTCTTCGACTCGCCATTCGGGAACCTCATTCGAGCATTTCCACTTGTACCTTCCAATCTTGAGACCTTCCGATACTTCGCGAGAATCCAGCTCCTTTGAGAAGGTAACCGACTCGAGGGCAAAGATTTTTAGGTTGAATTCCAGAGGTATCCAGTTCCTATATCAAATTTTCAATGTAGTTTGATGAAAGCACGCATGTTGCATCGTGTGCCACTTTAATTGGGTTAATAGATATATCCATGAGGGTAGTATCAAGAAGGAAATGTTACTATGTGAAGAATTGCCCATAACTACAAAAGCTGCAGATATCTTCAAAACAGTGGATGGGTTTCTAAGGAAGGCAGGTCTAGATTGGAACAAGGTTTCTCAGGTATCAGTTGATGGTGCTCCAAGCATGATGGGCCAGGGCAAAGGATTCTATGGCTTTTTGAAAGAAAAGAACCAAAATATCGAGGTTGTGCACTGTATCATTCATTGTTATGCTTTGGCTTCACACGGCCTGCCAGAGGCCATCAAGATTGTTTTGAATGACGTGATCAAGATTGTAAACTTCGTCAAATCAAAAAGTTTGAACAGTTGCATATTCAAGAGATATGTGAAGAAATGGGAGCTCATTAGGAAAATATACTGTACCATACTGAAGTTCGCTGGCTGTCACGTGGGAAAGTCCTTGTTCGTGTTGTTGAGCTCCTTGAATTACTTCATATATTTCTGCAAAAGAAAGGATCATCCCTCGCAGATCTGTTTGACTATGAATTATGAATCACACGTTTGTGCTACCTGTCTTCGAAGGGGTGAATACAGGCAATTTAAAACTTCAAGGAAGACATACCACGTCATTGGAACTTCGGGAAAACATCGCTTCATTTTGTGGGAAATTGCAACTATGGATCAGATGTGTTGAAAAGGGAATTTTTGCACAATTTTTTACATTGGATGCCTTCTTTGATAAGCTGAATTCTGAAGATATTCTCAACCACATGAAGACAGACATTAGAGATCACCTGACCGGCCTCTTCGAAAGCTTGCAGAAGTACATTCCAGATTTGAATAGTACCAACCTTGAATGGGTAAGAAATTCTTTTGATGCGAGTGAAGATATAATTCCTGATGAGGACTGTTGATCAAAAGAAGAATTTATTACACTCAGGACAAATAATTAATGCATGGAAACTAATGTTTGAGGCCAAGGCTGGTCTAGACACCTTCTCGATCTCTCGTTTGCAGGATATAGCAACACTAGCCTCTCGAGCAGTAAAAATTCTCATAGGATTTTCTACCACTTATCTCTACGAGCAAGATTTCTCTTCTGTCCTTTGAATGAAGACCAAGAAACGTAACAGACTCAACGTGTCATCTTTCGCCCGTGTAGCCCTTTCTGTGACCAAGTCCAGAATAGAAAAAAATGCACAGGCAATGCAAGCTCAACCCTCACACTGAATAACCAGAGCAAACATAAAGTGATCACTGATTAATATGTATTATTATTATTGTTGTATTGAATATTTTGCATTTATCATGGCTGATTTTGATAGAAATAAAAATGGAAATGTTTGCATTTGTGCTGGATCCTTAAATATATACAGCCAATAGCGGGTTATATGACCCGTGCTGTTCATCATGTGACTGCGAAAAAAAAGAAAACATCCGATATTACCGGGTATATGTTCAATGGGCTAATTTATAATTGTGAAATTGCATTAAGGGGTAATCACTTCGAAAAGGTTGGGAACCACCGCCTTAGGTGGTTGAGGGTGCATGCATGGCGATGACATCCTCGATTCTGACATAGCGGACGCTACGTTGATTAGCGAATAAGTGGCTGGGGAAGTCGTAACTGTGATACAGATATGGCATCTATTGATTATAGGATGAAATTGCCAAATACGAGGAAATTCACTTGCTGGGATTTATTTTCCTATTCCATTTTTGGTAAATAAAAAAAAATCGGGAAATACTAAAACATATTCCGCTTATTTTAAATAAGGGATGAAACGAGACTACTAGTCTTAAGTTTCTGTCTCGGCTGAACAACGCGGGCAATTCGAGAGGACAGGCAAAAAATATATTTTGGAATCAATGAAATTTAACTTTTTTTAGAGTATATTTCATCCTATAATCAATAGATGCCATATCTGTATCACACTTACGACTTTCCCAGCCACTTATTCGCTAATCAACGTATATTTAGGTAACTTTATAAATATAACGTTAAATACAATAAGGGATTTGAAAAAGTGACAATCAAATAATATTTTATAATAATTCTCAACAATAAATGAGCTTTAAGGTATTGAACAAAGCACCATAATTAGGATCCATGAATGCAACAACACAACTGAAAAAAAAATCTCGGCTCCAGAATCTAGTCCGAAAATACAATCATCTGGAAAGGAGAAACTATATGTGATAATAATAATTTCCTCAACTTATATTGAGCTAAGGCCTGTCAGCCATAACCTATTATGAAACATTGATTTAGAACGGATATTGAATTCGTTTAACTAATTGTTGTAGTAAAATAGACATTTACTGCAGGAGCAATATGGCGATGCTCGAACATCGCCGCTTAGACTGGCGAAAGTTGTAAAAAAATCAGATATTGATGAAAAGAACGTCATCTTTATTTACAACTAGTCATTGGCAAACGTTTTGAAACTAATATATATTTTTTTTCATTCGTTTTGAAAATTTACGTGATAGAAATATTTATTTTAATATTTATATTATTTGCTATTCGATCAAAGGGAAATGATGGCAAATATGGGTAAAATGAATGATGTTAAGTAATTACAATTTTTTTCCTAATATTTGTGGGCAAAAATAAAGGTTTTAATTTTTTAACTAATAGAAAGGGTTCGTTTCAAAGAAAAGATTGCAACCATTGTTGCTCTGCATCAATGTAACATGAATTGCAAGAAGATAGTTGCTAAGCGTATTTCATCAAAGAGCACCATTTTTATGACTATTAATTACTTTAAAAAGAGTGGCTACGCTCTGTAAAGAAGCCTTCTGGGCGCTCAAGGGCTACAAATGAACGTCAAGATCGCCTCCGGGCAGTGCTGGTTTAACTTAGTAGCACATGTAGCACGCGCTACGGGCCCCGCGCTTCAGGGGGCCCCACAGGGATGTAAAAAAATCAGTAATAATTAAGTTTCTGCCCTTAGGCACAGAAGGCCGAGACAAAATAATTATTCATTTGCCTGATTTTTTATATTATTATTATTATATACGAGGGGCGGTCAATAAGTTTTGCCATTCGGATATAAGGAAACGAGATATGAGGAAAAGTGTTTTATTATTTTTCATTATAACTACCCTCGACTTCAATGCACTTGCAACACTTGTCCCTAAGGCTTCGAATTCCCGACAACCAGAAATCTCCCGACTGCTGTTCAATCCGGAATCTCCATCGTCCCCAAACCAGCGTCCACACAGTGCAGCCTTGAGCTGGCGGAATAAAAAGTAGTCGCTAGGGGCCAGATCTGCACTGTAAGGGGGATGGTTAAGCTCCTCGAATCCGGACTCGCGCAGGGCAGCTTGTGAAACTCTAGCCTTGTGGACTTTGACGACGTTGAAGTCGATCATGGGGCGTGAGGTTTCTAGGGTCCAAACGGGCAGAGAACTTGGTCATGGCCAAATTGTCGTGGAAGATGTTGATAACACTTCCATGTGATATTCCAAGTTCTCGCTCGATTTCTTCGACCTTCACCCGTCGATTTTCGAGGATCATCCTCTCCACACGGACCACATTGTCCTCGTTGATCACGTCTGACGGGCGTCCTGGACGGGGGTCAACTTCAAGGGACTCACGACCATGGCGGAACTCCCTATTCCAGCGAGCAATGGTATCGGTGTACACTGCAACCATGCGTTCATGGATCTCTTTTTGATTCTTGCCTTCCTTGGTCAAAAATTTGATCACTGCGCGGTGCTCAACCTTCTCCATTGTTGAAAAAATTGTGACTAACGATCTGCGATCAGCTACTGCATCTTAAATAGATGAGGCAAGAGCGTGCGACTGCATGTCCTAACTTGTGCTAACACCCCCACATACAGCCATCCCCCTTCCTCTGTTTTGCCGTACTGATTCGCAAAACTTATTGACCGCCCTTCGTAGGTTACAAAGCACATCTGTATGCTATTAAACCTCTCCTGCTGAATGTTTTCTCCTGGGATTCTCATATTAAAGACCAAGATCCCGTCTTTCGTCGCTTTCCTGGCCATGTCGGTAGTAGAGAAGGTTATTTTCAACACGTAGGTGTGTTCACGGAATTCGCAAAAATATAGAAAATTTCACTAGAGCATAGTATTATAAGTCTGCCATTATGTTATATTAGTACACCGTATAGTCCAGGGCTACTCAACTGGCGGCCCGCGGTCCAAATCAGAACCTTTTGGGTGCAGCAGAAATAAACATATATAAATTGAATAGCATGAAGGTCCTGGCGATGGATTCTTAAATGTGTATTTTCTTGACTGACTTAGTTGGTGTGCACTGAGTTCAGCAAATGGTTCCAAGATTCTCCAAGGCAACACAAATTGTCTACTGGCTAAGCTACTGGTATACACGGCGTTGTTCTTTATAAAGTGATTTTAAAGTGTACAGAATAAAAACCTCTTTTTTCAGTTCAGTAGCAATGCTGTAGACTTAGGAGGACCAGATAGTAAGGAACTTGCGGTGGTATAAAAAATAATAAACTAAGAAATAATAAAAACAATAAGTGAACAAGAGAACAGGACAGATGGGGATAACATGAAACTGCAGAAGCTCAGCGACAACGCAATAATAGGCGGTTAGTGAACACGAGGAGGAAAGTATGCAGCTGGTCAGAGAAAATTTCAAACTAGAACAAACCATCGAAAAGGGGAATGCCACTAAGAAACACGAAAATATGGAATGAAATAACCTAAAACTTAATAATTATACTCGTCGGGAGGAGAAGGAGGAGGGTCCTTTTTCAATAAAAAACGTGAGATGTAGTTTCAAACTATGTGGCCAGATGAAATAAGCGAAAGAGATGCTCAAAAAGAAAGCAAAAAAGCAGTAGGTAACATCAAATACACTGAAACATTATAACAAATTACACATGTAGAAAAATATCTAGGATTCACCAAGCCATCACAACCTACTTTGTGAGGGAGGGAACATAAACATAACAAGTAGAAAAACAAGAAAAAGATTTTTAAATAAATCAAAAGAACACTAAAAACTCACAACCAAACCACTAAAGAACTTGAAACTTAAAGAGAATGAAGAGGTGTATTGAGTGAGAGGCACGAGGCACAACAGAACAGCACATCCGCACTCTTTCATAACCTAGGATTTTCATTCATTTCTGCCGTCACTGAGTCCATATATACAGATGCAACTTTACAAAATTGAATCCCACCATTAGGATCTCAAACTAGCACACTAACACCTATGTATAACACTTCACTCTTCCTCCCTCACAACCCGCAAGAAAACCTACTTTCGTTGTAGAACGGAACCATGGTAAAGAGTTGTGTTCTTTACCAATCCCTAGCAACCAATCTTCTAGTTTCTCCGACTACTCATCTTCCATACTTTTTCACTTCCCTTCATTTGAACCTACATTCAAAATAATTTTGACAAAAATAATCTCCGTAGTGATTCAATTTTTAGTAAATACAAACTCGGTTCGTTCACTGAGTCGGGGGATCTCTTCTGAACATCAGGTTCAGTTTAGGAGTTTGCCCTGCTGCGCAAAGACCCAGTGCTTTAGATGCTTCGTCAGTCTTGTGCGAAACTATGACTTGTCTGCCTTTCGAGCACTCCCCCATCCCCAGTATTTTCAAGTACCTGTGATCTTTGTACGAACTTGTTCCTGGAGGGCTTTCATTATATCATCGATGCCCGCAAATTTGAGTGTCTTGTTGGACTTACCGTTTTATCACTTGTGTTACTATCTTATCTTCATTCGGTTACGTATCATATCATTTCTTCCTTTCCCAAGCAGGGCTAGATCCCACTACAGGGAATAAAACACCTTAACCTCTTAGCCCCATCCCACCTACATTTGTTATTTCTTTTTTTAAGCGAAGAATAAATAAAGGGCGCCTTTATACTAGATTATAATTCGATGGTGGCCACTTTGAAAAATATTTTTGATTTGTTGGTCTTTCCTTGAATCTTCCGAAATAGGGGGCGTTGAGGAAGCTTTCTGAGGCGTTGGGACAAAGGCTATTTACAAGGACAAAGTCCTCAGAGAGAGTCCTCGGGGAGAGGCAAAAATGCAATAAAATGTTATTAGTTTATATCAGCGCACTTCGAGTGATGATGCCATATATAATAATAGGAAGATGAATACTGTTCATGCCTGGATCAGCGCACTTCGAATGGTGACGTCATATCCCGAGAGAACCACTCACGATGAATCCCTTCTTTCTCATGGGATATGGCGTCCCACTCGAAGTGCGTTGATCAATGCTACAAATCTTCGATTTTTGAGAGCTGAAAGTTGTTAGTTCCGAGTTGCCTTCATTGAACCACTTCCTCACTCTCTAGGCTTTCAAATCCTTCCCCATCACGAATATCTTCCGATTCCGAATCTGAGAATCTTATTTATTTTCCTATATCAATTTTTCTCCACACACCCATCTTTTTTTCTCTTTATCTTTCACTTTCTGCCTGTAGATATACAGTCATATATGTATAATTCTGGTTTCTTTTTGTGATGCAACGGAGCCAGTTGTGTCGGGGAATATTGTTGGAACGATTCCAAAATTCATCTGAGAGATTGAAAATCAGATATGAGGGTTATTTTGTCCTCCCCCGCCCTTTAAAAGAGGGGAAAATATATCTAAGTATTTTATAGCATCGTTTGATAAGCTGCTGACCAAAGGGAATTTCAATATCATTTATTGCACTAAATTTATCAGGAATTGGGAGAATCTTATGATATATGGGAAAGAGCATGATGGGAAATCTGGGTACAGGGACCTATATTCTATGGAGAGATCTCCCCCTCCCCTCCCCTATTTTTGCTTTTGGCCCCGGCTTCATTATGGAAGAGGGAAATTTGGTGGTGGTGTGGGGGGGGGGGTAGGTAGGTTGACGCCCCTCTTTTTCCTAAATGCCCCAAGCAGCCTCTTTAGACTATGGCTAACTAACTACCTAACTACACCACTTCCTTTACGAGCCCCCACCCCCTACTCATCCTCACAAACTTCCTGCCTTCGTTGGTTTTCCTTATTTATAGTCCTATAACGCCAGACTTTTATCGTTCGAAAAAAAGAGGATAAAATCCTATTTATCCGGTTTTATTAAAAAAGTATCAATGTGTAAAAAATGTGTTTTTGTAAACAAAGGCAAAACTAGACTTAAAATTTATTGACCTAAAATATGTTTATTTCACTTTATTAATTAATTCAGTTATTTATTCAATTCATTCACTCGTTCATTTATTCATTCAATTTATTCATTTATTCAATTTATTGATTATCCAAATTATTCAATTTATTCATTGTTTTATTTATTATATTCATTCATTCAATTTATTCATTGATTCTATTTATTCTTCATCCATTCAATTTATTAATTCATTCAATTTATTCACTTACTCATTCAATTGATTCAGTTATTCAATTGATTTATTCAATCAATTTATTCCTTCAATGATTCAGTTATTCAATTGATTTATTTATTCAATTTATTCCTTTGTTCATTTATTCATTCTTTCATTCAATTTATTCATTGATTTTTTATTCATTCAATTTATTCCTCATCCATTCAATTTATTCATTCTTTCTTATTTATTGATTCAATTTATTCATTCATTCATATATTTAATCAATTTATTCATTCATTCATTTAATTACTTTATTCATTTAATTTATTCATTCATTCATGTATTCATTCAATTTATTCATTCATTCATTTAATTTATTCTTCATTCATTAAATTTATTCAGCATTTTATTAATTTATTCATTCATTCATTTATTCATTCAATTCATTAATTAATTAATTTTATTCATTCATTCTCTTTATTCTACACCCTGGGTGCTTGTAAGCACTTTTTAACGTTTTACCACTCCCTTAGTAGCTCTAAGCGCGCCTTAACGCTTTTTCCCACTACCTGGGTTACTCTAAGCTAGCTTAGGTCTTTTTCCTGAGTGCCTCTAAATGAAGTCAAAGAGGTAAAGATAGCGCTTCAACATGGCCCTAGCTCTAAATTACTTAGTTATAAAATCCCACCCACCGATGATAGGCTACTGCAGAGCACTGAACAAATATGATTAAAAATGGACGAATATTTTTCGAATGTAAATATTTCCTCGTAGAAGGCACAGATGAAAACGTCCAGGCGAGGCCTTGAAGGAGAAGAATATCTGTCCTATTTTACTTTCTGTATGATTAAGAGTTTGGTTTGAGCTATAATAGAATCCTGCATGACTCATAGGTACATATGTATGCAAATAGGTGTGTACCGTATTGTTAGAAATAGTAGAAAACAAAATTTTAATTTATATATATGTAGATAAGGATGTATCAACCTTTTTGTCCCGATCTTAGAGTTAACATCATCCTTCGGTCTATGTAATTACTGGTCGTCTTTGATAAACGCTACCGAGAAAAATAAGAGAATGATTTTCCTCTATTAAAATATTTTAAAAAATATGATGATTAGGTCAATGAAATTTCCATGCTACATAAGGGCATACATTTAATATATTTTATGAAGATCTGATATTATATAATTGTATATTCAAAAAATTATACTAAATAAATTTACAAAATAAAATATTGACACATGCAAAATAAGAACGATTTTTTCAGGAACATTCTAGAAGTTTCTTGAAATCATCTGGAAACATTTTGCTCAGTAGGTGCGAATTATACAACTGACATAGGTTGTTGAACTCATTCTGCAAAGATTCCACCACACGTGAAAGTAACTCCTGAGCTCCGTCAGAAATTGTTCGTTCGAAGATTTTGGGGTAGACTTTTTCTGCGATTTCAAGAGATATAATAAGGTCCAAGAGTGTGATTTCGCGTGTTCTGATGTTATACAATGAAAACAAAAGCTAGAAATCTCCTGCAAATGCCGGTCTACCCCGCATAACCACCGTACGAGAAGACAGAGCTATTAGGCGCTTCTCTATGAAGGATGCCTTTAAGGCTACAGCAAGAACCTTTGGCAAAATTAACACCAACAGTGGCAAAGAAGTGCGCCGTTTCGTAGTGTCCCGTCGCCTCAATGAATCTAGGGTAAGTAAAACCAGAAGGCAAGATTCGAATATGCTGAAGCTCATGTTGTTTGGAGGGATGAAGATTGGGAGAGAATTCACTTCAGCGACAAAAGTAAATTTATTTTAGTTGGATTTGATGGCAGATGCTGTGTTAGACACAATGAATGTGACAGACATAATCGTAAATGTGTTAAAAAATCTGCCAACCATAGAGGATGCAGCGTGATGGTAAGGGGGATCTTTCCGTCTGAGAGAGTTGGTTCTCTAGTATGAATGATTGGAACGGTAAATATGAATGTGTTCTTAAACCTCGTACAAAAACATGTTATACCTTCACTACGAGCATCTCTAAACCAGCCAGCAGTATTTATGCAGGACAACCCACCATGCCATAGTGCAAAGCGAGTAAAATACTATTTTGAACGAGAAGATTTCGAAGTAATGAAGTGACCTGCTCAGAGCCCGGACCTGAGCACAATTGAGAAACTTAAGGAAGATCATAGGAGACAAAGTTCGAGACCAGCAGCCTTCAACTGCCACGGATTTATGGACAAAAATTTAACAAGAATGAAACAAAAGAACACTAGATATTTGCAAGAAACTCGAGAGGTCCTGTGGTCGTAGTTGGAGCGAAGTAATAGAAAAAAAAGGCTTTAACACCTCAATTTAAGTGCTTTATCTTGAAGCGCTGTCAAATCGTGCTTTCTTTGTAGTGAATGATCGTTCTCTTATTTTGCAGGTGTCATTATATTTTTGTTTGTTAATTTAGTATAATTTCTGGAATGATTTTTCTCTTATTTTGCACATGGAAATATTTTATTTTGTTACTCGTAGTTTATTTAGTATAATTTTCCTAATAGTGGGGAAAGTTAGCATGCCAATTGTGCATTTTGTGGGGAAACACCAAATTTGGTACACTAGTAGACTATCCTATCATGAACGGATTTGGATATTGGGCCATCTCAAATTCATTCTCTGATGGCTGTGGCAGCCATTTTTAAAAATAGCCGCTAATGGTTACTATAATTTTAAAATCTCCCTTATTAAAAGTCGTTAATAAGATAATATAACACGAACATTGGTCTGAACATTTATTATAAGCTGACTTTACCAAAACATAATTAAAATAGCCGCAACTCATAATCAAAATGACCGCGACTCAATCAAAATGGCGACCAATCAATTTTGAGAGCACTCTCCCTCACACAAAGCTGTGCATTCAGGTGAGGCCTTTTTTTCACTTGCAACGCTTCCGACAGCTCTTTTTGCACTTGCACGCTACTAGCTCATTGCAAGCGTGGCTGTTTCGGGTAACTTCGTCCAGTGTGGCTCGTACACTCCGTCGTCATTCTTGATCCAGCCCCAGCTGAATGGAAGAGACAGCTCTGGCTTTGGTAACAGTGTTTGACTCCACACATGACCTCCTTGTAAGGCCGTCCTCTTTACATGCTTCTACGGAGCTGCCTTGGTTAGCGGTATCAGCTGCTGCACGTTGTTCTTCTTGCGAAGAGTTTTATCTGGGCCTTTTCAATGGCCTTGCACGTGCTGGTTCTGTCATAGAGCAATATTACGAACTGCTCGATGGTGGGTATGACATCATATAGTACTGTGACACTTGCTGCAGAGGATAGCTTCAGCAGTGCATCTGTAAGTTCTGGTAGAACGGCCCTGATTGTCCAGGCCGTCTTCTTACCATGTCCAGCAGAGCTAGATACAGTGTCACACCCAGTCAGAGCGTGAAATATAGGGAGAGCCTATGACTTCTCTGGTCCTAGGCCAGCTGCTATTTCGTGGGCTGCCAGGTACCTAAAACTGTTTCCAGTGCCAAATGCTAGCTACATTTCATCTTCTGGTTTCAGTCCCTACGCCACTGATACAGCCAACACCACTACATCGGTGTCAACTGTTTTAAGAAGCATCTTGTGGTGACCATGGTTGGCTTCATTGGATGCATGCAACAACATTCGAGTGTCAGCTTCTTCATGTTTGCATGGGGCCAGCAAGGCCAAGTCTTGCAGCAGTGGCTTAATCAGGGCTGCATCTCCACCAGTGATAACGAGCTGCTTATCATCCTGGTCAAACCACTTGAAGACAGCTTCTGATAGAAACTTGAACGGCTCGATCTTGTCGGTATCCACTCGGAGGAAGTTATGCCAGTTTCCACGCATAACTGCTGCTCCGACGACGCGTCTACGTACTCCTTTTCCACGCTTTTATCTTGCACTGTCTTTCAGCGAATCAGCAATGTAGCGGTCACAGACCAATTCAATACGTGACACAGTCTAAAACTTTCTTGACAAATAGCGTATGAAGACATTCTGGGAATAGTCATCAAAGTTCTTGGCTACCGCAGGCATCAACATCTGGAAAATTACTGCCCCGTCAAGAACTAGGCTTGTGGAATCAGGAGCCTCTGATTGGGCATTGGAGAACTCTTCAAAGCATTTCAGGAGATCACTCTTCGTATCTAGATGGAGACCTTCTCCATCGGAGAGAGCTGGAGGACAGACTTGATTCTGATCACGAAAGAATTCTTCAAGGTTTACACCCCTCGTCTGGAAACTAATGTAAAGCATGGAATAAAAGTGCCATGTCGTCCGTGAGAGAGGCCAACTGCTTTTTCTCTTTGCTCACACTTCTCGGGGTGGAAGTACTGAACACTTTCAGATTGTTCAGACTAATTGCATCATCAATTGGTTCCGTCCTTTCCACTAGGCAGTCTCCGGTGAAAGCTTTGAATTGCTCTTGGCCAATCTTCAAATTCCTGACAGTCTCAACTGCAGCAGCAACTGCGATTTCCTTTGTGTCAATGACAATCAGATCCATGCTCTCTTGCTCAAAGGGGTTGGCAAGCTATTCCATGAAACTGACAAGGGCGCGGACATCCTTGGCGAAAGAGGTCAGCACACTTGGTGTCTGGTCGTGATGACGAGTGTCCTCTTGCCTCCCCCAGGGTTGATGGCTATCTTGGAACTCTTCTATGGCCCTGGCAACTTTTGGTCCGGCAATCATCCAACGCCGCAGGTCACTTGGGTTGTCAGTGAGGCCGACTGCTCTACCATCTTCTTTGATGCATGCGTTATTCTGTTCATGCACCTAGTCGATTGGTATCGCAGAGTACACGTTCTTCGTCTTTCGTACAGTGAAGTTGCCAGCCATAAATTCTCTGACTACATCTGGGTGCCTCATTGGTAGCACAACCAAATCCCTCACGTGAACAGGGATCCACCTGACATAGTGTTTGTGGTCTAAGGCATGGAACCATGGGCCAGTTCCGTCACGGCATCAAGATACATAGTGAATGAAGTCTGCAGCAGAGAACGCACGTAGACCAGTAGCAATATATCTAGTTCCAGCACAATGGCCCAGTACTGAAAGTTGGGAATGTCTTCTCCTCTCTGGTGAAACCAATCTTCGAACTCAGGCAGATCTTCTGCATTATCAAAATTTGTCACACATTGGCCTTCATAAGCATTGTGGTGCAAGATGTGCAGTGCCGCTGCAGTGATTTAATGAGGTCTTCTTGTGCGGGTGACGTGGGCATCTCGGATGAAGAAGTTGGCTGTCCCTGGTGTTGTAATCTCAGCTTGCACCAAGGCAGTACACACCCACTTTCTCCCAACCAGTCACCCAGCGTCTTTAGGGCGGCCGAACATCACTACCATCTTATCTTCACCATACTTCTCTGGCCACTTTCACTGAATTTTCTTTGCCAAAGCAAACAGTGGCTCGTCCAATGTGACGACAGGTGTTTTGCCAGGATTAACATGTTCTACAGCTTTCTTTACTACATCCATGAAGTGCTGGATCATGACCACTATGTGGGCACTGTCAAGGAACAGTGGAAACAGAGTGGTTGGGCAGATGGTTTGAGCTAACGGCGGCTGGCATGAAACGCTGTCATGAGTGTTCGCTTCTCTGCTCTTTGCAGTTTTGTATTATTATATTTGAGTTTTCATGATTGAAGGTACAAAGCATTGTTTGTAACCATGGCCGCTTCGATGCCATATCCTCCGTTGAATCTGTCCAACTGAATGTTTTCTGATAGTTGTCCAAGCTCACTGAATCTCATCAAATTAGTTGTGAGTAAACTGTACCCACTCCAAGATACTTTTTTCTTGGACAGCGAGAACATGGCACCGACTCTGCTTTGTCCCCTTGACAAATGAAACACAGCTTCCAGTTAACCTTACTTGGGTGCGTTGATGTTGATGGGAGAGGTAAGTCAAGGCCAGCGAATTGGAATTTCTTAGACATATTGAAGTTGTTCAATATCTTCTGTTCACTAGCAACTGTTTGTTCACCAGCAACTATATATTTCGTTCGCCAGCAACCACCACCATCAGCCCTGCCAAAAAAATGGTCTATACTTAGCAAAATATGAATAAAAAAAGGTGATATAATGAGTTTAATGGGAACTTTTTACAATGTTTTAGAGGGAAACACGCAATAACACAAATGTTCTGAAAACATTACATGTGTCTTAACCTTCGCAGAGTGCTTTTTTAGATGGATTTTCGGTGAATACTCTAAGGGTTTGTAAAATTATAGTGGCCGCTAGTATTTCGAAAAATGCTTGCCACAGTCATCAGGGGCTAAATTTGACATGGCCCAATATCCAAATTTGTTGATAATATGATAGTTTACTAATGTGCTAAGTTTGATGCTTTCCTCAAAAAATACACATTTGTCACGATTTATGTAGCTAACTTGCCCCACTATATTAACTAAATGCCTTTATGTACCAATGAAATTTCATTCACATACTCATCATATTTGAAAAATATTTTACTAGAGAAAAATCGTTCTCTTATTTTGTCGGTAGTGTACTTTGTTTGTTATAGCTTAAGACTTCCTGCTTCTCTGGCTGGCTTTGAATGGGTCCAAGGGTATTTGCTGGTCTTAGTTCTGTAGTTCCTCTTAGCAAAGGCACGCGAGCGGTAACGCAATTACTAAAGAGCAATGAGAGATTTTCAGTTCAGAGATAAGCAGCAGATCTTTGATTCGGGATGACAAAGATCCTGTGTTATTAAAACCCACAAGGAGGAAGAAACAAGTATTTGCCCAATGACACAATTAATCTATCTCACAATTAATCTATCTCACTTCTTAATCTATCCACAATTAATCTATCTTACTTCTTGGGTAGGATCGAAAAGTTCCTCCAGTGAGAGATGGGTACAAAATAGGCAAGGAAACAAGGACTTATCGTTTTCTATCGGATGTAGAGAGAAAATATAAACAATTTTAAGAGAATGGCCACAAAAATAATATAAATAAATGGGAATTCCCACTTGATTTAAAAATGGGCAAAACCGGAGAAGAGACAAGTATAATTCCTCTTCAAATCAAGTCGCATGTGAGGAAGAGAGTTTAAGAAATCTTTTGGGTTGTTCCAACACAAATCCTGTGTGGGATCGAACACTAAAAAAAAACCAACTTCTCGATCAGACCTCGGGGACCGATCTGAACCTCTCCTTGAATCAATTTTGGAAATGGCTTCGATGAAGGAACTTAGTCGATAACAAAAACGCCTTCAAGCATCACTCTCACTCTCACTTTTAAGTGGACCGATTTGGTCTATGTCTCTTCGTAGACACCTTTTGCGCTTCTTTAGCGATAATTCGATTATTATTTTGCTTGTGTTCTTTAGTGATTTCTAATAATAATATTGCAATAATAGGTAAGATGTCTTTCAAAGGACAATGCAGAGAATGCTATCTTACACTCACAAAATTTGACATGGCTAGGACGATTAGAACTAATTCCTTGTCTCTTTTCGTTCTGTCTGATTTTTCTTTTTTTCAGCAAATGATTTTCCCTATTGGTCTCCTCCTGAGGTCAAACGTCCTACTCTATAGTCAAACCTTCCTCTACTTACTTGTCCTGATACCGTGAAAATTGTTTTTAATATCCTTTACTAATCCTATTCCACTCTTTATTCATTCATTCTCCCGCTTTTCTGATCGTTCGTCTATTTAATGTTCTCAGCTTCAAGTACAGTCATTGGTAAAAATTTTGAGACTAATATATATTTTATTTTATCATTCCTTTAAAACATTTAGATAATGAAAGTATTTTTTTAATACTTAAATTGTTGCAGATTTATTAAAAAAAACGGCATTCCTTAGCTGAATCCAAAATCGCGCTTTGCTCCTGTTCCTGTAGGAAGTGAGTTTCAGTCCCTGGAGCTTATCTATTCGATCAAAAGGGTAAAATTATAATAAATATGGGTAAAATAAATGATGTGTGATTATAATATATTTCGATATATTTGTCAAAAATAAAGGATTGAATCTTTTTCAATTTCAAAAACGGCTCTTCCCTAAGAAGAGCGAACAACCATTGTTGGTCTGCACCAAAGCAGTCTGAAATGCAAGGAAATAGTAGCTAAGTATATTGCATCAAGGAGCACCATCTGAAGGATCATTAATGACTTTTAAAGACTGGTTACGCTCCTATGAAGAAGCTTTCTGGGCGCTCAAGGGCTTCATATGAATGTCAAGATCGCTTCCTGGTAAGGTCCCAGCACAAGGATCGGGCTGCCTCCAATGCCAAGGTTGCTCACGATTGGAAAGAAGTAGGTGTTACGCTTCAGGATGCACAATGAAGCGGAAATTTTAGGGTAGATGTTTCTCCTCCAATACATTTTTGGTTTCTTTTTACCATCGCAAGATCTTTCTCTTCCCTTATAATTTGCTTTATTTTAACATAAAAGATCTTTCTTTTCAAAAATCTTTCTAATTTTATTTAAACAAGAGAAGATCTTTCTCTTTCAATACTAGTTTCAATTAGTGTAAGTGTGTGTGTGTATACGTTTCTAGGGGACAAAGCATGTGTGGATAAACAAAAAGAAATAAAAGTGGTGAAAAGAGAAGAGAGAAGATAGTGTAAGAGATTTGCAAAGGTTTGCAAGGCGCCTGGTGATCAGGCCTATTGCTTTCATTGTGTTTTTGTTTTTGAGAAATTTGGGCTGTTGTTTTATATTTATTTTTATGGCGTTCAAGCCATTTGTCTTTAAAAAATCTAAATGTTCTTTGAATATGAAATTTGCATTTGCTATTGTTTTTTTGTGATTTAATCATTATGAATTTTATACTTAGTATATTTTGTTTTGCATTTAGTTTGTCTTGTGCGTATTTGGTGTCTTTTGCTTCTTCTTTTTTCATTCTTCTTTCTTATTGTCGTATTCGGGTATTTATAGTCATAATCGGTAGGAATTTGTCAAATTTATTTCAAATTTTCTAAGCTCGTGGGTCTCTTTGTTTTGTGGTAGTTTTCTTCATCCGTATTAAACACTTTTCTCATGTGCGTAGAACGGTACTTCGTCTCCGCCAGCCACGAGGCTAACGGTGCTAGGAAATCTCGCTCTTCTGTTCTGGTTAATCATTTGAATGATTTCTTCATTCATCTCTTGATTAACCAGTTCCTGCAGATTACTAGTCCGTTCTTTGATGACTACGTTAATGGAACTTAACCCCGCCTCCCTGCGCCGCTCTTCTTGGTGTCTTCTTTCTCGCCTGCGTGTGCCCTTAATTAAGTACACGCATTTATTCTGCACCACCTGTAGTCTCCTCTTTTGTATCCCCGAAGTACAAGAGAGGGCGTAAGCCGAATAGAGCAGCGTAGATCTTATAATTGCATTGTAGATCTTCTTCTTATTGCTCTCTGGGACGTTTCTGAATATGTATAGAGTTTTGACTGAGGCCGAGGCTTTCGAAACTCGATCAGTAGCATGCTTCTTGTACCCGGATGAAGTAATCTTCATTTCGAGTACATTGCACTCTGCGGTAGAGGGATAGCGCCTATCACCCACCATGACATAGCATCACAGATGTTTAATCTTTCGATTTCTGCTGCTGTCATGTGACCTTACATAGGAGCATTACGCCAAAGACACTGTATTATCTGGCCTAAATCATCGTAAATTAAATGTTGAGGCAAGTGGGGTTCACAGAGGCTTTGAAATTTTGGGTGTATATGAAGTAGAGAGTGGGGGACAGACATCTCCCACTTACGGGAGGCACCGATTAAGCATAAACTTCGTTCCGTCGGTGCTCCCCAAACTGATATACACCGCTCTCTCCATGAAATAGTCACAGAGAGTTCTTTCTAAGTTTTCACTTAGTCCCAGCCGCAGGATCTTGTAGTGCATTCCTCTTTGCCACATCTTATGAAACGCTTTTGATACATCCCAACACACAATGTCCACGTAACTCCGCTCCCATTTGGCTTGGGCGAGCTTTTTCGTTATGACATTTATCGTCATCTCCGTACTTCGCTTTTCCGAAAGTCTAATTGGTACGGATTGTACAGGAAGTTCTCCTCCAGGTGAGATACCTGTCTTCGAGTGAAGATTTTCTCGAAGTTCTTCCCGCCAAACTCCAAGAGTGAAATTGGCCGGTAGCTCTCTCTCTCCTTAATGGATCCTTTCCATGCTTAGGTGAAAAAAATCATCTTAGCCATCTCTAAAGTTTCTCTTCCAATATATTTTGTTTTTATTTTGCCATGAGATTCTGCTTTTCAAATAGATTTTCTTTTATTTTACCATGACAAGATTGTTCTTTTTTCAATAAATTTTGCTTTATTTTACCATCACAGGATTCTCTTCCAAATACTTTTGGTTTTTTTTAGCATGAAATCGTTTTTCTCTTCTAATATATTTTATTTCACTTTACAATGAAAATATCATTCTCGTCCCAAATATTCGCCCTTATTGAATGATGGCATGATCGTTGTTTTCCAATAGATTTTGCTTTTATTTTACCATGACACGATCGTTCTTTTTCAAAACCTTTTGCTTTTATTTTACTATGAAAAGATCTTTCTCATCCGATAGATTTTTTATTTAATTTTGAGATGTTTCTCTTCCAAATACTTTCTATTATTTTAGCATGAGATCTTTTTCTTTTAAACACTTTTTTTGTTATTTTACTAGCAGAAGATCTTTCTTTTCTATTACGAGTATATTTTGCTTAAATTTTACCATGAAAAGTTTTTTTTCCACGAAAAATCATTTATTCTTTTCATTTTTTTTTTATTTAACCATTAAAAGATGTTTCTATTGCAGATATGTTTTTATTTAATTTACGATGAGAAAATATTCATCGTCCAGTCGATTAAGTTTTTATTTTACCATGAGATCTTTTCTTTAAATATTTTTTGGTTGTTATTTTATCTTGACAAAATCTTTCTCTTACAGTAAATTTTGCTGTTATTTAACTAGGAAAATATATCTCACTTCCAATCGATTTTGTATTTTACCATAATAAATTTCCCATTTATTTACAGTGACAAGCTTTTTCACTTTCAATACTTTTTGTTGTTATTTTCCATGTGAAGATCTTTCTCTTCCAATATATTTTGCTTTTATTTGACTATAACAAGACCTTTCTCTCACAAATACTTTTTAATCTAGAATGAGTATACTTCCTCTTCTACTAGTTTTCGCTTTTAATGACAATGACAAGATCTTTCTTTTACAATAGTATTTGTTGTTATTTTACCATGCTAAGGTTGTTCTCTTACCATATATTTTGCTTTTATTTTACGAGGAGATCTTTCTCTTCTAATATATATTTTATTTTTTACCATGAAAAGATCTTCGTTTTCCAAATTCCTTTTGCTATTTTACTCTGACCAGATCACTTACTATATTCCTTTTGCTTTTATTTTCTGATCACAAGCTCTTTCTCTCTTTCCATAGATTCTAATTTTATTAATAAATTTTAAATTTGAATTTATTTAATTAGATTTTAATTTTATTTAACTATGATAAGATTTATCTCTTCCGATAGATTTGAATTTATTTAACTATGAAAAGATCTTTCTCTTCCAATATATTTTGCTTATATTTTACCATAACAATATATTTTTCTTCCAACTACTTTTTGTTTTCATTTGAGCATAAGAAGATTTTCTATTCTAATAGATTTTGTTTTTATTTAATTATGAGAAAATCTTTATCCTACTTTAGATTTTGCTCTTAGTTTGGCATCAAAAGATCATTTGTTCCATTTTTAAAATTTTAAAATGAGATTTTTATCTTCCATTAGCTTCAGCTATTCCATACCCAACCGCTTATGTTTTTCATAATTGGAAAGAATTAATAGTAGAAAGCTAACCATGGAGACTATAGGACAGTTAAGGAGTAAAGAGAGGCGCCTATCAGATAGCTTGGAAGAAACTGTGAAGCTACTAAACAATCATTTCGTAAGCGTTTTTACTCTTGAAGACAGGATGCAGTTAAACCCATTAAGTGAGGAAATCGCTTTAAACGAAAATAGGAGGCTCTCTGACGTGCACGTAATCGAATGCGACATTAATACCCATATAAATAAAAAGAAACAATCTAAGGTACCCGGACCAAACGGTGTATATCCGATGCACCTTAAGCAATTAAAAAAACAAACTGGTAAAACCTACATGTGACGGGATACTCCCAACCTTTCATGTATGCTCTGCCCATAAGCGCCTGTTTAGTACAAGATAATAAATCACCAAAAGTCAGATAAATATAATAATCTATGATGAGGTCACCGGCTAAAAACTCCCAATTTGGCAAAATCTCGTCAAATTTGATTCTTTGAAATTGTGGAGCTTCTTTTAATAATAAACTATATGTACTATTAACCCTGATAACATTATAATAAGCCAGCTTTGCCTACTAAATCATGTCTTTAAAGTAAAATTTCAAACGTGATGGATGAAATTAGAGCAGAATTACACGGTGTATTGAGAGGCTTTGCCGCCTCGAAGCGAGAGATTGAGAAAATGGCAAACGGATTTTGGGCAACCGTTGATGGGCTACGAGGGAGGAAAAATCGTGTTAAAAAATAAATGTTAGCCAAGAGGTAATTAGTGAACAAACGCGTATCTTAGGACTGTAAAAAGTAGGACTCGACTAATGAGGGTTTCAGAGCATTTTGATGTTCCCTGCTCAAACTCTTTCATATTGTTAACCCCAATCAAGGAAGAAACAGAAAGCATCCTGATCGGGTACTCCTTAATACAAAATCAGGATACCGAATATAAAGCATGTAAACCTAGAAAGCGTAAGAACGTCTGTCTTTGCATCAGTCGTATCAACAACGTAATATGACAAAGCGACAATTTGAGCGGGCAGAGTGAGAAACGCTCAATCCTTGTCATCGTTGGTGGAAACGACATTCACCGATTTGACACGACCCCAAACAAAATTGTGTATCGAGCCAGAAATCTAATCAGATTGGCTAAAAGTAAAGAGAATAAAGTAGGGGTAATTGGGATTATTCCACGATTAAACGCAGGTCAGAGGATGGAGTCAAAGTCGATTCATACAAATGAATGCCTTAAACGTTTGTGTCAGGTAATAGAGGTTAAAGTTTATAACTTCTAGAACGATTTACAAGATAAACCAACCTTTTTTCATAAAGATGCCATTCATTTTAACGATGTAGGTGATTCTCGATTGGGAAAGATTAGCGATGAATGTATTCGGGATTTTTATGGCCAGGATAGCATTTGCCCCGAGGCTCGGCGGAAGCAAGTGCAATAAAACACACGACCCCCGATAGCGTGTGAATGGGAGTCAGGGAAACGACCAAGGCCCCCGAATAACGACCGCGTCAACTTAAAAGATAAATTTAATTGCTTCTACATAGACGCGCGCAACCTAAGAAACAAATTTTCCGAATTTAAAGCATTAGTCAGATCGGAGGACTTTGAGATTATTTAAATCACACAAACCTGGCTTGAAACCTTTCAAAGGGATTTTAAAAGGGAATTTAACATTAAGGGTTATAGTCTTTACAATCAAGATAGGAAGCAATCAAGTGGTGAGGAAGCAGGGTCATAATGTATACGAAAGCAAATATAGACGATCAAATAAATAATGAAGGTATGGAAACGGAAATTTTAGTAGTTGAATTAGTGACGGGCAACGCTAGGATTAACATCATAAACGTTTACCTACATCCAACCCGAATCGAAGGGGAGGATAAGAAGTTATTTTATTGTTTTTCTTTCATTATTAGAATAAGCGACAATCATATGCGGTGATTTTAATTTTCCTAATATCGAATATGTAACAACTACATCGGATAAGGAAGGAGAGAAACTAATGGAGTTTATCCAGAATAACTTCTTTTCAAAAGATCAAGGAACCAACGAGGGGCCAAAATATTTTTGATTACGTTCAAATGACGAAAGAAAATCGAGTGCGAAACGTCCAAGTTGGAGAGCCGTTGGAAAATAGCGACCACAACACGATTAGACTCGACATAAAGGCAAGCGTTACCATAAATGACAACTACCAATTTGTTCCGTTGTTCGAAAATGTAGCTTTGACCTGTTTTGTGATCGTATACTGACCCACGGTTGTGATAGCTCATTATTAAATAGATACACACAGGGTATGTATTCAAAGTTACAGCAAATAATGCTAAAGGTATATTTTCAATTAGTCAAATAAGTAAGAAGAAAAACCTAATGAATGCAGAACGCAGTGATTAACAGCCGAAATTTTAAATTCAATACGGGAGCGATATCGACGATATGTAATACAAAAAGGTAACATTACGTAGTCTAATCGAGCGAGTTACATTGCATCTAGAAGAGAGGTAAATAAAGTTATTAGAAAAGCGACGAAAACCCATGAAAGAGATATATCCGATAATTCTAAAACAGAGCCAAAGCGATATATGAATGCATTAATAGTAGAAAGCTAACCAGGGTGACTATAGGACAGTTAAGGAGTAAAGCATGTAAGATTGGAAGAAACTGTGGAGATACTAAACGATAATTTCGTAAGCGTTTTTACTATTGAATACATGACGCAGTTAAACCTATTAAGTAAGGAAATCGTTTTAAGTGAAAATAGGAGGCTCTCTGACGTTCACGTAATTGAATGCGACATTAATACCCATATAAATAAAAAGAAACAATCTAAGGTACCCGGACCAAACGGTGTATATCCGATGCACCTTAAGCAATTAAAAAAACAAACTGGTAAAACCTACATGTGACGGGATACTCCCAATCGAGTTCAGCCGATCTTTAAAAGGGGGGATAAATCGAATTCCAGCAAATTTTTCGTATTAGCCTATCGTCGGTAATTGATAAAATCTTAAAATACCTAATCAAAGACAGAATGGTAGCTCACTTTGAGGCTAATAACCTAATCTAAAAAATCAGCATGGTTTTAGAACCGGAAGATCCTGCCTAACAAATCTCTGGGAATTCTTTCACCAAATGATTTCCATCTACGACAATAACAGAGAACTAGACATAATTTACCTCGACTTTCAAAAGGCATTTGATACAGTACCGCACGAGAGGCTCTTACTTAAAATAAGAGCTCACGAATAGGGGGAAATATTCTAAAATATTTTAAACACTGGCTAACCGATCGATCACAGAGGGTAATTATAAATGGGATAAACTCAGACTGGGCTCCAGTAAACAGCGGGGTCCCCAAGGGGTCAGTTCTTGGCCCATTATTGCTTATAATATATATAGACGACTTCAATAACCGGTTAATTATTAAAATTTCTAAGTTCGCGTTCAAGATAGGAAATAGTGTTGAGCTACTCGTAGCTGCAATGTTGTGAGACTGCAGCGAGACTGAAACGAAGTTGTCGCTTGGGAGAAAAAAATGAAAAATGAAGTTTAATATACGTAAATGCAGTCATGCACTTAATATACAGAAATATGAAATCGAATTATCATATGAGTGACCGACTTTAGTGTCCAAGCAATGCATGGAAACCACAAATAAAGCGAATCGAATGCTAGGATATATCACACGGAATTTCTTTTATATAAATCATTAGTTACACCGCATCTACAGTACGCAGTTTAATTCTCGTCTCCTAACCTTAGCAAAGAATATTATAAGTACCCAGCATTGCCCTGGATAAAAAGTCCTGTCGCAAATAAATGCAGATACTAAACCACACTTCCTGAAGACATATTTATTCCAGAACAGTTTAGGTATATCACACACCCTTGTCAACTGGCAACTGAATAGAAAATTACAGAGCATTCCATATACACCTCTGACCTGATAGACAAAGATCATGTTACCTGACCCACTTCCCTGCTCGGGCTAATATCAGGGGGACATAATTTACTACCTGATTAGTGCTGGGCAGTTTTACAATTTTGTTTATCTGCTTAAATATCAAACTATTAAAAGAAAATTGACCTTCAGATAAAATTAAATTAGGAAGGGATGTGATCAGACCAATTTACTTCCTTGAAAATTGATGGAATGATTAAATCCTCTAACATGACAATATACTCCACTAATTTCATTGCTAATTCTGATGTCCCTCTTATGTTCATACAATCTATTAGCTAAATTTCTTCCTGTTTCACCTACATAAACATTTTCACAATCTTTAGATGGAATTACATATACCCCTTTATCCTGTTCATCTTTAGGATTCCTGGAAATCAGCATTTGGTTAATAGAATTATTATATTTAAAAGTTATTTTAATTCCTGTTTCCTGAAATACTTGCTTTAACTTATTTAGTTTGTCATTAAATGGCAATGCTATACATTTGCTGAAGTTATTAGAACCTGCAGGCTTATTACAAAAGTAAGTTTTCCTAGGTAACCAAGGGTGACCCCCAAAAAACTGGCCTACACACACTTTTTGTGATAGATTCACTAATCACCCTTACTTTGCAGTACATGACAGAAGCAACGCCTTTAAATATAACTAGATCTCAATGGGAGCTCCAGCAAAGAATATACTGCGTCAAACATTACTACAAGACAGGCTCATTCAAGAAATTGCAGAACACTTTCGTGCATCAGTTCGAATGTGAAAAAGCCCCCTCCAAGAGCAGAATTCAGGACTGGGTAGACCACTTCGAGAACTATGGGAGAATGGAGAACCTCAATGCAGCCAGCGAAAACCGTCCAAGCCATTCAGGGTACTCCAGGAAGCGTACATGTGAGCTGGTTGAGAGCGTGAGAGAGTCAGTTCAGTAGAGTCCAAAACGCTCTGTGCGCAAGCGAAGTCAGTCCCTTGCTATATCCCGTGAGACTTGCAGGAGAGTACTAGTAATGGATGTAAAGGCCTACCCATACAGAATACAGACGAAGTAGCCACTTACAGCATAAAACAAGGAGCAGAGAAAGGCTATGGCAGTCAAGATACTGGAGAAGATTCAGGAGACTCCAACTTTCCTTAACCTCCTTTGGACCTCAGATGAAGCTCACTTTCCTCTTGAAAGAATGATAAACTCGAAGACAAATGTCTTCTTGGGGACCTCCAGACCAAATGACCTAGCCACCATGCCTCTACACTCTCGTAAGTACACGGCATTGTCTGCGTTCTCAGCCATAGGCATCATCGGACCTATCTTCTTCAAGGAATCTGGCACGACAGGGACCCTTTTCCAAAGAGCGGTATGTTGAGGTCCTCAAAACCTTCAAAAGGGAGCTGCAGACCCTGTTCTCGTCGATTATGGGAAAGTTCTGGTTCCAGCAAGATGGAGCAATCTCTCACACCTCAAACCTGTCTCAAGATTGATTTTGAGTGAGCACCTCACAGCCCAGACCTTAGCCCCCCAGATTTCTTTCTCCTTGGCTACCTTAAAGACAGAGTGTACGCAGAGAGACCCAAGACCATTACGGACCTCAAGGAAGCCATCAGGGAGGAGATCAAAGCCATTAGTCGGTCGTTTGTAAGTTGGTCATGGACAACTGTGTGCTGCGCCTCAAGAAATGCACATAGCTAAATGGAGGTCATCTCGAACACGTGATCTAGAATAAAGAAGAAAAGTCCAAAGACTCTCATGTTTTGATATGATGTTTTTTAAACACAATAAACCAGTTATCACCAAAGTTTCATTCAATCCTTGCAGAAAATTAAGAAATGATGCCTATCGAAAGTTGGGCCCGTTTTGGGGGGTCACCCTGTATTGTTTGAAATTCCTATATTGTGGCACAGAAATATCTTATTTGCTCAATATTATTATTATTTGTGGGGTGAAGGCAGATTCAGGAGAGTTTCGCACTCTCTATATCTTATATAACATATAATATCATATAATATACTTACAATGGGTAAACGTTTCACCCTCCACGTCCGGCAGTTTACGCGCACGCGTGAATGGCCGTTAATTATGAGCGAACGACGCTGTGGCCACAGGAACAGACCGAGCATCTTATAGATAGATATGTGGAAATATTAGAAAGAGTGCAATGCAGGGGGACCAAACTGATACCTGAACTTAGGAATGTACCCGATGAAGAAAGACTTCGCTGCCTAAACCTATTATGCCTTGCGAGTACACGTCTACGCAGAATACTGATAATGTTCTTTAAAATATTTAAAAAAATTCCAACATGAATTATTCGCTATTATTCGAGATGGACTATAGAGCAAATACCCGTCAAAAGGGATATGAATTAGTCAACAAGTGATTCAGCAGTGGCATGGCACAAAATTCTTTTAGTTATAAAATCACCCAAACGTGAAAATGTCTACCCGACTGAGTAGTAGAAAATATGTCTGGTAATATATTTATAAACTGGCTGGACGAGTACTATTCGCGTTTAAACGTAACCTAGTGGAAGCACAGAGGAATGTCACTTTATAAAATCAGCACCGTGTATATACACAGAAGTACCCCACTCCGCCATGATGTTAGTTATTAATCGTTGTAGTAAATGAATTCAAATGTGTTTTCCATATTCCTTTCTCGCTTTCCTCTCATTATTATTTTCAACACTAGCAAACTCTGTCTGCGAGAGAGAAGAGATCGGTTCTATCAGCTATTTGAGTGCGAGAAGGGGTATGCATATTATAAATTGTCAGTAATAGGTAGACTCGTAGATAATTGCATGATATGAATGCACAATCGTAGATAAGTGTGTACCTAATCGATATAGAATATTAAATGCATGGGCCGTGCTCCCGAGGTTGAGCTAGTATTGACCATATTACGCCTCTAACTAGCCTTGAATGGAACCTAGGGTGTTTGCTGGTCCTAGTTCTGTTGTTATCTTCCAATAGATTTTGCTTTTATTTTGCCATAAATTAAATTTGGCAATATCTTTCTCATTAATTATTTTTATTTTACTATTAGAATTCTTTAGCATTAAAATACCACTCAAAATATTTTGCTTTTATTTAACTAGGGCAAGATTTTCTTTTTTAGTATTTTTTATTTTATTTTACGATCTTTTTCAGATAAAACAGGACGAAACTATCTTGTTTAAGTAAAACAAGCATAAACGATCTTTTTATGCCAAACAAACATAAACAATCTTGTTTAACTAAACAAGCATAAAACGATCATGTTCAGGTCAAACAAGCAGAAAACGATCTTGTTTGAGTCACACTAGCATAAAACGATCTTATTTAAGTCAAACAAGCCTAAAACGATCTTGTTTAAGCGACACAAGCATAAAAAATCTTGTTAATTCAAACGAGGAAAAACGATCTTCTTTAAGACACACAAGCATAAAATGATCGGTTTGAGTCACAATAGTATAAAACGATCTTGTTTAAGTCAAACAACCATACAATGATCTTGTTTAAGTCACACAAGCATAAAGCGATCCTGTTTAAGTAAAACAAGCAGAAAACGATCTTATAAGGTCAAGGAATCATAAAACGCTCTTCTTTAGGTCAAACAAGCAGAAAAGGGTTTTGTTTAAGTCAAACGAGCATAAACAGATCTTGTGTCGGTCAAATAAGAAAAACACTTGTTTAATTCAAAAGTGCATAAGCAATCATTGTTAAGTCAAACAAGCATAAAACGATCGTGTTTAATTGAAACATGCAGAAAAATCTTGTTTAATTCAAACAAGCATAAAATGATCTTGCTTACCTCAAAAAGCAGAAACCCACTTGTTTAGGTAAAACAAGCAGAAACGATATTGTTGAGTCAAACAATAGAAAAACGAGTTAGTTTAAGTCAAAGAAGCAGAGAACAGTCTTGTTTAAATCAAGCAATCATAAACCGATGTTGTTTCATTAAAACAAAAGGAAAACGATCATGATTAAGTCAAACAAGCATAAACCAATCGTGTTTAAATGAAACAAGCTGAAAACAATCTTATTTAAGTCAAACAAACATAAAACAATCGTGCTTAGGTCAAAGACGCATAAACGTACTTGTTTAAGCTAAACAAGCACAAATGGATATTTATTAATTGAAAAACCATATAACAATCTTTAAGGCAAAAAAGCATAAAAGGATCTTACTTAAGTCAAACAATCATAAAACTATTTGTTTTAATTCAAACAGACATAAAACGATTTTGTTTAAGTCTCTCAAGCATAAAACGATCTACATAGTTTAAGTTGTAAAAGCATGAAACGATCTTGTTTAAGTCAAACAAGCATAAAACGATCTTGTTTAGGTCACACAAGTATAAATAAAATCTTATTTATGTAAAAAAAGAAGAAGAATAGGATCTTGCTTAGGTCATAAAAGCACAACACGATATGGTTTAAGTCAAATATGCATGGAACAATCTTGTTTAAGTAACCCAAGGACAAAACGATCTTGTTCAAGTAAAACAGAGAGAAAATGATCGTGTTTAATTCAAACAAGACTAAAACGATCTTGTTTAGGTCACAGAAAAATGAAACGAGCTTGTTAATGTCAAACCAACATAAATGATCTGGTTTAATTGAAGTAATAAACGCTATTATATTTCCATACGAGAAGAAAACAATTTTGTTTAAGTCACAACCATAAAACGATCTTATTTAAGTCAAACAAAAAGAAAATTATTTTTTCCTGTCAACCAAGTAGAAAAGTAAGTATCTTGTTTAACTTAAACAAGAATAAAATGATCTTGTTTAATTCCCCCAAGAAAAAAAGGGTCTTTTTTAAAGTAAACAAGCATAAAACTACCTTGTTTAAGAGAAAAAGCATAAAAATCCTTTTTAAGGCAAACTTGCTGATAACGAACTTGTTTAAGGCAAACAAGAAGAAAACGACTCTTGTTTAAGTTACACAAGCAAAAAGCGATCGTTTTTACGTCAAACAAGAAAAATTACCTTGATTAAGTCAAACAAACATAAAACAAGGAGAAAAGTATATTGTTTAAGTTAAATAAAAGAAAATTATCTTGTTTAATTCACCCAATCATAAAACGGTCTTCTTTAAGTCAAACAAGCATAAAATGACCTGGTTTAAGTCAACAAGTATTAAACGATCTTGTTTAAGTTAAACAAGCATAAAACGATCTTGTGTGAGTCAAACAAGCACAAACCAAATTGTTTAAGTCAAAAAAGCACTAAACAAAATTGTTTGAGTCGAAAAAGCATAAAACGGTCTTCTTTAAGTCAAACAAGCATAAATGATGTTGATTAAGGCGAACAAGCAGAAAACAAACTTGTTCAGGGCAAATAAGAATAAAAATATATTATTTAAGTCAAGCAAGCATAAATCCATCTAGTTTAATTTATACAAGCATAAAACGATCTAATTTACGTTAAACTAGCATGAACGAGCTTGTTTAAGTCAAAAAGGATAAAACAATCTTGTTTAAGTAAACCAAACATATAACGATCTTGCCAATGTCAAACAAGGAGAAAGGACCTAGTTTAATTCATATAAGCATAAAACGATTTTGTTTAAGTCAAGCAAGCAAAAAACAATCTTGCTTAAATCAAGCAAGCAAAAAACGATCTTGTATAACTAAAAATGGAGTAAAAGATCTTGTTTAAGTCAAACGAGCAGAAAAACACCTTGTTTACCTCAAACAAGTGAAAACGATCTAGTTTATGTCAACCAAGAGTAAAGCAATCTTGTTTAAGCCAAACAAGCAGAAAACGATTTTGCTTAATTCAACCAACCAGAAAACGATCATGTTTAGGTCAAACACGCAAAAAACGATCTTGTTCGTCAAAAAAGCATAACACGATCTTAAGTCAAACAAGGATAAAATGATCTTGTTTAACTCAAACAAGAAGAAAACGATGTTGTTTGAATAAAACAAGCATAAAACGATATTGTTTAAGTCAAAAATGCTAAAAACGATCTTGTTTACCTCAAACAAGCAGAAAAAGCTCTTGTTTAAGTCAAAGAAGCAGAAAACGACCATGTTAAATTTAAACAAGAAAAACGATCTAGTTTATATCAACCAAGAGGAAAGCAAACTTGTTTAAGTCAAACAAGCAGAAAACGGTCTTAAGTCAACCAAGCATAAAACAACTTTTTTAGGTCAAACACGCAGAAAACGATCTTGTTTAGCTCAACCAAGCATAAAACGACGTGTTTAAGTGAAACAAGCATAAAACGATCTTGTTTAATTCAAACAAGCATAAACAATCTTGGTTAAGATAAACAAACATAAAACAACCTTTTTATAATTCAAACAAGCTTAAAACTATCTTGTTTATGTTAAACACGTATCAAACGATCTTGATTAAGCCAAAGAAGCATACATCTATCTTTTTTATTGAAACAAGCAGAAAACAGTCTTGTTTAAATTAAACAAGCATAAAACGATCACTGGGTCGGTAGTTTGAATCGCCGTCCGGATTCTTTTTAAGCTGACTGTAAAGGGTAGGCCCTCGTATTCCCATGTTTTTCCTGTCTCATCATAGCTTACGGTGTTTATCGCAGGTCAACCCGCTTCGAGACTACCATTTTTGGCCTAAACTTCTGTAACTTACCAGTCTAATTTGCGTAGGGGAAGCGACTCATTCCCCCCCCCCCTTTGTGCCCCACTCCCCTTTTTTCCCTTCAGACTGAAAGATATAAATGGGGCCGTGAGGCCTTTTACGTTATTCTGTTGCTAGAATTCTGCCTGATTGCTCCGCTGAATCGTTGTCCGTCACTTACTTTGGCGTTCAATTTAAAGACCCGTACTGGATTCCTTCGTGCAGCGAGGATTTTCTGCCATTGATTCGTGCCAGCATTGTCACTGCCCCTCTGTCGGCTGCATCGAATTGTGTTCTTCCAGTTACATTTGCAAGTGTTCTCCTTTGGGAATCCGTTCTCACTGGGGACGTGAAAACTCTTCCCCAGTCACCTCACCATCTCCTCTTTGGGGAATTCTGTCAGCTCGAATTCCTTCTCTCGGATCGTTGGGCCTTCGAATCATCGTTTCCCGTAGTCTTGACGCCTTTCGCTACAATATCGCCGTCTTTGGGTTTCTCCTTTCCGAAGTCCGTCATCGCATTTACCCCTGTGAACTTGGGTCGAATTCCCTCATCATCGCCGAGCCTCTTTCGCCTGGGTTCCCAACGTGGTTTATTGCTTCACTGCTCTGGTATCAGGTATTTTGGAGTATCTTTTTCTTCTTACGTCCCCTTTAAATTAATTAAGTGTTATAAGTGTTATTCATGTAACTTTGGGCCTTCGAGTAAGGGACGTAAGACAGGGAGGTTATTCCGGGAACACCTGTCACTAGAGTAGCGAAGCCTATTTCATCTTCAACGGCGCGTGTCGTTTCGGCTTTAAACAATTTATTCATAGAGCCCATTTTTGTATGCGCGAATATCTTTTTTGGTTAAAACGACTTGTGGTCGTTCGATGATGATAAGCATTTGTGACTTTTCCTATTGTTTAATGACCCCCGTATAACTTGTTAACAGTTAATTTATTTCATTTTGTTGTAAATGATACTGTAAATACTTTTTTATGTGTGTATTTATTTAAACCCTTGTGGATACCTCGCAATTTAGCACCGTCCTGATAAATTCTGGTGAATTTCTGGTAGGCCTTTAGAGCCCTGGTCTTCTATAAATTTATGTGTGTATGCACTTTGAGCCGGGTGAACCGGGTTTCGCGATAGCCTTCACACTGACACTATTTATTAGTGAGGTTACTACCATGACTGGGGAGTTGGGGCTCGCCTTGGCTGACGTCCGCTTGAAAAGCTACATAGCTTGATAGGAGGACTAAAACCAGCAAACTTTAAACTTTAAGAAGAAAAATATCTTATTTAATTCACACTAGCATAAATCCATCTTGTCCAACAAGCATAAAACGATTTTTTAAGTCAAACAAGAAAAAAACGATCTTGTTTAAGTTGAACAAGCATACAACGATCTTGTAAAACAAGTGGAAAACGATCTTGTTTAAGTTACACAAACATAGAACGTTCTGGTTTAAGTCAAATAGCATAAAACGATCGTGTTTAATTCAAACCAGCAGAGAAACGATCTTGTTTAAGTCACATTAATTTAAAACGAACTTGTTTAATGCAAACATGATGAAAACAACCTCATTTAAGGCAAAGGGGAAGAAAACGATATTGTTTAATTCAAATAAGTAAAAAAAACGATAGTGTTGAAGTAAAAAAAATGAAAATGATCTTGTTTAAGTCATACAAGCACAGAACGAAAATGTTTAAGTAAGACAAGCATAAACGATCTCATCTAAGTCAATGATGCAAAACTTATCTTGTTTAATTCAAACAAGCAGAAAACGCCTTTGTTTAAGGCAACTAAGCAAAACAAATATAAAACGATCTTGTTTAATTCAAACAAACTTAAAACTATCTTGGTTAAGTCACTCATAAGACAAACTTGTTCTAGCCAAACAAACATAAATCGATCTTTTTTAAATTGCAACACCCATAAAATGATCTTGTTTAATTCCAACAAGCATAAAAAGATTTTTTCGTGTCAAACAAAAAGAAAGCGATTTTGTTCAAGTCGCACAAGCATAAAACGATTTTTTTTAAGGCAAACAAGCATAAAAAGATCTTGTTTAAGTGAAACAATAAGAACACGATCTTGTTTACGTAGAACAAGAATAAAACGATCTTGTTTAAGTCAAACAAGAGTAAAAAGTTTTTAAAAAAGAAAACGATGTTTAAGTCAAACAAGCAGAAGACTATCTTGTTTGGCTAAAACAGGCATAAACCGATCTTGTTCAAGTCATACAAGTATAAATTTATCTTTTTTAAGTTACACTAGTTTAAAACTATATTGTATAAGTCTTGAAGAAGAAAACAACTTGTTTAAGCCAAACAAGAAGAAAAGCAAAAAATGAGTGTTTAATTAAAAAAACAAAAACAGAAAACGATCCTGTTTAAGTCGAACATGAACAAAACGATCCTGTTTAAGTCGAACATGAACAAAACGATCCTGTTTAAGTCGAACATGAACAGACCGATCTTGTCTAAGTCACACTAGCGTATAATGATCTTGTTTAAGTCAAACAAGCAGGAAACTGTCTTGTTTAAGTCACACATGAATAAAACGATATTGTTTAATTCAACCATAAACCGATTGTGTTTAAGTGTAACAAGCAGAAAACGACCTTGTTTAACTCAAACAATCCTAAAATGATCTGGTTTAAGTCAAGAAGAAAACGACCTTGTTTAAGTGATACAAGCGTAAAACGATATTGTTTAAGTCAAACAAGTAATATGTTTAAGTCAATCGAGCAATATTATCTGGTCGTTCAGACCCCGCGGGGATCAGAAGTTTGCCCACATTCGGCCTTTCATTAAGAAATTCCGCGCTCCTCTTCTCCGAGTGCCGACTTGGCGAGTCAAACTGCTGATTCCCGGCGGGGAATCGCCTATAATCCCGACCGTTCCTTGGCGATAAATCGAGGCCATAATCTATGGAAAAAAAGATAACGGGGGTCAACTTACAGATGGCCTAATCTCCCATAGAAGGGGAATTGGAAAAAAAATGAAGAGGCAGAAAAGGGGAAATAAATGCACGGTTAGGAAATAACAGACAAAAGTGGTAAGAAATCGTCACTTAGGGCTACTGATTTAAAAAAAAAAGCGTATTCAAAAATAAATCTGAGGGAATGCTCTTGCTATCTACATAATACAAGCCTTTAAACTTAATTCGCTTGCTATTAATATATCAACTAATTTTGAAAACCAATTTCCATATTTATCAAAATTAAAATAATACTCATCTGCAAATGAAATTTCTTTAATTAACAAATTAACAAATTAGGTCGGTTTGTTAATCACATCTACTCTATAATCTTCATTTTATTAAGTTAATGCCCATTCGGTGAAAAATCAGGATATTTATCCTAATTTATGAATTCCCTATTAACGGATAATGGGATAGAAACACCATACTCAAAAAAACGAAAACAAACAGAAGGGAGATAAAATGACTGGCCTAATTTAGAATCATTTCTATGTTGATGTCGCCGGAAAAAAATGCTATATTCCTAATTAATGCAAAATGGAGATCGTCAAATTACGAAATCATGGGTAACGTCGAGGCCGGAGGTGAAGCTAGAAGGGAGGGTAACGGAAAAGAGCGGAGAGGATTTGGGGCGTTGAGTTTCGGCGTGAGGCCTATGGTAGGACAGCCTTGCCTAGAGCTGTAGAGTTGCGCGCATGAGCAGCTCTATAATAGCTTTTGTGTTTTATCCTCCGCCGAACGCTTTCTAAGCTATTAGCATTTCTAAATTCAACATAATAGCCTGATCTAATGGAACTTATTTAAAGTTTAACCATTTTCGAGACCTATGACTTTTAAACTTATGTGCCTCTGCATATATATATATATATATATATATATATATATATATGTGTGTGTGTGTGTGTGTGTGTGTGAGTGTGTATGTACACATCTTGAGAATCTCCTCCACGTTAAGTTCGTAAAAGGAACGAATTCAAAAAGATGAGTGAAACTTTTAGGGTATTGTGCGATCTTTTTAGAAACCTTTTATACTAAGATGATGATTTTGATAGACATAGGAACCATCAAATGTTATTAGGCAGGGAGATAAAACAGAGGGGTGAGAGAGGGGGGAAGAAAGCGAGATGCGAGGGGAATTGAGAGGGAAGGAAATAGAAGGCTGTTGAATCTGATTAAAAAAAGGGGGGAAGGTAGTATTCACCACCTATAGATTGGATCGTAAGTGCATGAGGCCTAGCGTAAGGAGAGACGAGTTGTACACAGCAAAAAACCTTCAATTTTCTTTGATCGTAAGAGGGACCAGCGAATTCTGCTTCTAAGGTTTGTTTTCTATGAAGACACTAAGGCCATTACAAACTTGGAAATTTGTACATAGTGAACCTTTAATATTGTCGGTGTGTGAGGAAGTAAAAGAGTAAAGAGTGAGAGAGAAATTACCTGAGAAAAATATGATCAAAGAGTAGATGCCCATGTGAAATCAGAAGGATAAGAATGGAAATGAATAATGATTTTGTGTCATGGCTGTGGAAATGGGTTAAACTTAGGATCATTTATATCAGTCGTAGCCTGAGCACACACACTCCCAACATTCTGTATTGTATTATAGTAAAAGAGGAAGTGTATCGCTTTCGCTACCAATAGTGGGACACGAGCTAGTATCGATTGGCGAACGGAAAAAGAGAAAGTAGTAGTTGAAATAAAGTATTGTTAAATGTGTTTCAGATTTGAATTAGTGGTAGATGGGATCAATGTATGGGAGAATATATGATGTAAAATAGAGAAAAGTCAGAAGAGCTGTTCGTTATTATAAAGAAGCAAATAATAGGTTTTGACAGAAGCTGAATGAGGATGTGGGTGCAGACAATTAAGGGGTTCTAAAAAAATTAAGAGTGCAGTAGATATATTTGTATGGGAGATGTAAAAAAAAGAAATGCTCATGAAAAGGTTGAAATCAGTAATAAATGGGAGAGGTGAGCTTCTGTATGTCATGAAAGGAGGTGAGACTAAAACGAATATGAATACGATTTTGACACTACAACGAGCATGTCTGAGGGACACTGCTTATTTTCAAGCGACTGTGGCTAAGAGGCCGATAAAAGACAGCCTTCTTTCCAGATTCCTCCTCATTGAAATCGTCAGGAGAAATCTTGACAAGTGATTCTCTAGTTTAATGAGAGCGAAGTATTTTAGTTGACGAGTCATTTTGGATACCTTTGAATTAAGAAACAAGGTATGCTGACCAAAAGGTCGCGTGCTCTCAATTATTCTGAATATGACCTTACGACTTTCAAAACTTTCAATTATTCCTGGGCTAACCTTGGGAGGACCGGGACAATTATAAAATTCGTAAGAGAATGTAAAAAAACCTAAGGGTTTCAAATTTCGTTGGAATCGTCCGAATACAGCCCCCCAAACTGGCATTCACACACTGTGTGTGATATATCCTTCATTCAGTTACTTATCACCCTTACTTTGCAGGTCATGACAGAAGCAACGCCTGTGAACACAACTAGATCTCAATGGGATCTCCAGCAAAGAATATACTGCGTCAAACATTACTACAAGACAGGCTCGTTCAAGAAAATGCAGGACACTTTCGTGCATCAGTTCGAATGTGAAAAAGCCCCCTCCAAGAGCAGAATTCAGGACTGGGTGGACCGCTTTGAGAACTATGGGAGAGTGGAGAGCCTCAATGCAGTCAGTGAAAACCGTCCAAGCCATTTAGGACGCCCCAGGAAGCGTACAGCTGACCTGGTCGAGAGCGTTAGAGAGTCAGTTCAGCAGAGTCCAAAACGCTTGGTGCCTAAGCGAAGTCAGTCTCTCGCTATATGCCGTGAGACTTGCAGGAGAGTGCTAGTAATGGAGGTAAAGGCCGACCCATACAGAATACAGACGAAACAGACCCTTATAGCCCCAGACAAGGAGCAGAGAAATGCTATAGCAGTCGAGATACTGGAGAAGATTCAGGAGACCCCAACTTTCTTAACCTCCTTTGGACCTCAGATGAAGCTCACTTCAATCTTGAAGAAGAGGTAAACTCGAAGACAAATGTCTTCTTAGGGACCTCCAGGCCAAATGGGGGTAGCCATCAAGCCCCTACACTCCCTAAGTGCGAGGTATGAACTACAATCTCAGCCAGAGGCATCATCGGACCATTCTTCTTCGACGAATCTGGCACGACAGTGACAGTCACCAAGGAGCGGTATGTTGAGGTCCTCAAAACCTTCAAGAGGGAGCTGCAGACCCTGTTCTCGTCGATAATGAGGAAGTTATGGTTCCAGCAAGATGAAGCAAGCTCTCACACCCTAAACATGTCCCAAGATTGGCTGAAAGACAACTTTGGTGGCCGTGTGATCAGTCTCAAGATTAATTTTGAGTGGGCAACTCACAGCCCAGACCTTAGCCCCCCAGATTTCTTTCTATGTGGCTACCTTAAAGACAGAGTGTACGGAGGGAGACCCAGGACCATCACGGAACTCAAGGAAGCCATTGGGAAGGAGATCAGAGCCATTAGTCTGTCGGTTTGTAAGGACGTCATGGACAACTTTCGCTGCGCCTCAACAAATGCACAAAGCTAAATGGAGGTCATCTCGAACACGTGCTCTAGAATAAAGAAGAAAAGTCCAAAGACTCTCATGTTTTGATATGATGTTTTTAACCACAATAAACTAGTTATCACCAAAGTTTCATTCAATTCTTGCATAAAATTAAGAAATGAGGTCTATCGAAAGTTGGGGCTCGTTTTTTGGTGGTCATCCTGTAGTTAGGATGTTATTGCCAAAACAAAATAATGTAGGTGGTGGCGGTGTAGGTAGTGGTGATGTAGGTGTAGGCGGTGGTGGTGTAGGTGGTGAGTGTGTAGGTTGTGATGGTGGTTGTAGTGTAGGTGGTGTAAGTGATGGTGGTGTAGGTGGTGAGTGTGTAGGTTGTGATGGTGGTGGTAGTGTAGGTGATGTAAGTGATGGTGGTGTAGGTGATGGTGGGGTAGTGGTGGAAGTGATGGTGGTGTAGGTAGTGTAAGTGGTGGATGTTTAGGTGTAGGTGATGGTGGTGCATGTCTAGGTGGTGAGGTGCTGTAGGTGGCGCAGGTGTTGTAAGTGATAGTGGTGTAGGTGCTGTAAGTGGTGGCGATGTAAGTGGTTTAGGTGATGTAGGTGGTGATGGTGTAGGTGGTGGTTGTGTAGCTAGTGGTAGTGTAGGTTGTGGTGGTTTAGGCGGTGGCGGCGTAGGTGGTGGTAGTGTAGGTGGTGTTGGTGTAATGGCGTAGGTTGTGTAGGCGATGATTCGAAAGAGAATGTAAAACAACATAAGGGTTTTAAATTTCGTTAGAATCGGCTGAATAGTTACAATGTCATTACAAAGACAACAAAAGCAAAACGGGGACCGACCGACATAGTGAGGTATCGCGCGCTACTAGACTCGCACGCGACTAAAAACTAAATGAGTATAAATTATTTCCTTACCATACTATTTTTAATAAGAAACTTGCGGTTTCATATTAGCTGTTAATAATTTTAAAAGTTTATAAAAGTTTCTTTTAAATGCCATCATAAAGTGGCCTTCTGTTTTGATCAATAAATAGTAGATGAGAATAAAACATAGTTGTTGAAATTCGAATGTTTGTTTTAAACACTTTTTTAAAACTAATACATTGATGTTGTTTTATTTGTCTCAAAATAATTTAGCTCCTTTCATTATTTATCATTAAGAAACATTTTGAGGGTTGCTTTTAAAATCTGGCTAAATATAAGAGCAAACGACAATTGACTCCTTACGAAACTTAATAAAATACTTTTCCTGTTTCATAGCATTTCAAACTAACTTTTCTTTTCTTTGTGATAATTTTGTATGAGTTATAATTTCCGTACTCCTGAATGAATTATGATTACTTTTACATCTTTCTAATAGTGCTTAGAATTGCTGTCAATAAAACATTTTTAAAGAATGCTGACTGAAGATACCCGATGCAAGAGAAACAGAGAATTAAAAAGAAAAAATTGCTCAAACGATCGAGTCAATTAGAAATGAATTTTCCATCAAAGTTTTATACTTAGTTAGTTAGTTAGTCGATGATATTTAATTATTTGAATATTTCTTCATAAGAATCTTAATAAAATATTCTTTTGTTTTTTTAAAGCAAAATATTTATAAAAATCGGTAAAATTACAAATATGCTTCTTGCATTTTTAGGTTTCTTGTTTCAAAATTCTTCGTCTATCATACAAATTATGTCAATTTTTATTAGAACTTAATTTATTTTTGCTGTCTGAACGAAACGTTATGAGGCTCAGGAAATCCAGTTAGAGACGTGTATTTTGCAATCAAAAATTTATTCATGGCAATCCTAGTTATAGATACACATTTGAGCTGTTTATTTTGATATAAATATTAAATAATTATCTAACAGTGCATAAATAAATTTTGAAAATTTAAGACATTGAAGGAGACATTAAAAATTAGAGCCCTACCATATTTTCCTTCCTCGAATCTCTCTTTCCATATAATAAGTTATTCAGCTTGATGTAATCCAACCGAGACTGTCTCAAGAACGAATAAGGGTAAAGGCAAACTTATGTTAGTTTGGGCATCGTTTACCACAAAATTACACAATCTGATTCCTATCTCAATGGGGACCGACGAAACACGGGCCAATCAGAGTGGACCTGTATGAAAACTCCATCCTGCAACTAACCACACCCGATGTTACTTAACTTCGACCAACGTACATAGGCAGTTTTCATTTGGAAATATCAGGAATCGTGATCAAGAATATGTGATAAAGATGTCATTAGAATATGTCATCTATAAATATTGGGGTCCGAAGGGCGCATAAGTTTAACGAACAAGTTCGTACATTGAAGCCCCAGAAATCAAAGGTACGCATGTGGGGATCCTTCGTAGGAAATATTGCATTCCTCGAACTTTTGTTTATCCCTATATGAACTTGTACATTAAATACCTGCCTCCGCTGTACATACCTTTTCATGGAGAGTTAAAATAAATGTGCCCTTCCAGCCCCAACGTTTAAGATTGTTGAGTTTTGCTCGAACCTTTCCTTTCACTAACATTCCATTTTTTTATTTTGTTCTTATCTATCTATCTATCGGCCATAGGCATGTTTACGTGTGTGTGTGTGTATGTGTGTACCTTCCTTTTGCCATATCATTTTATGTTTCCTTCTCTCATTTTATCTTTTTATTTCCTCTGGTTGTTGCCCGCCTAGGAGTCTTTTTCTCCTTCGGGAATTGTATTGATTTTGGTTCCAGAACCCCATTTTATGTGAATAAAAGCACCCATTGTAACGTCCCCCACTCTCTCTCTCTCTCTCTCTCTCTCTCTCTCTCTCTCTCTCTCTCTCTCTCTCTCTCTCTCTCTCTCTCTCTCTCTCTCTCTCTCGGAACACTACCTAAAGTAGACAGGGTGTGGAGGGTGGAGGTGCTCCGAATGATTATCCTTGTGGAAAGAGATCTATAGATGTTCTTGGTACTTTTCAATCTCTTAATTCCTGCCCGCAGTTCCTTTCTCTTGGTGCTTTTCTCATCACCTGTGTTGGGCATTTAGCGGTGGATGAAGTTTTTGGGTGAGGCTGAGTTATGTTATTCTCTGCCCAGTGATGAACAGAAGCAAATTCCCAGCCTAGCACTTGGTCCATTTGTGAGGATCATGGTTACCAAAGTTGATCCCTTTTGCTAAACTTAAATCGGAACCAACGGTCCTTGGAAAATAATCAACTTTTTCGGTCACGGTTCTCGGAAATTGAGCGAGTTCTAGTACATCGGTCCTATTAGAACTTAGTTTTCTTCATCGTTACTTAGCGAGCTTTCAGGTTCCATTTAGAAACAGTAGTTTAAATAGGCAGTAATATCCAATTAAGTACTCGTATGCATTTCTCATCATAAAACCTCTTTCAAAATTGTTTAGTTAAAATTAAACTTTGTTTATTAAAAAGTTTCAGGACTTTTATGATGACTTTGGGATTCACTAGAACCTTTTAGCAGACTTTGGGAGTTTCTAGAAATTTTTGCAGACTTTGTGAGTCTCTAAAGATTTTTGCAGACTTTGTTTTTCTCTAGAACCTTTTAGCAGACTTTGTGTTTCTGGAGAACCTTTTAACAAATCTTTTCATTCTCCAGAACATTTTAGCTAACTTTGTCATTCTCCTCTCCGAAACCTTTTATCAGCTTTTAGAACCTTTTAGCAAACTTTGTGAGTCTAAAGAACCTTTAAGGAGTCTTTGTGAGTCTATGTAGCTTTTTAGTAGACTTTGTGATTATCTAGAAACGTTTTTAGTGAATTTCTGTTTCTTTAGAACCTTTTAGTACACGTTCTGATTCTTGCTAACCTTTGAGCAGACTTTCTGTGTCTCTAGAACGTTTTATCAAACATTGTGAATCTTTAGAACCCTTCTTTAGCAGACTTTGTGAATCCCTAGATCCTTTTAGCAGACTTTGTGTCTCTCTAGAACCTTTTGGCAGATTTTGTTTGTCTCTAGAATCTTTTAGCAAACTATACGATTCTCTAGAACATTTTCGCAAAATTGTGAGTCTCTAGAATCTTTTAGCATAGTTTTGTGATTCTCTTGAACCTTTTACTAAACTTCGTGATTCTCTTGAACCTTTTACTAAACTTTGTGATTCTCTAGAACATTTCAGCAGCCTTTGTGATTCTCTAGATACTTTTAGCAAACTTTGTGATTCTCTAGAACATTTCAGCAGCCTTTGTGATTCTCTAGATACTTTTAGCAAACTTTGTGATTTTCTAGAACCTGTAAACAGACTTTGTGTTTCTCTAGAACCTATTACTATACTTTGTAATTCTCTAGAATCTTTCAACAGACTTTGTGATTCTCTAAAAAACTTTTAGCATATTTGGTGAGTTTCTAGAGCCTTTGAAGAGACTTTGTGTTTCTCTAGAACCTTTTACTAAATGTGATTCTCTAGAACCTTTTAGCAGACTTTGTGATTCTGAAAAACATCTAAATGATTTGGTTATTCTCTAGGACCTTTTAATAACCTTTGTGATTCTTTAAAACCTTTTAGCAGATTTTGTGATGGTCTAGAACCTTTTAGTGGACTTTTTTATTCTCTCGAACCTCTTAGTAGACTTTATGAATCTCTAGAATCTATTCGCAGACTTTGTGATTCTCTAGAACCTTTTAGCAAACTTTGTGATTCTCTAGAACCTTTTAGCAAACTTTGTGATTCTTTAGAACCTTTTAGCTCACTTTGTCATTCTATAGAACCTATGACCTCTAATTCGATGTAAAGAGGCGTTCTTCTTCATATGATTAATTGCCCTATTTATTTATTTTTTACATCTTTTCAAAATTATCTAAATCAAGGAAGAAAGAAAAAGTCGTATTATTTCTTTTGGAGACGCCGTGAACACGTAAGCGAACACCTAGTTTACGCACTCATACGCAAGTATCGGGGTATGCAACAGTGAAAACTGTGCCAGAGAGTGACCGAAAGCCAAAGTTATCTCCCACTGATATTCGTAATACGATTTAGAAGGTTAAATTTTGCTCCCAACCCACGACCCCTGCCATAGCTGAAGTTAATGTTTCAGAGGTGACCGTGAGGAGATTCCTCCACCAAAATGACATCCACTGAAAGAAGCCATATCTTCGTAAACCCCACGTCACTGGAAAGCTCACCTTTGCAAAGTAGCATGTTCATTGCGACAAAACATTTTTGAAGAAAGTATTACTGAGCGATAATAAAAAAAATAGAACAATTTGCGCATAATTATGTTTGTAGGATGTTGGTGAAGCGCTTCTTCTGAAAATCACCACACTAACGGTAAAACACGGTGGATGAACGATTTATGGATTCATTGTGACGGGTACGTAAACTTCTGCTTCAGACGTTATACCTTAAACAGGATTGGTGTTTCCTCTCTAGCAAACTTCTACCCCATAATTGAAACCCTCCCTCACGAACCCTTAGAAATAGAGAAGGGGCGCCGTTGAAAAAGTTTCCTACTCGCTTATAGAACTCTTTTATTCACCTTCTCTTCTCTAGTCATAAACAGCATTCGGTGAGTCTCCAGTCTCCAGGGATTTTCATATTAAGGAGTCAAGTTCTGCTCAACTTCATTAAATCCTTACTTTTTAGTATTACCAAGTCATTAAGAGTAATAATAATTATTAATCAAATATTGGCCTTAAACTTTACGGCAATACATTAATTTCTAAATAAAGGCTATGAAATAAAAGTTTTATTTATCATTTATTTCCATATAATGCTAAACGATTTCGTAGAAGTCCCCACCCTAAATGCTTAACACTACTTGCTGTTCGATTATAATAGGGGAGGGGGTTCGAATTTAGGGCAGCCCAATTCATGCAAATGTTGTGGTTTTGAGAACTGGGTTTGCTTTCTTAAATTACAGACAACCAAGTAAGCTTACAGATTTCTTTGGTAATATAGAGTTAGTTTAACCCACAATTAACATATAAGGATATAATTATGTGGTGGATACTGCTCAACATGTCCTCTCTGTGCCACTAAATGGGTAATGAGATACGTGTGTCGTATAGTTTGCAAATGTTGCAACGGTGCAGAATTGGCCCCAGAGAGACCATCAATGTCCTTTGGAAGATCAAGAGAACCCAGTTCCAAATCTTCAGTGCCAACTTGACTCTCCAAACCCCTAAAGGTAAGTATTCCGCAATTTAAGTCCGCCAATCGCTAATCCAATAACTATCAAAATAATTGGGGAATAGCATTAGAGGAAATTTTGAAAAATTAGCAGTTTTACAGTTAGCGGAATGCCAAAATTATAGTCCGCTAACGCAAACTTTAAAAAACCGCCAACAATTAAATTTCGAGGAAATTCAAGAGTATTCTTTAAAGTGTGGAGAAACTTCTAGATTAGGGTGGCCAGACGTCCCGAATTTCACTTCCATAAATCTGGCCATATTCTAGATCTCTCTGATGCGCAGCACGCAGGCGGCAGGCTGCCCAGGCTGCTTGAGGGGGAATATTCTAGAACTGTCTTTTGTGTAGCTGTCCTGTCCCGGAAGCCTGCGTAAAAGGCAGTTTGCATTAACTCGCCGAGTCATAAAGACATATTCCTTGCAGTATTTTTAATTTATTTTGATATTTTTACAGTCATTTATATTTTAAAATAAAACGAGTTTGACGCCTTCTTCTTGCTCAAACCGGCCTGGCAGCGCCATGAACCAGAGTGCGGAGGAGGAGCACACAGTCCAGCTTGGTCTCTGACGTCCTCAGGCCCAAGAGGTCATCCAATACTGATGAGAACTTTGAGAAGCTGGTGTTTATTAATGGACTGTAATGACTGTAATGAGGATTCTGTATTTTGATGATTTAAAAGTTCTGTTATATATACATAAAATAAATAAATATATAAATTGTAAGGTAATTTTATTAGAAATTATGTTTTTAACTACCAATGAAAGGTTAGCGGACTGTTGCAGATTTCATTAGTGGACTAAAAAAAATATTAGCATTAGCGGACTGGTGAAGCCGAAAAAATTATAGATTTGCGATTAGCGGAATGTTCAACAAAGTTAGCAGAATTATGAATTGCGGACTAACAAAAAAATAGCGGGTGCCCACCAATGCAAAGCACAAGAGTTCTAACATTCCGTATTCATGTATGTATCGAGAAATTTTGAGGGGCCTGGATAAAAAAAAAGACAAGGCCCCAGAGGTGAATCCCAGAACCTGATTAATGGGGCTGTGCAGTCTAAAATACAGGACTCAGATAATCAATCTTACAGAAAACATCAGGGAACGGAATGCAAAGGTTTTAAAGTTAAAAACAGGTATTTTTGATCTAGGTGGTAACTCTTTAACTGGCTGCTTGTGAACTCTGTACTTCTAACCCACCCATTTGTGATCAATCTATTTGTTTGCCAATTTTATGGTTTCTCAAAAAAAAAATCCAAAGGTTTTCTCAAACTCTGTAATCGTGTCAAACAAGAGCCATTTGGGAGCTATTTTAAGAACTATTCTGAAAAGCTGACCGAAACTTTCGCTATTTTATGGAGTGCTTTCCGATTTGTCAAACTTTTCTTTTTTACCTGATACCCGTCACTTTTCTTGTCCATTGGTTATAATTGAATCAACCAAATACACCCTTATGTGCATATGTTATTTTATTCTCGGTTCATTCAAATGTCATGATATCTTAGTGACCAGTGATGACCTCATAGCTTGGGTCTCCCATGTGGTGTGCATAGCTACTACTATCGGAAGTAGGAATATTTCTAGTGTGAAGATTTCCAGGCGGGAAATTCACAGTAAGAATATAGCCCTGTAGATTATTTTCAGTCACAAAACAACTTAAATTGGCAAAAAACAGTTTATTTATTAAATATATTTAAAATCAAAAAGTATGAAGGTTATAAGCAATAGATCGAAGACGTCATTTCGTCTTCATTTCACAGGCTTTCACTGATCTGTCATCCATATGTTCGTGTTCTTTGCAGTGTCTTTTTCCTCCTCTTTTTAAATTGAA